>CM077287.1:3703934-3818087 GCA_039654925.1 Anguilla pacifica | reverse complement strand
TAGCCGCCGGGACAGGAACAAAAGCAGACGAAACCGCCATTTAAAAAAGAAGAAGAGAAATCATCCAACCGCCAAACAAATAATACCGTAGCAGCGGTACAAACAAATCCCCTCAACAAAAATACATTAATAAATAAATAAATAAATAAATAAATAAATAAATAAATAAAAATCGCAATTACTGAAATTCTGCGAAGGAGTCTGGTGTCTTTCGCTGCCCGTATTTCACCGGCTAGCGTACGTGGCGGTTTCTCTTGATCTTTACACAGATTCCATAATTGGAAATTAGCCCCCGACATTGAGTCCGCGCGGAGGTGAGTCCACCTGGAGGGGGGGGGGGGTTGGAGTAAAAGCTGTTCAGGAGAGAGAGGCCGTTTGAAGAATATAAAAGGGGAACAAAGAGCTGGGGGGGGGGGGGGGGGGTGGGAGGCTGGAGACTCCGACAGGCTTGGGGGGTGGTGGGGGTGGGGGGGGGGGGGGGGGTGGAGAGAGGCTGGGGACTCCCACAGGCTTGGGGAGTGGGGGGTGGGGGGGTGGAGGGAAGCTGGAGACTCCCACAGGTTTGGGGGGTGGGGGGGTGAGGGGTGGTAGAGCTCAGCACGTACACGCCTATCGGTCCTAGGGGTTGCCAGTTTTAGAATTTTCTGAAAACCGGACACCATGCACACACTCGGGCATGCACACATAGGCGAAGTTTGGGTTGTTGACTGGCATGGGAAGCCTGATCGTGAACTAGTTGGGGGTTGGGGGGAGGGGGTCTGTCTAAGCCAATGGCAGACCATGTGGGGTGGGGTGGGGGGATGGAGGAACAACGTTGACAGTGAATAAGGGAGAAATTCATTTAACACTACCGGTCAAATTTCAAACAATTATTCACAGGGATCACAAGCCAGACCAGTACAAATCATTTTTAAAAAAACGGACATTCCAGGCCAAAACCGGCCATCTGGCACCCCTAACAGATCTGCCATCAGCGGCTCTGTCGGCTTCCAGCATTCTGCCGAATCGCACTGCAGTGGCCCTCTAGACCAGGAGTGTCCACTCTTACCCGAAATAAGGGCCGGTGTGGGTGCAGGTTTCTGTTCTAGCCCGGCACCTCGACACCTGATTCTACTAATTAACTCAATTGTGAGCTTCGGTCAAAACCCTGGTGAGCAGAATCAGTTGTTCTGAAACAAGGAAGTGCAGAATTGTCATTGTGCTGGGCTAAAATCAAAAACCTGCACCCAACGGCGAACGTTTCGGATAAGATTGGACACCCTTGCTCCAGACAGACCGTTCCTCAGCTATTTCACATTTGCTAAACAACTGATTCTCATCTCCACTTCCTTGTCTTGGCTATCTGCAGACAGGCCAGTGTAGTGCAAATCTGTGAAATGCTAGCGATTTTGTTATCTATGTTATTTTAATTTATCTTCCCGTGGGATGACTTGTCAGTCTAGATTTTTTACATCAAAGGGTGTGTTTTTATTTTTTGGGGGGCCTTCTGAGATAAGACGTTTACGGATGTCATCTGGAAAGGTCTATTTTTGATGTTATTTCAAACGCACTTACTGAAGGAAGGATAGCGACAGCGAGACAGGCCTGGAAAAACGATTTTCCATCCCGGTGAAAAGGAGAAGATGTGGGGGAGGAGGAGGAGGGAGGGGGGGGGGGAGGAAGAGGGAGATAGTAGAGGCAAGAGTGAGGGATGAGGGGGCATCATCTCTTCAGACTATACCTGGACTGACTGCCACCACTCTGCGAATCATTTCACTTAAATTCCCCTTTTTTATGCTGCATGCATGTTACATGTACCTCCATTACAGCACTTATTGTACTTTGTATTATCATCCTAATGCTGTAGCTTGTACTTCATCCTAGTTTGACTTAGCTTAGGTTCGGTCAGAATAATGTGCACTGCATGAACTGGACTGTGTTCTTGGATATGAATAACTGAACAAAATTAGTATTGTACCTTATCAACCCTGTGTTTTGTAGTTGTTCCAATGACCTTGACATGCACTTTTGTACGTCGCTTTGGATAAAAGCGTCTGCTAAATAAATGTAATGTAATGTAATGAGTGAGGAAAAAGCTTCCAGTCACTGACCGGAATCATCCAATCCTGTGCTCTCCTGCTCTCTCTGTGCCCAGGTATTCACCTAAAACAGGTGAGTAGAACATTCACAGCAGGGCTGCCCAACCCTGTTCCTGGAGATCTGTCCTGTAGGTTTTTATTTCAACCCAGCTACTGAGTGCGGCGTGCTTTGTTAGGGTTTGAGTGGGCAGTCCTGGTTTACTGCCTTGTTTGCACTACCGTTTTGAAAAACTAACAACTGAAACCCAGTTTTCCGAACGCAATCCATTATCTGGGTCAACTTCGTCCCACTGGACTACAGCGCAGTTGCGTTTTGCCTTCCACTTGATTCTGAACCTTCAGCGTACACTTGAATTAGAATCGCCATGGTAACTCAGCCGCAGTTCCAAGCGTGCGGGCGGAATGCTGGAAGAACACGATTAACCCTTTGAAGACTAGGTTTCTTGGAACTGTTTAGTCAGTGTTCTAGAACTCCGTTGCTTTCAGTTTACAGTTCTGATTGTGACATCAGCATTAGAACGTTCAGTTAAGACCATTCCAATCACACATTAAATGGTTAAATAGTGGTGGGTATAAGCAGACCTGTCTAATCTAGTGTAACCACAGTTGGCAGCTTGCCTGTGTCAGGTCCTTGTAAATAATATCACAAACAGAATGTGCAAGGTGTCGCACGTATTTTTAAATAAATAACCACATAAAAGAATCAGCCTTTTTTTGTTTTTTAATTATCGTAAATTAATAGTAAATTAATTCAAGTACTGGTGCAGTTCAGACCCTGATGTTATTTAGTAAACTGATACGTCGAAGCAGTTTGGTTGTGGCCCAGTAATGCGATTCTACCTCCACCGCTGGCTTTACTGCACAATCTGAGGCCTCAACATGCTCGCAGTTTAAATTATATTGATTACATTTACTCCCGTACGGAAATCTTGGGTACGGAAATCTTGGCCGAGCAAATTTGCTTAGCCACATCGCGTAACCTCATAAGCACCGGGCCATGACAAGAAGAGTCCCGGTTTGCCTGCAAATTGAATCGAACCCGACTGTTTATCTAAATCCCCCCCCCCCCCCCATCCCCCCACCCCACTCCCGTTCTGAGAAACGGGATTGGCATCACTGCTGCATACAGCCTGGTCTTCTGGGGTGGGGGGGGGCAGGGGTTGGGAGGTTGGGGGGGTGCTTGGATTTAGGATTTGGGTCCTGCCGGTCCAGATGATATCCATCTCCGATGCCCCTGCAGCTGACGCCGCACGCTCCCGCTGCAGGAAGCTGTAGGCCCCCGGGCTCCGTGGAAACCGAGGAAACCGTGGAAACCGTGGAAACCACGGTGACCCCGGATGCCAGGTGGCTGGGCTAGGAGCCAGCAGGCCCCCAGCGTGTGGTACAAGGCAGGTACACAACAAAAAAAATAATAAAAATAAAATAAAACGCTGCTGTAAACACAGCCTTCGTCCAAAGGCCCGCTCTCCATCCATCACAGCCTGGGTGTGCACGGCCTTGTTAGTCAGCCAACACCCCCCCCCCCCAACCCCACCCACCCCCAAAATCCCCCCCCCCCCACCCCCCAACCCGACACGGAGACACTTCTTCAAATTTCTGCTCTTCGCCTGTACGTCGAGTCAAAAGAAAAGCCTAATTATCCTTTAACGATTTCCGCTCTCGACCGGGTGGGGGGCAACTTTGTAATAAACGCGTGAATTGGACGAATAGACAAGGACCTCATTACGGCTGACTAACAAGACCCATGTACAGGGTGTGCAGTGGACGGGTTTCCTTATTCTTAAATGACCTGATAGTTTGAGGACAAAAATTAGGGGATGCCACAGGTGATAGCTCAGAGCTACCGAAGAAGTGCGTTTCAAATAACAGGTCATGTTGTTTAGGCTCGTTTCTCGTGACATTGTAATTATTTATGTTTTTTTTAAAATCATTATTTAACCAGAAAACCCCCATTGAGATTGAAGTCTCTTTTGCGAGGGGGACCTGACAAGAAACACAAAGTTACCCAACAAGACTTAGACCTAACAAAACGCACAAACATTGGGGAACGAGACTGTAACAATTATTAAAAGTACAGAAGAGGTTAAAAGCAGGAGCATACTCCGGTCGTGTTGTTTTGGATCCTTTTCTCATGACATTATAATTATTTCCTATGTCATCCGTTCGCTGCTTGCCGAGATTTAACTTCCCTGCACAGTGTGTACCTTCTTTTAAACCCATTATTAATCTAGCAGGCCGGGTGGAAAAAAACAAAAGTAAGATTTTTTAGAAATATTTTACCCTGCTCTGCGGTTTACTGTCACTACACAATCAGTGTACCCCTGCAAGCCTCCAAAGATCGAGGCTTGAAAGCCGCGTTACATTCAAATGCAAATTAAACAGACAGAGAAGCTGGCAGAACATCAGCTACATTGCACGCAGCCAGTAATATTTCTGATCCTCTGATTCGCCAAAATATTTCAATGGCAGCATCCATTTTGAGACAAGTGACTGTTTTGTTTTTTTTGGTGTAGGCATGGCAATTTGCTGGCATAAAAAATCCCAAAAGCAAATCTTTTATGCATATGAAAAGTGGCATTCTTAAAAAGTTTTACTATTGCAATAATATCGCAGTGATGGAGCATTGCAATAGGCATATTTAGAAATTATATAACAAGTTATTTAAGATAATTATAGCCACTGCATTAGGAAGAGCGCATTTAGACAAACTCTACAGGCCTTCAAGAATTCCCTAATCTCTCCCTAGGCAATATGGTTTGATAACACTGAAATAAAATCTGGGGTTAGATTAATTTGTCAATTAGGCTGTGCACAGCATTATCATGAATGAGAGCCTAAAAAAATAAGAAGAAAACAACAAGTCAGTCACGTATGTTGTGTTTTTAAGAGGCTACTCTTGCCCAGGTATGTTATATGATTCTAACCTAGCGCACAAGGAGAGTGTCTTGGATGTTTTTTATGGGCTTTTTTGTTTTTTGCCTTGTTGTCTTCATGACTAAGTCACTCCAGAAATTCATATATAGAATTCATGTAGAACTCCATCTGATTTTCAAATACATTTGGGCATTCTCCATTCAGGGAAGGGGAGGGGAGGGGAGGGGAGGGCTGGGGGTCGGGGGGTTATAATGGGTGAGGAACTGGTCTTGTAATCTAAAGGTCACAGGTTCAATTCCCAGGTAGGGCACTGCCGTTGTACCCTTGAGCAAGGTACTTAACCTGCATCGCTTCAGCATATATCCAGCAGCGTAAATGGATGCAAATGCAATGTTACATGCAATGTAAAAAGATACGTAAGAGCATCTGGTAAATGCCTGTAATGTAATGGGGGGGGTGTGTGGCTAAGACGTTCCTGAAACAAAATGTGGATAAAATGTTTCTGTGCGAGTAGGATTTCATAACCAGCTGTCTCCCATTGACCTTTGGGCAGGAAAGCATAAATCTGTCATGTCTGAAAACCGTTTTTTTTGCCTCCAGCGATTTGATGTGACACAGGACCGGGCTCGTACACAGGCTGTCCTCTGGGCCAGAACCCCCTGCCTCCTGGACTGCAACGGGACCCCCAGTCCCGGAGAACAGGGGGCCGATGATCGAGAGGACTCTGTTCCTGAACATCTGTTTAACTGCACAACGATAAAACTGCGCAGTGTGTGTCTGATCATGACGGGAAAACAGTCTTATATAACCTTAAACTCAATCAGGAGTTTCCATCGAGGACAAGTTTGTTTGTTTACAACGGTGACGTGACAAATGACAAACAATGAGATCTAGCGGGATCGCTCCACAACAGTGTGTGACAATGCAGAACAGCCATGTACAGGGCTGAACAGGGTAGACAGAGAACATTGCATAATGCAGACAAGAAAACCAGAGAATTTTAAGTTTCTTGCTCATAGCTGGGGTTTTTTTTATTTTTAAAAAAGACCAGAACAGGAAACCCAGAACAAACAAGGCATTTTCTTTTTCATTATAACCGCGATAATAGTGACATTAATAAAACGTTTTCCAGAAGTAATTAGTGGAGGTCCGTCCTGACCCCACCGCGTGTCCCGGGTCATTAGCCTGCACGGGTCTGAGGTTCGCCAGGCAGGGGTTACGCAGAGCGCCGTGGCGATCCGAACCCCCTCCTGCTCCTCGTTCCCCCTCGCCGCCCGTGTGAGTGAGCCCCCTGTCAGTAACCCCTGTCAGCGCCATCTCCAGAACTGACCAGAACAGACAGATGCTGCCATACTGGGCCCTCCCACCCCTCCTCTTTCCCCTACACTTCCTTAACCCCTTTGTGGTGTGACATCACAAGTACGTGATCACAGTGTTCTTAACCGAACATTCTGACGCTGATGTCACAATCGCTGCCAGCGAAGGCGATGGAGTTCTAGAACACTGATTGTTGAAATTTAGAAAAAAACCTACTCTTCAAAGGTTAAGGGTACGAGAGGCAGCTGGTGGACCCATTTCCTCTGACGGAGAGCCTTTTTTTCGGTTTGCGGAGCTGAGGTGGGCCTTTTTTCCCCCCTACCTCCTGAAATGGCTGTCGCGAACACGGACAACGGTGTGATTATGGGCGCAGAGCTGGAATGAAGCAGCCATTAACTAACGACGGCTGCAATTTGCAAGTCGGACATGACGGGATGGAGCCGAAAACATATTAAAGTGTGAGCCGCCCAGCACTCATTATCATTCAGGACGAGTCCACCGCGATCGGGAGATGGAGCCCTTCGCCCCCGTTCCGCTATGTTTAATTTAGCCTCTGGGGCGGCTCTGATCTGGACGCCGATCTCCAAAACCGGCCAGTCTTTTTAATTTATTTATTCATTTATTTATTAATTTATTTATTTTATTAATCCCCTTCTTTTCCCGCTCAATGCCGCAGTCCTTTCTGGAGTATTTTCCCCCGCTAATGCTTCATATTATTCGCCTTTCAAAAGCCGATGACTGACATTTCAAAGATAAATCACGGAGTGGAGGTGCATGAATAGCACTTCCCATCGCAGTCATTACAGAAACCCCTAAACCGTGCCGGACTGCTTTAAAGACCGGCCGGAACCTGTGTCCTCAGATAGCTTCTGGTAAATAATAATAATAATAATAATAATAATAATAATAATAATAATAATAATAATAAGCCAGGAGCTGGGGGCCCTTTATTACTAGGGGGGAGAAGAAAAAAAAACAACACCTACGCAAACATTATTGCACTCGGCCTTCTGCCGGAACGGTCCTCGTTTCCGTGCCAACGTCTCATTAAGGCCCGTCCCACCGGCGATGAGGCGGCGCCGTTCTCCACTCTCCGCCCGCCGAGAGGAAACACGGCCCGCACATTTTTTGGTGGATCTCCAGGTTTTTTTCGAGGGGGGCGGGGGGGGACGGATAGGCCCGTTCGGGAGGGGGGGTGGGGTGGGGGGGGGCTTAATGAGACGATGGCAAACACATCGCTCGCCGCGTTCCGCGTCCCGATTGGCGGCCGAGTCACGGTTTACGAGCGGTAGTCGCGGCGATGAGCCGACTCGGCGATTGGCCGAACCAGCTATTGTTCCTGATTGGATTTGATTGGTTCGATTCCGTCTCTGGGCCAGATTTATTGCCTTTTTTAAATTATTGATATTTTATTTAATTTTTTCATTTTTTAATGTAGCCGGCGCCCTCGAGTCGAGCTCAGATCAACCGTCCCGTGAGCCCAAAAACGAAACGATTTCTCGGGAATCTAATTCTGCGACAACGAGCGCCAGTTGTTTTAGCATTTTGAATGAAATGGCTTCAGAAACAAGGCCGATCCAGACAAGACAAGCAAAAAAAAAAAACGCTGCATCGCTCTGTAGTCGGTCCCGTCTCTTTCTGAAGCTTGCCTGCTTCCTCAGCTTCGCTGCTGTAAAGCGAACGCCAGGCTGCATCTGGGGCGAAGCTGCAGTATAGCCACGGGCAAAGCAAAGTGCTCTTTGCCACAAGGGTTTTTAAAGCAGTGCGCTTTGCTTGTAGGGTGTTTTATGCGAGTTACCGAAACAGTGTTACATCTTCATAGGAGCTCTGGACACATGGTAGTATTGTCCAAGCGGTAAAAATTTAATGATAACTGTTGGGTGTGAATCAATGCAAAACGAAACTGGGCTTTATTTTTATGGGCATGAGTTTAAAAATCCCACAGTGGCCCACTAGCAGCCTATTCAAGGTCTGAGTAAAGATACTGTGTGTGTGTGTGTGTGTGTGTGTGTTGCTTGGCCCACTTCCTCTATACTATTCATGATATCAGAAAAGGTTCAGTGTGGTTTCTTTTGCTTATCCCGTACAGAAATGGAACATGTGGTATATATATTAGAATAAAATATACTGTCAAGATATTGCAATACCATTTCACAAAATGTAAGCAAATGTAGAAACAGTTTCAAATTTTAGAAATTGCATTTATATATATATATATATATATATATATATATATATATATAATTTTTATTTTTTTTAATTTTTTTAACACACGCCTATGTTTTCCAAAAAACATAAACTTATATTTACAATATATTGCAGTTTATGTCATGTCCATAAGTGAAGGTTGTGCAGAACTGTACAGAGCTGGACCTTCACATATCTGGGTAGACTGATAGTACAGAGTCAGCAACATAGCCTTTTCAACCGATGTTTATCTCCCCAAACACGCCCCCCCCCCCCCTCCATTTTGATCTCCTCAGGCCTAGCCAAGCGCAACCCTCATGCCCCCCCCCCCCCCAAACAGAAGAAGATGGATAGAGGACATGTGGAGAGAGGGATGAACGGGGCAATTCCCCCCCCCCCCCCCCCCCCCATAATGGCCTCCTGTCTCTGCTGGCTCCATCTGTCTGGGCCAAGAAGGACAGACGGCCCGCTGGCCAGAAAATGGCTGCGCAGACGCCCCACGGGCAGTGGAGTGTGTGAGCGTCTGTGCGTCTGTGCAGACAAACCACGCAGCAGCAAGAATAATACACGCTTACACACACACGCTTATACACACACATACACAAGCACACACACACGCTTATACACACACATACACAAGCACACACACACGCTTACACACACACGCACACACACACACGCTCATACACACACACACACAAGCACCAAGCACACACACGCTTATAAACACACGCACACACACGCTTATACACACACATACACAAGCACACACGCTTATACACACACATACACAAGCACACACACACACTTATACACACATGCTTAAACACACACACACACACACGCTCATACACACACACACACAAGCACACAGACATGCTTATACACACATGCTTAAACACACACACACACACACACACACGCTCATACACACACACACACAAGCACACAGACACGCTTACACACACACGCACACACACGATTATACACACACATATACAAACACACACACACGCTTATACACACATGCTTAAACACACACACACACACACACATACACACACGCTCATACACACACACACAAGCACACAGACACGCTTATGCACACACACACACACGCTTAGACACACACACAAGCACACAGACACGCTTATGCACACACACACACACACACGCTCACACACGCTCACACACGCAGGAGCACACACACCATCTAGCTACCTTTCTGTCTCTCATGCGGTTTTGCCGAGAAGAAAAGACACAGGAGGCAGCGTTGAGATACCTGAACGGTTTCTCCAGACGTCGGTGACATCGACAGAGACCTCAGTATGTAGCAGTGGGAAAGCTTGAAGGGCTTACTACCCACCCGTTTGCTGAATTAAAAAAATAATAAACGACATAAGATGTCCCACTTCACTTAATCCGGTGTTCGTACAAAATCTGACGCCCGCTTCCAGAACCGGTGTCATTAGTATATAAATCGACCCTTTTTGGAAACAACGCTAAACATGCGTAACTGTGTGGCTATTCACATAGGATCTGGGTTGGACAGTCTTACCGTTATTAGCCAGCTGGCTTAAATACTGAAAGCTAGCTATAGTAGTTAGCTATCGCAAGTAAACTATTAAAAGGCCTGTATGTATGGCTCTAGCAGTTAGCTAAAGCAAGTGAACCGTAGAAAGACTAGAAATCCGATATGACATGAACTGATTTTAACGGGGCCTTATTACTCAAACGTTAGCTGCTAACTAGCTAGCAGCAGAGCCTTGTTAGCCACCTTCATAGCTAATGCAGCTAGATATAGGGTACTGAGTGAACTAACGTACTAGTACATTGTAGGTATGCAATGTGCAAAACAATGTACAGAAGTTTATTATTTTTATTAGTCTAAATTTTGAGGTAGCATTTTAGCCAATAAGGGGTTGACCAGAAAGCAGAAGGCGACAGGTTTTTTGCGATTTCGTACCGACACCGACTTGGGTTCTGCGGTTAGCATGGTTAGCATGCGGCTGTGTCACATGACAGCTCCCAGCAACCAATGGGGAAAGCCCTGAGGAGGAGGAAACGTACCGTATAACACGCAGTGAAATCAGGCCAGGAGGGAAGGGGGAACTTCTCCATGCTTTATGGAATCTTCTCAAACAGAGCCAAGCTCTGGGGCCTGTAAAAAAATCAGATAATTTGGATCAGTATGCAAATAGGGACTTAAATGAGGCGCGTATCTCTTGATATAGAAGGCTTAAAAAAAATAAGAAGAGAGAAATAAAGCATTTGTTTCCTCCAGGGCATCCTAAGCTCTTTTAGCTTTTTCTTTTTTCTCCTGATAGCATTAAGAGCCTCTCTGGCAGGCTGTTCGGAAAAAAAATGCAGTTATTTGAGCGCGCGCACAGAGACGAGGCATTAATGGAAAAAAAAACGCAATCGCTTCTGTTGTTATCATTCTATCATTACCTGTCGCTCAAAACGCACACTATAATAGATGGCGATATATCTCAGGTTAGCCCACACACAGTATACAGTACATGCAGTGACGTAAAGATGCGCTTCAAAAAAAAAAAATAAATAAATAAATATATATATATATATATATATATATATATATATATATATACAATGCAATTCAAAAAATAACGATAACACAAAATAACAACGACCGGACTTTGATTTTGCCGTTGGAACGCTTGAGGGAGGGCCTTTGATTGGTGAAAATCTTCAAAGAAAATGACCTCGAAGCACAATGGAAAGTTTTGAATTGAACGAAAGCATATAGTCAAGCAGGAAACGGGGTGGCAGCAAATGATAAACCGTAGAGGTGCGCATTACTTCAAGATTGAATCAATTTGTGCACCCTCGAGAGTTTTAAGTTTTGATGCGCACCTCTAAGGGTTTATCGTTTTCTGACTCCCTGTTTTCTGTTTGACGTTATGCTTTGTGTCTGTTTTCACAAATTCGACGTGGTCCTTCCTTACTTTGCGTGTTGAGTTCACAGTTTGATGTGGTAGTTCATTTGTGAGCGGGGTTTTCACTATTTGGTGTTATGTCGTGCTGTGTGTTCACTATGCAATGTGAAATCTTTTGTTACTTTGGGTGTTGAGTTTTCACTATTCTATGGGGTTGTTTGTTAATTTGTGTGTTAGGTTTTCACTATTCAGTGTGATTGTTTAGTTGTGTGCGGAGAGTTCACTATCTGACGTAGATAATTTGTTAATTTGTGGGCTGAATTTTCGCTATTTCACTATTCCAAAGATATGAACGAGTTAGAATAGAAATAAATAAAGGTTAGAATATAAATAAATTTAACGTCACGTCTTAGGACGCAAAATACGATGAACTTTCAAATTCACTGAACATCATTTCCCACAGGATACTTCGGTAAAAAAAAAAAAAACTTTTTCAAACATCCAATCATCACCACTGGAAGCAAAAAATGTCTTCCCAAACCTTTCTTTCGAAATAGCTCTCTCTCTCTCTCGTGCACCGTTTTATAAAATCGCCTTCAGCACTTGTTTTCCGGCAATTTCTGTCAAACACAAATCGCCACTATATGTCTGACCTTTTGCTTTCTCTTTCTTGACCGCAGACGCTCAATCTCCGGGGCATGTGGAGAGGGAGGAAATAGTTTTCTGAGATTGGCGTCACGCAATGTGCTTGCAAGCTTGAGGGGGCGACATAGCTCAGGGGGTAAGAGCGGGTTGTCTGGCAGTCGGAGGGTTGCCTGTTCGAGAAGTGTCCCTGAGCAAGAGGAAGTGTCCCTGAGCAAGACACCTAACCCCTGATTGCTCCCAACGAGCTGATTGGTACCTTGCATGGCAGCCTTTCACTATTGTGTGAGTGTGAGTGTGTGTGTGTGAATGGGTGAATGAGAGGCATCAATTGTAAAGCGCTATATAAATGCAATCCATTTACCATTTACCATTTAGCTGGCTGAACGCATTGCACCAGAAGGTTACCAGTTCGGCCCAGTGAAGGTGCTTGGGTTTTTTTTTTGGTTTTTTTTTGCAACACACTGCCAGTCAACAGTATTTCAAAGAAAGCACTTCCATAACTTGCATTAACCAGGATCTGGCCTATGATTTTTTTTTAACCTTTATTTACCCAGGGTAGGTTCGTTGAGCACGGATGCTCTTTTTCAGGAACGCCTGGGAGCTGCCCATTACAACCACAATCCTCTATTGTTGGCCACTGAGCAGCTCCACTGGAGGAAGAGAACATTTTTTAGCCAATTAAATTAGGGGATGATTAGGTGGCAAGTTTTTGTGAGAGCCAGATCTGGGATTTTAGCCAGGACACCGGGGAACCCCCTACTCTTTGCGAATAGTGTCATGGGATTTTTAATGACCACAGTGATTGGAAACAACTACCTGAATACATAAGAATATTCCCCAGTTGACAATGATGAGAGAAAGAAGTGAATTCATAAAAGAAAGAATTCCAAGAAACAACTACACAAAGGAGTCAGAAACCAAAACGAGTATTTCTGAAAGCCAGTGGTGGGTGATAAGGATGGTGAACCTTTTTATCAACCATTTCTTTCAACCTGTTTTCATTTTTGCTTCTTAATTAGAAATAAAGCAATTAATTAGCTGAATAATTCATGGCAATATGCACAGCTAAAATATTGTCAATTTTAATTAGCTTTTTGAAAATTTATTTATATCAAATACTCGCACAGCATTTGTCTATATTCCCAGAATTTGAATTTATGTCTGTGTGTGTGTTGGGGGTGGGTGTGTATGTGTTTTTGTGGGTGTGTGTGTGCATTTGTGTATGTGTGTGTGCGTGCATGTGATTGTGTGTGTATGTTTCTGTGTGTGTGTGTGTGTGTGTGCGTTTATGTGTGCATGTGTCTGTGTGTGTGTGCATGCGTTTGTCTGTCCGTGTGTGTGTTTGCATGTGTGCGTGCATGAGTGTGTGTGTGTGTGTGTGTGTGCTTGCGTGTTTGCGTGTGTTTGTATGTGTGTGTGCGTTTGGTTTGGTGTGTGTGTGTCTTCTGTGTCCTGTGCTTCCTCTGCCATTTTCAGGGAATATTTCCAGAGGTGGCTGCAGGCATGAATCCTGTACAGTATGTGCTGTTTAAGGCTACAATCACCCATAGGCCACACAATTAATGTGTTCATTTTTTTTTTTAATCTTTTTTTTTTTTTTACAAATAGATTAATTTTTTTAAGGTATTGTTCTTGCCCTGGTTCACGTATAGCAACAACCCCCCACCATCCACAATCAGTTACAACTGAGCTAATTAACTCACTAAGAGCAGAAGTTCGCACAAAGTCCTGAAACGGATCGGCCCTTGTTGTGTACGCATGGTTCAAGGAGTTTAATTACTGCAGTATATTCAGCAGGGGTCCTCAATCTTACCCGAAAAGGGCCGGTGTGGGTGCAGGTTTTTTGTTTCAGCCCAGCGAAACGACACCTGATTCGACTAATTAACTAATCGCGGTCTTCAATCAAGACACTGATAAGTAGAATCAGGCGTCTTAGTGCTGGGCTAATACAAAAACCTGCACCCACACCAGCCCTTTTCAGAAAAGATAGGGGACCCCTGATAGGTTGGGAAGGTCTGCACTGAATTGAGAGCATGGTCCAGTTCCATTTAAAATGTATGTTACTATTCAGATATTCTGCCACTGGCTAAGTGCCCATTTATGACCCACCTGAAAACAGAGGCTCTGATTGGTGCTTCCCCTCCAATTATCTTGTAACACCTGTGGTGACTCTTCAGATTTTGGTATAAAAGTCTGCCCTCCCTCAGCATGTGCCACCATTTTACTGATGAAAGCAACTTTAAAAAATCTTTTTTTGTGAACGCTCCGTGTAGCACTTTCCTGAACATTTTTAAGATCTTTAATATCGACACCCTTCCGTTTCGACCCCCGCCCCCCCCCAAGGGTTTAAGAGCACAATCTGTCTTCTTCTTTTTTTCTTTTTTGTGCTTCCATAAGTCAAGTGCTCCTTTATGGCCGAGGTGAAAACAAGAGACCGTGATTGGTTGCTCCCCTCTAATAATCTTTTGCACTTGTCGTGACACGGCAGAGTCTGGTAAACAAGGCTGCCGTCAGCGTACCGAACCGCCATTTCACCGGCGAAGGCGTTTAGGCCAAATCTTTCAGCTTCAGCTTATTCTAACAGGTGGAGCGCAGAGAGCTTTCTTGAGTGTGGCCACGGAGTTGAATTATGCCTTATTTTTCTACCGTGATATAAGGAACGGGTGTATAGACATTAAGGGAATAGACTTCTCAGGTGATCGGTGGGCTTGTTAGTCAAGCAAGATGAATCGAAGCAGGTTGAGAGAGTATTGACAAAAGCGAAGATTGGGATACCGGCGAGACGACAGATCCGGTGTTCATAACAGAAGTGCGATTGTGCGAGTCAGTCTCAAAGGCGCGCGCGTGAAAATTCTAAACGCGCACCTGTTCTAGAAGTGCGCGTTTTGGGACTTGACGTAGTTCTTAACACGCGCTCTTGGCAAAGGGAGAAAGGCTTCGAGCACAAAGCGCATTTTCAGCTGCCCCAGTATGTAATGAACACAAGGCTATTAGAGCAGTGCCGTCTATGTCTTCCCCCCCCCCCCCCCCCCGGCCTCATTATTCTGCCACCTGTTTTGTTTTTCTGATGTGGGTTTTTTAACACCTGCCTGGAGGTGTTGTGTCTGCGCCGTGTTTTCATTTGGGAGAAGCCGAACCTTTAGAAAATCTGGTCTCCCTCCAGGTTAGGATAGTAAGTATGACTGGCAGCTTTCAGCGCAGGTGGTGGTGGCTGGGGGGGGGGTTATTTGTTGGGGGGGGGGGGACAGGATGTGGAGCCTCCTGTGAAGAGGAAAAAAAAACAGGCACCACCTGCCCCCTACCTGGACCAGTCCGATCGCATATGGTTGATGGGCTGGAAGATGGGCAAATTTGGATGTTGCGTTATCATTCGCCCTGGGACTCCGACCCCAAACTGTGCAAGCCCCTCCCCTCCTGTGTACCCCTCCCCCCTCTCTCACCTTTTCCGGTTCGTTCCAGAACTCGCCTTACCCATCAGGCTCGCAACCTTCCGCTCCTACAGGGTACGAGCACGACCAGGTCAGCTCTCTGATGTGAAAGGTTCATGCCTGCCCCCCCCCCCACCCCCCCACCTTAATTCCAGTGATATGCTTTTGTTATTGAAACCAATGGCTTGTTTACCATCTACGCTAACTCAGGGGTTTGTATCCGTGGTAACAATGTGCCAGGGCTGCCCCTGAGCTGTTGGGGGGGGGGGGGGCTATTCATGAGGGCGTGGGACCCTACTCGCAGTGCGTATCTTGCGTTTTGGAAAGGGGGGAACTTTTTGCAGTTCTCTCTGGTAATATCCAGTGACAAGCCCCCTAAAATGACCCGCCCCCGCCCCCGCCCCCGCCCCCGCCCCCTTCATGTGCAGGCCAGACTGAGTTATCTTAATCAGCTACTTGAACTGATCCGCGCTAAGAACCAATCAAAAAGAGCAGCGGACCCTGAGGCACGTCTCCAGGGTCAGAGCTGCACACACAGGTGCTGGTTTTAAATCCTACGATCCCGACAATCTCACAGTCTGAGGAGGTCGCGAGCTCGGATCTGCAGCGGAGTACACGGGGTGTCTTATTTCGGGTTTCATCTCTCCCTCCCTCCCTCCCTCCCTCCTTCCTGTTGTCGCTCTCCTGCAGTCCATTTCCCCTTCCTGTCTGTCTGTCTGTCTGTCTACCTCGTTCCTCCGGAGGTCTGTCTGTCGGCCAGCCGACCCCCTGGCCTGCTGCTTGTTCAGTTTTGTGCGCGGACGCGAACGTCCCCCCCCCCCGAGAACACTGTGTCATTGCTTTCTTCCTTCCACTCGACTGGAATCAGTTTAACAGGGTCCCCCTTTCCCAAGCTCTAATGCCCCCCCCCCCCCTCCCCGTTATACGTCTTCCGCGACTGAAACCAAACTTTCGGTGATACTCGCCCTTCTTCTCAGAAGGAAGGAGGCCAGACCTGATGGATTACCTGTCTAACTGCAGAAGGCAAAAAAATAAAATAAAAATAAAAACTACATGAATCCCCAAAAACTGTCTCTGCACCTAGTTCTCTTATTCGCGGGGGGAAAAGGCAAACCCCAGTGTAGAATTTCCACCACTCATTGATAACCTTTATTCCAGTTCTCAACCCTGATTTTTTTTTTTTTTTTTTTGCGGGCCACAGTCATCTGCTGGTTTTTTTTTCTTTCTTTTTTTTTTACACTAAATGGAAAAAAAAATTACAGGAAACCAAAACAGACTGGTAGACAACCAGGTGAGGCGAGTCAACTGTAAACAGCCACTAATGAGTCAATTAAACTGCTGAATAGTGGCAAAAAAATCAGCATACACTACGCTGCAAAGCGGAGACGCCTTGCTCTCTACACTTAAAATGATGAGTCACAGCCTACAGCTGAATGGCCCAGAGTGATCGTTATGCATTACGGTCTTGTGTCTGGCGTAAGAGGTGGAACGAAAAGGCCCTACTGATGTTTCCACGGTTTAATGACACTTTTTCTGACGGAATGGGTGAGTAGGTGGACTTCGTTCTTGTTAGTCCATTCTGATGCTAGGCCATTCTGATGTTGGGCCATTCTGATGTTAGTCCATTCTGATGCTAGTCCATTCTGATGCTAGGCCGTTCTGATGCTAGTCCATTCTGATGCTAGTCCATTCTGATGCTAGGCCATTCTGATGCTAGTCCATTCTGATGCTAGGCCATTCTGATGCTAGGCCTTTCTGATGTTGGGCCGTTCTGATAGCCCTTAAATGCGGTGTTTTTGGTCTCTCCGGTTTCAGCGCCGATGTCAAGCCGCTGGATACTTAAGCTGAACTCTGTGAACTAATGTCGAGAGATCGTTTTGTTTTTTTGGCACTTTTTTTGCAAGTTTTCTCTTAGCGTCATAATTCTTCCTATAGCCTGTACATTTCTGGATTCTGAATCCCTGCAGGAGAAACTCTACCCACAGGCTCTTCCATTCCTGAGCGAAACCAGTTAGCATCACTTCATACCAATTACATCACATTACAGGCATTTAGCAGTCGCTCTTATCCAGAGTGACTTGCACAACCTTTTACATTATATCTAATCCATTAATACGGCTGGATATATACTGAAGCAATGCAGGTTAAGTACCTTGCTCAAGGGTACCACGGCAGTGTCCTACCTGGCTATCAAACCTGTGACCTTTCGGTTACAAGACCAGCTCCTCACCCATTATATTACACTGCCGCCCCTGCACCCAGTTGTATGTACAGGAAGCAGCGTAGTATAGTGGTTGCTGCCCATAAATTGCAGGTTAGATCCTCATGGTCAGGCACTGCTTATTGTACCACTGTGCAATGAGCTTAAGCTGATTCGCCTCACCGAATGTCAAGCTGTTTGACTGCCCGTAAAAACGCAAGCTGTCACTCTGGACGAGAGCATCTGTTAAATGTCCATGCTGAATGAGACCAACTGGACTACAGTGGGAGTGGCAAAATCTACCCGTTGGCCCTTGGAAGCGCGCTTGGTCCCAGACTGAGGCACCGCTATATATGTGGGGTGAAATTTTGGATGATTCTTAGGGCCCCCTGACTGACTAAAAACATGTTAGGACATAAGATTTTCTGTGGTGGAGAGACCCAGTGTAAGGTCTTTTCATGGGGTCCAAAATCACTGGCCACTGTTGGAAATCCCTGATACCTGTTGGACATTCTTCCCGAAACTCTCATCTCTGTATCTCTGTCCTCAAACTGCTGTTTGTGTGCGTCCAACGGACTCAACGTCTCTCCCTCCCCTCCTCGGCACCTCGCCCATTTGTGTGACGAGTGTTCCAGGGCGTCAAAATGGCTGCCGTCAATCTCCCCATTTGTGGTTGGTCGATTGCGAGTTTCCCGCGAAAGCGCTTTGAGATGACAAGACGAAAGGCCCTAATGGAAGTTCCATTCGGTTGTTATTACAGAGAAAAGACAACGAGGAAGTGAATAGTTTAATCTTTAAACAGTTAAGTGGGCTCCCCCTATACTACTTAACACGGGCAGACACACACGGTTCAGTCCCTCCAACCGTGGCATGAATAATGGCGCCGGGACTGTGAACTGCGTTAACGGGTTTGTCATCGTTATGTCCCCTAGCAACACTTTAACAGCTGAAGGTTGCCACGGCGAAAGAGAGGGAGAGAGAGAGAGAGAGAGCGTTGCTTCTCTCGACAGACGAGGGAGAGGAGGGAGATGAAGGAGCGTTGCTTCTCTCGGACAAACGAGGGAGAGGAGGGAGATGAAGGTTCGTTGCTTCTCTCGAACAGACGAGGGAGAGGAGGGAGATGAAGGAGACGGAAACCGCCCTCGTTCCGATCTCTCCGACAAGACGGATCCCCGCCAGGCCATAATGGAGGCAGTCTGTGGAAATTATGTTCAAAGTAATGGAAATCATGTCTGAGAAAAAAAAAAACCCAAATCATAAAAAATGGGAGAGCGGGGGGGGGGGGTTTCTCGCTCCAGGAAACATACACCATCCTGTCACAGAGCTCTGGTGAGCTGCGCCTCCCCACACAACAGAACAAAAGGCTCTGATAGGTTAAAAAGAGAGAAAGAGAGAGGGAGAGAGAGAGAGAGAGAGAGAGAGAGAGAAGCAAATGGCTTGCAAATAAATGAATTATTCCCCGAACGCTGAAGGTGCTTTTGAAATATAAAAGGCAACATTAGAGAAACGAGCGATGCGTCTTCACTAGCGTTTCGCAGATTCGTCTTTCCGACACAGTTGAGACCGCGTGAGATGGGTAGGATTAATAAGCTGGAGAGCGCGAGAGGAAGCGTAGGCTCAGACGCTTCTCCTGGGAAGTCAACTTGATTAAAATGTTGATCCAGTCAAAGACAAGATCATTAAGTGCACATCCATAACTTAGAAATTCATGAACAGATTGCCTGGCTATAAACCGACAGTGGAACTGTTTAATGAAAATGAAAAAAAAAAAAAAAGAAGAAGAAGAAGAGAGCGAGGAGCTGTTCCAAGGTAGCGCATAAAGAGTTCTGAATTCCGCAACCTGTATAATTAATCAGCGCAGGAATGGCTCCTATTCTGTCAGCATTTCTGTTGAGTTACGGCACAGCTGATGTCTGTGCACATGGTGAACTGATAAATCTGACGTGACACAATCGTGCTTTTCTCCCCCCCCCCCCCCCCCTTTCACATGGAATGGCGCCTGCTATCTCTCCCTTTGTTTTTATCTCCCGTCTATTCTGTGGTGGAACATGAAACGTGAGAGAGTGATTGCGGGGCCTGTTGCATAAACAGCCACCTGGAGAGGGTTGAGGCAATTACCCATCAGCCCCTGCGTTTTACCTATCGGCCCCCGCGTTTTACCCATCGGCCCCCGCGTTTTACCCATCAGCCCCTGCGTTTTACCCATCAGCCCCCGCGTTTTACCCATCAGCCCCTGCGTTTTACCCATCAGGCTCCTAATCAGTGCACATTACTGAACTCCTGCTGTAACACACTGACACACTGGAACAGTCTGGCTGTGAGGACTAGGGGGGGTGGAAGTTCAGGTGAGAGGACATTAGTGCTGCTCTGAGAGCCCTAAAATAAAATGGACCACGGACCAGTGAGGGGGGAATGGGTGGCAGGGCAGGGGGGGGCAGGGGGGGGCGGGGGGGGCAGGGGGGGGCGGGGGGGGGGGGGGGCAGCAGGGGGGTAAGGGGTTTAGGGGAGAATTTCATCACTCATCCACAGGATACATGCCTGGTGTGCATTAGATTAGTAAAGCGCCAGTCAATTGGGGTTCAACTAAGCTCTCATGGGGGGGGTGGCGGGGGGCTGATAGTGTCCTGGGAAGTGAGATAAAGCTCGCTCACTGTAGGGCTTGGGTTAAGGGGGGGGGGGCGGGGGCGGGGGCGGGGGGTTGGACATGCTGCTGTCCATGAAAATAAATCTTTTTGTGAAGCCGAAAAGAGGCCTCCTCTCCCCAAAGGGGCTGATTGGGCCCGTGGTCAGGGATCGGATCAGCCTGCTATTCGCGCCCGGGCATCATCCCAGACGGGTGAAGGTGGCATCTTCTCTCCCTCTCTCCCTCTCTCTCGCCTACCTGGCCTGATGTGTGCCGCTGTCTGGTGACACACCCCCCCCCCCTCCAACATCCAATCCACCCCCCCCCCCCCCTCCACCACCCCTCGCAAACCACAATTCTGTGTTCTTCAGAACCGCGTCGATATTGTGCCAGAACGTAGCGTTGCACTTGTTGAACCCCGTGTAATTGATTTAAATCCATTTTGTGTCATTCTGAAATGAAAATGGGATAACAAGGCTGGAGCTGGCAGCGGTTGGGGCTAATCTCAAAAGCAGCAGCGGTTGCGCGGCAAATGTTTAGCACGCGCTCTCAAAAAGCAAAAAAAAAACAGACGGTCGTACATTAAAAATGAATCAAAATTGCAATGTAGCGTCTGACTCTTTGAGGACATCCTGTCTTGGGCGCGGAAAGCTGGGCTCCTCCTCCCTCCTCCTGATCTTGCAGGGAATTTGAATGTGCTTCTAACCAAAGGGCAGAGTTGTTGTTGTGTAACAGCTGAGTTTGTGACACAGAGGTTTGCAGGTTCAAATCCCGGGTGCTGTCAGTGTACTCTTGAGTAAACGGAACCCTTAAAAGTGTGAGGTCACAAATGGAAGTGATTGGAATGTTCTTACACGGACATTCTAACGCTGATGTAACAATCACTACTGGTAACTGAAATCAATGGTGTTCTAGAACACTGACCTTTTTTTTGAAGAAAAAACAAACAAACAAACAAACAAAAAAAGCCTGCTTTTCACGTTTTAACTGATTATTTTTTTGTTCACTACAAATATCCGGCTGTGCAAATGGATTGCGTGAGAAGGAAAGCGTAAGCTGTGGATGTGGAAGAGGCTGCGGGTGATAAAATGACGGAATGGAGCGTGCCAGCATTCCGACTCCGCTCCTGGGGGGGTGCGACTTACCCGGGTTTTTGTTCTAACCAGTTGCACCCGCTGCATTACCCCAGTGTTTAGCCGCTGTACTGGACTACATTTCCCACAATGACACGGCCTGTGCATGTGCAGGGCTTCGGCTGCACAACACTTAGAGCTCAATGTTTAAAAAAATAAAAAATAATAAAAATATGATCAATCGAATGACTGAACTGAAGTAATTAGCAATGAGAGTTGGAGTGAAATCCTGAAATGGATCGGCTCTTGCTGTGCACCCTGCATTATACAGCAACCAGCTCCGGTACAATCCACCCTGCCTTGGGTGGGGGAATCCCCTGAGAGCAAATGAGTCTGAATGCAGTTTCACTGAGGCACCCAGAGCTAAACGCTGGGAGGAAGAATTGTTTTCCGGACGGCCAAACACCCCACCTCACCTCACCTCTTCCATCCATCCGGTGTTCGATAAAAAAAAAAAATTAAAAGAAAGGAAACAAAAAAAAAAAAAGAGAAAAATCGAAGATGTGATCCCGGTGTTATCCCGGTGACACGGTGTGAAATGGGCGCCAGGCTGCAAACCGTCTCCCTGGGGCGAGACAGGAGGCGGCGGCCGGTCGATCCGCAGCGGCACTGTGTGTTTACCAGCCAGCGGGAATCCTGATGCTCCCCCACCAATACCCAGCCCCCCCCACCCCCCCCCCCCACCCCGTCGCCTGGTGGTAATGGTGACAGGAGCCATGCTGGGAACACTCCGCCCCCCCCCCCCCCCCCCACCGTCAGGAAGATATCTATCTGGGGGGGGGGGGGTGGTCACGCTTTCTCTTTCCGCTCAGACTCCGAGTCGCTTTGGGTGGGGGGTTATGGAGAAAAGGTCCCTTCCCTTTTCACTTTCTATTTTTATACCTAAATCGGTTAAATTGGATTTTCATGTGGTAAATTTTTTTTATTTTTTTATTGCACTGGTATCCCTATTACTTTTCATTGCAAACAAATAAAATAAACAAATAAATAAATGCTTAATTGATTCATTGATCACAGTCATTTGGGGGCAGGTTTTGTTTGTCCCTCCACTGACATGTAACTTGTGAATGTGTATGCACAGCCTGGTTTTAAGTTTGTTCCTTTTAAGCATCAATGAGATTTCAAATCAATTGAAATAGTATTAGTTGCAATAAGGCCGCACTCTAAGGTGTCCTTCTCTAGGACAGGGTCAGAGAAGGACATTGTCTCTCTAGGCTGCTGTACATCCCAGTGAAAACTCCTGATTTCTGTGCAAATGCGTGCAATAAAGATTTTTTTTTATGTATGCAGTAAATATATATTTTTTCTATCTGTGTATTTCATATAAGAACTGTAGACTAATCTCCTGCTAGGTCACTGACATGGTTTAGAGTAATGCTAGGTTAACCCCCTTTTAACCTGATGATTTCTAGGAATTTAGCTGATAAATCAATGGAGAGAGAGCGGCCATTTTTTTTTTCATTCCTCAGTTTTATTGTTTGTAGGGATTTTTTTTTATATGTATGCCGGCTCAATCAAATGATGTTTATGATGTGTATGAGTATTTTATCTGCCAATGCAGCTGCCAATGTGCATTTCAACTAACAAATTCATGGCAGAAAATAAATCCGCTTTACAAAGTCCTTTTTTTATTTTCTTTTTTTTTATTTTTCCTGAACATGTATATACATCTTTTACACATGAGGTCTAGTCAATGCAGTTTCACAGCAATGGCCCTGTTATCCATCCACAGTGTGTGTTTGTGTGCTGTGTGTGCTGCTTTTATTTATGTAAAGCACATGGGGTTGCCTCTGTATATGAAGTGTGCTATAGAAATAAATTTTGATTGATTGATTGATTGATTGATTGATTGATTGATTGATTGATTGATTGATTGATTGATAATGGCTCACAGCCCCACCCGGTGACAGGTAATGGCGGATAATTGAGGATTAATTCTGCCCGGACAGTGGTAACCAGCCCTGGAGATCTACCATCCTCTGGCTTTTCACTCCAACCCTATCAAAGCACACTTCATTCAACAGCTAGGGATCTGCCGTCCTGTAGGTTTTTATTCCAACCCTAACAAAGCACACTACACTATATTTCGAGATCTCATTGAGCTGCTAATTAGTGGAGTCAGGTGTTCCAAATTAGGGTTGAAATGAAAACCCACAGGATCCTGGAACAGTGTTGGTTACCACTGGGCCGGGATGGCCGAGCTTGATTGCTCGCCAGTGACCCCTGTTGGTCAATCACGTTTCCCACAGCCTGCATGCTGAAATTGCAAATGCATTTTTTTTTTTTTAATTATTAAAAAAACAGTTTCAGTCCTTTCGCCTCATTGCGGTGGCGTCTCTCTCCTACGTAGACACCGAGCACGTGCAATCCAATTTCCTCCCATGTCACACGGGTTATTAGACTCACTGAATTTAATTTAAAAATTTGTTAAGTGCAAAAGTTCACTCTGGGCCTGCGAGGTGTAGAACTGTCATTGGCTCGCAGGTGAGCGAATCAGAAGAGGGCCTGCAGATGAATGGAACAGCTCATTGGACAGGGGCCCTGGTGGCAATGGGATAACTTGAGGCACTATTCGCACATTATGCATTTGATAGTAAAGTAAAATGGAAATAAAGGTTTTTTAAATAAAAAGAAATGAATATGTCCTCCTCTTGGACAAATACCAGTATTTAATAAGCAGACGTGGCCTGAGTTGGTACCGTAATGTTTTGGAAACTAATAATGTGATTTTTGATTTTGGAGAGGGTCACACTGAGTTCAGCTCAATTCGTTCCTGTTTGCTCGGTGGTGTATCCAGAGGCACTTTCAAAATGACAGTTTGCAAGAAAACAGGAAAAAGAAGAGAGGCTGAGCCTGAACTTCATCCCCCACGCACCACCCTCCTGTCGGTCCTGTCCTGGATGAAACCACCCAGGTGCGTTACCCCTGAGCTGGGTACTTTACCCTACTCGTGCCTTCGAAATTCCGGATCTTAGCGACGCGAAGCGGCCTTGGAAGCTCATACATGACCGCAGGCCTCCTCAGCTGAGCGGTGTTATAGAAGCTTCCTGCCATTTTGAGCGGGAAATAAAAATGGCGGGAAAAAAAATGAAGGAAGCGTTGTGGTGCTGTGAAGGAGCTCTTTATAGCTCACGGGCTGCTTGTGAGAGAGGGTGGTTATGGGAGGTAATTGGTCTCCTCCACTCTCCTGAACTCTGAATCGGGGGTACTGAGGTGTAGCCTGTCAAACCCAGGTCTTCTGGCGGGTCATTGCTGTTCCTGCATCAGCTTCAGACTGTGTGTGTGTGTGTGTGTGTGTGGGCTGGAGTGTGTGTCTGTGTGTGTGGGGGAGGGGGGGCTGGGGTGTGTGTGTGTGCGTGTGTGTGGGCTGGGAAGTGGGTGTGTCTGTGTCACATAAGCACTCACGCTCACACACACACACAGAGGCATACAAACACATACAGGAATACACACCCACAGACACATACACACAAACACACGCACATACAGGCATACATGCACATGCGCACTCACGCATACAGGCATACATACATACACATGCACGCTCACTCATACACACTCACACACACACACGCACACACACACTCAAACATACTCACACACACACTCATACACACACACACACAGAATCAGCCACACCAGCTGCAGACCCCCCCCTCCCCCCCTCCCCCCTTTTCATCATAATGGTGGTACTTCAGGCTGCCCCGGCAACGCCTTCGCGCGCACTAATGAACTAGGCAGGCACTCGGGCCGGTGGAGAAGCTCAGCGGAAGCCTGGAGTGTTCTTAGAGCACAGCTTTCCTGCGCGGCGGACTGTGTAACGATCAGACCTGGGCGAAATTATTATTATTTTTCTTCAAAATTGCTCGACACCTTCAACGCACCGTCCACCACGATTTCGATGACGAGCTCAAAAGAAGAGAAAACATTCGTTCCACCCGTGTTCAGAAAACTGCGAAATCGACTGTCGTGCGATCTGCGGAGATGTTTCCGTTTCGCACGAAACGTCTGCGGTATTCCACGTGCGAATCTGCCGCAGGTCTGCTCACGACTATCAGGAAAGGAACACCGTGGTCGCTTCTCATTCAGTGTTCATCATTAATAATTCATATTTTTACTCAGACCAGTTTGTGTTATTTCCTTTTTTTTTTAAACAGTAATTTCAGTGAAGAAAAAAACGCGCTTGCATAAGAACAAAGGTTGATTGAGTTAAGGCCTATCTCTCAACGAGTTTGGAAGTTCTGAGTGTCACAGTTGGCAGCCGATTACCCTCCACATTTCATGCCTCACCCCTTTGCCAATTGCCCCACCCCTACCAGGGCAAACAGGCCGATTTCTGAACGATGAGCTCACCATTTAACCCACAGAATGAGATAAGATGGGCGCTAGAGTAGTATAGTGTTTATGGAACTGAAATTGTAACACAGAGATTGCTGGTTCGAATCCCAGGTGGCATGCTGCCATTGTACCTTGGAACACACACACAGACACACACACACATGCGCACACACAGGCATACACACGGACGCACACACTCACACACACGACGGACAGAAAGCCAAATGGCACAAGAGGTCAGTACAATTCCTTCAAATTCCATACAGGACCTCCGTACCCTATAAAGGAAATGAAGCCTGTGGTCTCTCGGGCACAGACTTGCGTAACTGCTGCATGTCTGCTCCCACTGAGCTGTACAGTAAACCAGATGGCTACAGTCACCCTTCCCATCATCCTCCACTCCTAACAGCAATTACTGTTTACTGACTGCCTGCTCATCAAAGCTCGTGTTTCACTGATATGTTAATAATGTGTCTAAACAGCAACGCGATGTTCACTGTGAAAGATCTCCCACTGCTGGGGAAAGTGGGGGGGGGGGGGGGGAATTTATGATTAGCCAATTACCAACTGTCCTCTGTAACGTACTGTAAAGACTCCAGCAATGTGATGAACGTCGCAGCAGTGCAGAAATAACCCTCATATGTGTAATTAACAGACGCAAATGGGACTTGGGTTTTGCATCTGTGTGTGGATTGTCTTGGAGAGAGAGAGAGAGAGAGAGAGAGAGAGAGGGAGACATTAACAAGGACTGTCTGTAAATAGGTTCGGTTTTTATATCAGTTGCTGGTTTCTTCTAATGTTCCGGAACACCTGCGTGTGCGAGTTGACAGTTGGATTTTAAACGCATCTCAGTTTTTTTTTAATTAAATGACCAGAGCTTAACAGCAGCAAGCTACCCTCTCCTTCCGTCACTCTGCCAGATGATAATTTGAATTACTTTAACCATTCGCGACCATTTAAAAATATACTCTGCAATACATCTATTTTCATTCATTGCAAGCCATTGCACATGTACATGTATGAGACGATGTAGGCACTTTGTGAAAATATGCACACTATTACTCTAGCTGTCACTAGTGGGAGATTCAGCCTTTGAGGTGAAAAAAAACTGATGTAATAAAACGGTTTTCTCTCTCTCTTCTCTCTCTCTCTATCAATCCCTCTCTCTCTCTCTCTCTCTCTTCTCTCTCTCTCTATCAATCCCTCTCTCTCTCTCTCTCTCACCCCCTATGTCTGAGCGGCAGGTGTATATATTTAGCCAATCCAATAGCCCTGCCGTAGAAGGAATAACAGAAGAAATGCACATCCGGCTTTCCTGTTGGGAGCGAAGAGGAAAAAATGTTCCCTCGCCCGACAACGAGAACAATCCCTGCGGGGTAGAAAGTTTCTGGGGAGTGATTTCAGTGTGCGTGCCTTCCTCTTCAACAGAGAGAGAGAGAGAGAGAGAGAGACACCGTACAGCACGCACACCCAAACCGGGCCCTCAAGGTCAGTAGCACCGCTGGTTTGCTCTTCTTACGTACAGGCTGTCGTCCAACGATGTCACCGATTGGCCAGAGAGTGCAGGCACCCGACGCGCCATTGGTTTACATCTGCAAGCAAGTACTGCCCCTGGAACCCCCAGGGGGCTAGATTTGAGTATCCCTGCCGTAGTCACGGCAACACCTTCCTCCCACCCCCCCCCCCCCCACCCCCCCCCCTCCCCCCCATGGATACGGACACGGAAGTGCGCTAACGCTGCGGAGAAGAGCTGGGAGAGCGTGACTGCGTTCCCTGAGCCATCCAGACTGAGTGGGGGGGGTGGGGGGGGGCGAACAGACAGGGCGAGCAGATGGCGGAGTTGTGGTGCATTCTGGGACGGTGGGTTGAGTCTGGCGCGGCGGCTGCGCTCGCGGCCACGGGCGCCCACCGCTTTCGTTCCTCTTTACTTAACGGGAAATAATTAATTTTGCTCGATGGCGTGGAACACTTGGCGGACTGCAGAAACCGCCGGCCCCTTCGGCGCTCGCGGAAAAGCAAGAACGCGTCCGCCAACGTCGACGCGTAGACGGGGGGGGGGGGGGGGGGCGGCTTCGTGCGTGCAGGGAGCTGTGTGGGTCCCAGCTTAGCGTCTCAACCTCCTGGGGGACAGTGTCCCTATCCCCCACCCTACTGCCTCAGTGTCCCTATATCTCTTGGCCCAGGCGAGAAGCACGGCCATCGCCATTCAAACGCTGCTTGTTAATTTAGGAGCAGTTCGTATGGATTTCCTGTCATGCCGCCCATCGCTGAATCGAGGAGGCCAGACCTTGCCTCGATTTGAATCCACGGGGTTTTTGTGAATTTTTGTGTCAATCTATCCTTTAAAAGAACCCAAACTGCCAGCGTGTCTTTTGTACTCTATATATAGGTCTACAGGTTGAGCAGCGACTGTTTCGATGCTTGGAAACAGCATTCAGTACCGGGGCAAACAAAGCAGCATCGAACGTAGGGACAGCCTCCCCAAAAATACAGTCGATCAATATCACCGGGGAAACAATGGAGCTGCTATAAAGTGTCCCTATAAGATGGCCTAGTTCTTTTAAAGTGTCCCTATAAGGTATCCATGTGCTATAAAGTGTCCCTATAAAGTAGCTATTTGTTATAAGGTGTCCCTATAAGGTAGCCGTATGTCATGGTGTCCCTATAAGAGGTGGCTGTGTGCTTTAAAATGTCCCTTTAAAGCAGCTTGGTGCTATAAAGTGTCTCGATGAGGTAGCCAGGCTTTTTCAACGGGACAAAGCCGAAATAAAAAAGGGAACCGGATTTGATAGCATGACGAAGGCATTACTCAGCCGCAAACCCTAATTTTTACTGGTTTTCTTTCATTCCTGATTGTTCCTTCACCGATTCTTTTTTATTTTGTTCTTTTATCTAATCAGCCCAGTGCAGGTACTCACCGAGGCGCACTTTTGTGAGGTAATTTGATTAGCGGGTATTCAAATGCACAATGGAGTTACCTCCCAGCAGGCACCTTGCTGGAACAATGCCCTGGACGTCTCCTGACACTGTGAGGCGGGGGAGGGGGGGAGGGGGGGAGGGGGGGAGAGGGAAAAAAAAATCAATTCTCCACGCATTCCGAGACGGCTTTCAACATCACCTGAGCTTCTTTTATTTTGACACAGGTCTGCTGTGAGGGGGGGCGGGGGCGGGGGCGGGGGGGGGGGGGGTGTAGAGGAGGAGAGAGTTTTTGTAAAAATAAATAAATAAATAAATAAATAAATGCAAGCAGGTAAGTGAGAGACAGCAGGATTTAGGATTACTATTCCAGGTGAGTCAGTAGGGTGATGGAGAAAGAAGCGAGGAGGAAAGGAGGGGAAGGATGAGAACCTTGATCATTTGTGGCATTATCGGCCGAACCCTGGGCAGGTATTGCTCCTCTGGGCCGTGGGAGAGAGGGAGGGAGTGAGGAAAGAGAGGGAGAGAGAGAGAGAGAGAGTGAGCAAGGGAGAGGGGGACTGAGAGGGGAGCAGCAGGAAAGAGGGGCAGCAAGAGAGGAAAAGAGAAAGCTCTCCTCTCCTCTCTTAACGAGACAGCAGATGGTCTATATGATTGTAGATAGCGGCCCGCAAAAAGCTCTCGTTAATCGACAGTTCAAAAATAACTCTCCAAGCCTTCTTTTTAACAACCCCCCACCACCACCACCGCCACCCCCCTTCTTCAAAGATTACTCATAATTGGGCTCCTACAGCAGCTCCTCACAGTTCGGCAAATATAAATAATTATTATGGAAACATGTTTAATTCCCTACTTCATGTTGCAAAAATATTAATAGGGCCATGCTGTGCTGGTGCTTCCCTTCAAAAAAGAAAAAAAGAAAAAAGAGAAAAAGGCAATTTGTACTTCTTGGGTACTTCCTGGATCTGCCACCAATCATTATGCAAAATTCTTCCTCTTCAGTGATTACGATAATTGTACACTTCCACTGCTTAATGAAACCACAAATCACACGTCTTAGTTATTGGTGTAAAAATCTGCACAAAATCTCAGCTCTTGTGCTGGGTTTCCTAGACTACGGTCCAGAGATCGCCTGTTCCTGTTTGTGTTCTTAGACATGCCGTTGTCTCAGAGTAGAACCACGCATTTTTAGCCCACTGCGCCTCTCAATGTTTAATGCAACCCAGGTCTCGGAGTAGTGTTCAAGTGCTGGAAAAAAGCATCTGAATTGTGAATTTAATAATTCACTGCCTTCCGAGATGTCCAGATTTGGCACTCTTGGTATCTTCATTGCAAAGGCTAAACTAAGCCCCTCAGTGGAAATTCCAGCTTGGTTCCAGCCTTGTTTTAAGCTGGTCCCAGCTGGTTTGAAACCGGTTTGGAGATGGTCATGCTGGTTGAGATAGCAACCATGCTAGCAAGTCGCGTGTCCAGCTGGTGAGCCAGTTTGGTACAGGCAAAATACCATCGCCAAATTCCAGGTGCCATCCAGTCAGATCAGAAGCTGGTTCTGGCTGGTTTTTGTCTTAGGATGGTAGCTGAAATTTCCACCAGGGAGCAGCTGCTGGGTGGACTGTGCAGTTCCGGTTCAGTTCTGGTCTATGGACGGGCCACATGGTCTCGTATGGAAGTTCTGATTGTGGTCAGCAGCCCTGCTGGGTCATGCATAACTGGCTCTACCATCAACCAGGAATGGGAGGGTTTCGGTCCACAGGACTGACCTCGTCTCACTGTGTGCCAACGATCTCTGCTATCCAACCTGGTGCCCACAAGTCCACGTGATATGTAGCACATGAAGTGTCTTCCTTCCTGGGACGCCACAAGGGATTTTGGGCCCCATGAAAAGACCTCACGTTGGGCCCCACCGCCCCAGAAAATCCTGTGTTCTAATTTCTTTTGAGGGCCCCTGTCTGTCAGGGTTCTTGGAATAATTCTAACAGCGGTTTTGAAAGTGTACTGTAACGTGACAAACATGGCTTTGTGCCGAGCACAGATATGGACGAGAAATAACGTTCTACGTAAACACGAGTGTATAAATACGCAAATCTGTTGGTGTTCCACATACATAGGTGTAAGGCATCTACATATATTTTCAAAAACTAGTCGACCACTGGTGAGCCAATTTGCCGAATGTTGGCGTGTCGACAGCTGGCTTTGTCGGTGGTCCGATGCTTGCTTGCTTGCTTGCTTGCTGGGATGCAGTTTAAACCTTCACTGTCTATTCCTGTTCACCGCAGGGTTTCATGACTAAGAGTTAAAATGAACGTGCGACCATTTCGCGAGCGTCACGCCCACCTAATGAAACTTCTCTCTGCAAAGGCAAAATGTGGTTACAGCATTTTATGAAATGCACTTACAGTCCCTATGCTGGACAAAAGCATGATATGATCTTATTAAGCCGTAACACGCCTGTGAATGGCTTAACATGAACAGTTGGTAGTATTCAGTGTCATGTTCAGTAGGCCAGCTTTTCATAACTAGAATTTAATTTAACTTTTCTTGTTTTCAATTTGAATGCTAAATGGTTAATTTTTTACATTTATTTTCATATTCATATTCACGTTTCTCTGGATTTTTTTCATGACTTCATGCAGCAAGGTGCTGTTGATTTATTACCCATCCATTATCTTAACCTTCTTATCCAGGTGAGGGTCATGGAGGGTGCTGGAGCCTATCCCAGCATGCATTGGGCGAAAGGCAGGAATATTGATTTGTTACAACATAGCGAGAAAGGAGCTGGTCTTGTAACGTAAAGGTTTCAGGTTCGATTCCCCGGTAGGACACTGCCATTGTACCCTTGTGCTCAAGGTACTTAACCTGCATTGCTTCCGTACATATCCAACTGTATAATTGAATACAGTGTAAATGTGTGTAAAAAAAAAAAGTTGTGTCGCTCTGGAGAAGAGTGCCCGCTAAATTCCTGTAATGTAATGACAGAGATGGGTGATGCCAACAGTCAGACCTCCGTGTACCTGCTGAATGGCTGAAGCTAAGCAGGTGAGTGCTTGATTAGCATTCTGATGGGATAAGTAAGTTGCTGCCGGAAGTGGTGTTGGTTGGGGCAGTAGAGGGTGATCTTCCCTCTGATCAAAAAAAAAAAACCCAGTGCCATGATGGGGATGTTGTGCTGTTGGACTCGCCATCTTTCAGATGAGACGGTAAACTGCGGTCCTGACTCAGTGCGGTCATTGAAGATCCCACGACACTATTCACAAAGAGCAGGGGGGGTTCCCCCGGTGTCCTGGCTGAATTTCCAACCTGGATCTCTCAGCCTGCCACCAAATCATCACCTGAAGAATGAATAATTCTCTCCCTCTCCACCTCAGCTGATGCGTGGGGAGGCTTCTGGTGCAAAATGGCTGCCGTGCATCACCCAGATGGGTGCTAGAATTAGGGAGTGGCTGGCGTGAGGCTCCCCCTCATAGTGCTTTGAGTCACCGGCTGGTGAGAAAAGCGCTACATACAAGCAACTAATTATAATATGTGGGCCGCAGAGTAGCATGGTGGGTAAGGGGCTGGGCTCGTAACCAAAAGGTTGTGGGTTCGATTCCTGGGTAGGACACTGTCGTTGTACCCTTGAAGCAAGGTGCTTAACCTGCATTGCTTCAGTATATATCCACCTGCATAAATGCGGGCAATGTAAATGCTGTGTATAGGTTGTGTAAGTTGCTCTGGATAAGAGTGTCTGCTAAATGCCTGTAATGTAATGTAATATTGAGGGCTGTATCTTCTTCTGGTTTTCATGCCAACTTCAGGCCTTAGTGACTTAATATGCCCTTAACATTTACGCCATCTGACATTTCAGCTATGCTACGTTTTTTGATAAGCGATAAGCACGGTAGCCGTAGCCTGTTCTTATGTGCCTACATGAAACGTATCACTGTGATCTAATCTGCAATTGAACCAGCGTTGATGCATACAGCAATTTAGCTCATTCAGCCCGGGTAAATTGGTGGAAACAAAAACCAAAATACACACACTCCCCCCAGGACTGGAATTGTCCACCCCTGTTCTAGACATCGGCAAAACAGAAAGGGGTGTAGGAGAAACAACAGGCTTTTCCTCGATTGAGCACTTAAATGTTGCCTTTCTTAAATTGACTTCAGATATTCCTGTTAAAACTTGGAATTGGAATTCCAACCTTTAGTTATTTTATTTACATGAGATCATTTCTTACAGGAAATACCAGCATTGCTTTCATTATAGGCAATTAAGAGCTTCTATAAAGCTTTTCGGAAACCCTCTTCAGTTTAGTGATGCGATTGGCAAGGCCGTCTAGTTTTCATGATGCCTGGTTTTACAAACGGTGTCCACATGATGTTAATTTCAGAATTTCATGTACCACCACGTCCTCCCTACCATGAAAGCCTGATATTAATATTTGAAGAGACACCAGTGGGAGTGGGGGTTGAGGGGGGGAACGAAACACCATTAATAATTGACACCGTTCTTGGATTAATTGGCAAGGCAGTGTAATCACTGTCATTACAAGTTACTGCAAATGGGATTCAGAAGGCACAATTCATCTGAAGGAATCCACACCCCCTGCACCCCCACCACTGCCCCCCCCCCTCCCAAAAAAAAAAAAAAAAACATGTGAATGCATTTGTGGTGTTTTAATAGATACACACCCAAAGAAGCCAGAACTTGTTTCGAGAGTTTCCAGAAACTTCATGGGTCAAAAAGTGAAAGTCCTGCCATGTGTTTTTTTTTTTTCCACCTATGAACTCGTTTAACTAATTAGTTCTACCTCCCGGTTGAAGAGCTGTGCTAATTGGCTAATCAAGGTGATTGGAGCAAAATACCTGGGAGGACTTTTTCTTTCTGAACCTGGATTATTCCACCTCTGCTTGTTTCAAGTACTGAAGCTCAGTTTATTTCCATGCATTCCCAGTGGTGATTATTCAGCGATCTGGCAGAGGTTGTGCATTTTGCATTCTGCTCCATTACAACCCGGCATAACTCATCGGCCATCTTTGTTGTGGCTAACAGTGCGCTGAGGCAACAAAATAAGAAGAAGAAGAAGATAAAAGGAAAAAAAAAAAAAAAAGCCAGAGCATAAGAAATAAAACATGCATAATGCAAAAGGCAACCCAGGGTGAATGAGAATATATACAATTAAAAAAAAAATTAATAAATAAAGATTTGGGCTTTTATTTATTTGCTAATAATTTTTTTTTTTTCCCCTCTCTCCACGGGCTGGGAGAAATCGACACTAACCGTAGTGATTAGCATTTAAAAGAGCCCCATTTTTCATACGCACCGGCCAGAGCCCCCTTTGACTGCTGTTGATCTCGGAGACCCAACGCCGTTCAATTATGGCCGTAAATACCAGTCAGGATAAAAAGGCCTGAAATTAAACTGTCAGCCGCAGGAAAAAAAAAAAAAAGGAGCCTTTGAAATAGACTGAAAGGCCTTTAATAACCGTCAGATCCTGGCGGCGGACCAGAGGAATGCGTCCCGCTGATGAATCTACTAATAAACGACCCACTCAACGGTCTCCAGTCGCGTGGCCTACGGGGAATTTCGAGCTTGACTTCAACCCAACAAACCCCCCTCCCCTTCCCCCAAACCCCCCCACCACCCAGCAAAAATGGCGATCATACCCAAGAATAGCTAGATGTTGATCACGATGAACACGAAACCACTACCACCCCCCCCCCCCCACCCAGCAAAAATGGCGATCATACCCAAGAATAGCAAGAAGTTGATCACGATGGACACGAAACCACTACCACCCCCCCCCACCTACCCCCCAACCCCATCCTCCCCCCAGCAGAAATAAAAGACAACTGGAAACGGTTGTGTCGTGTATTGTTTAAATAACTATTAAATGTATTGAAATTGCGTTCTTCTGAATGGGATGCGCAAGAGTTCGCCGTACGTTCTGGTGCATTCATTGGAATGCGCATGTAGTGTGTGTTCCCTTGATGTTTGCCCAAGTGAAGAGATGCCATGATGGTAAATGGCTAAGTGCACGTGTCTGCCTGGTTAATACATCACAGTTTTGCTTTGGATTAACGCTGCGCAGCTCCTCCCTCCTCTCCATATCAGTCATTCTCCCTTCTTTTCTCTTTCTCACCCTCTCTCTCTTTCTCTTGCTTGCTCTCTCTCTTGCTTTCCCTCTCTCGCTCCCTTTCTTTCTTGCTTTCTCACTCTCCTGCTCTATCGCTCGCTCGCTCACACTCCTGCTTGCTCTCTTATTCTCTCTTCCTCTCTCTCTCTCTCTCTCTCTCTCTTTCTGTGTGCACTGCTTAAATAAAGGTCTTTGATTATCGTTCCCCCTGCTTGCTGAAACAGAACTCTGTTTACCTGGAGTTTTCCATGACACACCTGTAGACCATTTAAAGCAAGGAGATGTTTGCAAACGGCTAAGCGTATGCGATCAACGATCCGGCTCTCTGGCACGGGTGAGCATGGTCGCTTTCCTACTGATATGCCTTGGGCCTAAGGTGTGAGGTCACAGATGTGTGACCTGGAATGTTCTGAACTGGCCATTCCAATGCTGACGTCATAATCACGGCTGGCAGTCGGCAACAATGGAGTTCTAGAACACTGACGTAGCCGTTGGCTAGTGTGTCGGGTAATACTGAGTGTTTTCACTGCAGTTTGACCGAAGGCGAACAGTGCGTTGGCCAACCCCAGGTAGCCCCGCCCAGAACATCAGGTGAGTCTGGCAGGACCGTAATGTTTATCCTTGCAGTCAGTATAACAGGTGAGATGCCTGTAAAGTTTGACAACACTTCAGCCATTTGGTGTTCCCAGTCAAAAAAATGCACACAATCGTACAAAAGAATTTTGTTCTGACTGTTGATGAAAATAGATAGTTATCCGAAATTCTCGATAATTTTCAAGAAGTTCACAAGTGATGGAAAGGGGCTTAAGGGGTGAGATCGCAAATGTGTGATTGGATTGTTCTGAACTGAACATTCTAATGCTGATGTCACGACTGGTAATTGACAGCAATGGACTTGCTGTCTTAGACTGACTTACTGACTTAGAATTTTGAAAAACCTTCCAAAAAAACTTTCTTTTCAAATGGTTATAGCATTTAAGATGAAGTATTTGAGCCAGTTCTGGTTGATAGATTAGTGGAAACAAGGATTTTTCAGAGCAAAACAACAGGTGTGGAAAGTGTTGCAGGATGTCGTGAGTGTGTTCTGAAATTGTTTCCCTTTTTTGTGAAAATGATTTTTAATTCAGATTTAAATTCTGATAAGGAACAATAAAACTAACAAGGGGTTCCTAACTACAAAGGGGGAGGGTGGCAGTGTAAATGAATAAACGCAAGACATTAGCACAAATCCAGTTCTGAATATATAAATATCATTTGCAGGAGCTCGGAGAGGGTGATCACAAATGGAAACAATCAGGCATAATACCTGAAATATGCATGATAATTCACATGAATATTCACGAGGACACACTTTTCTATTTGCTCTAATATCGAGTAAATGGCCATCGACCAGAGGAAAATAAGCAATCATTGCAAGCGGAATTAAACTATATATATATATATATATATATATATATATATATATATATATATAATGAGTAATATTGAAATGCATTCTTTATTTTCTCATGACTGAACATTTGCATTTTATCTTTTAGGTTTACTATGGTGGGCACCCTATGGGGTGAAAAAAATATCAAAAATATAAATTTCATCTAAGCCCCCATCCGTATTTGGATTCTTTATATCCATGCATGTACCCTCATGTTCATTATTTCTCTACAAAGGTGAACCCCCTGATCCAAAAAGACATTAAAAATACTTTGATTGCTGTGAGCATGACCGTGAACATTTTTCATTTCCATTTCAGAACTCACATTTCCACAAAATGCTTGAGGAAGACATAATACTTATTTCCCCCGGATACCGTGGGAGCATGTCCTGTTCTGAAAAGGCACTTTTGACACATGACAATCCAAAAAGATTTGCGTCGTAAAGATCTTGAGTAAAGCAAATGCACGACTCATGCCAATCCGATACTGGCGTTCAGTCGGAAACATAAAAGAATAGAATAAAATAACTTCATCTGTCTCCAAGGGAGCTTCGGGAAAACAAATGCCGTTCTCAGGCCGAGAGAATCCACGGGCTTCCAAGTTGTGAGATCAGTGCATGCAAATTACTGTTTATTTTACATTGACTGGCATCTGACGGCGACACAATGAACAAGTTGTTCTCTCAGCGCGACAGCACTGTTTTTTATAGACGCTGAAGGAACGTCTCGACTGCCTGGTAAATCAGACGTTGAGCGTTGCATCACAATGGAGCCTCCACTGCCACAATAGAACTTTCTGTCTCCAAAACGGAGTGTTACATCACAACGGAACTTCATCGCTCCGTGACATTGTATGCCGTGTTAAAATGGAACCTTCTCTCTCTCTCTCTCTCTCTCTCTCTCTCTCTCTAAGACTGGGTGTTGCATCACAGTGCTGCCTCGTCTTCCTGTGACATTGATTGGCCATTCATTCTGTTGCATTCCGAACATTCCATCTGTCTACCAGAAAGTTCCTTCTCGATGGTTTACTAGGTTTTTAAGCAGTCTTACGTTGTCATAATATTTGGTGCTCCATGACTATGCCCTGAGTGATGTATACAATGGCACCTACACACACATGCACAAGCACACACACTCCAACCAGAATCTGTCAAGTCACAGAGAAGCTGTACGTGAAGGGGATAAAACCGCATAAGCATTTGCGAGGTACTAGAGGACAAAAAAAAAAAAACACACAGGCAATTACAGGTCTACAATTTATAGGGCTGAACCTGCCTTGTAGAAGAGGGGGGTAATCACTAGAGTCACTGCAGGCTCCATGGGAAAGCACAAAAACATCCACAGAAAAGAGAAAATCACCACCTTGCTGTAACTGAGCGGCTCTGGAGAGGATTTCTGCACATTTACCATAATTAAGAATCACGTCTTATGAGGGGATGAGCTTCGCGTTTTCACACTGAAGGCACCAAATATTCCGGCTAATCAGTTTTGCTTTGATAGAGCATAAACACTTTATTTACCAATTTACCAAGTTCAAACCTCTCATTTATTTCTGAAGGGTTGATTTATTTTATTTTATTTCAATTTATTTATTTATTTATTTATTTATTTATTTATTTATTTATTTATTTTGGTGCAGTTCCAGTTTCTCTTGGCTTTTATAATGTTCATTATTTACATACAAGTTCAGATAGACAGTCGCTGTTAATCCCACACTTGACTTAAAACCCAGATCCCTGCTTGGAAAGGATGTCCCATACAAACGAATGGTGAAATCTTTTGCATTTTAACCTTTGGTTAGCAACATGAAAACACATTTGACTGCTTCTTTTTATATTTTGTGTGGTCGTTTGAGCTTGGGAATAGTGTCTGAGCTTGGGGGGAAAACAGCTTTTTGAATAACATGCATCATTATGTATACCATTAATGTGTTTATTATATATGAAGGCTGTGACTTCTGCTGTGCTGTAGCTGCCATGCAGATTCCAGGGCTCCACGCCAAGCTCTGAGGTGATGTCACAATGCTGCTGGAGCCATCGCCAAGGACGACAGATGGCGAGTTCTCCCGTCCAGCATCTCGACCGAGCATGCGTGCGTGCGCTGTCCCCCAGACACAAACCCCCTCTGCCACGCGACCTCACTGCTACCTGCTAACTGCTAACCACTGACCACTCACTGCTAACCGCTAACTGCTAACCACTGACCACTCACTGCTAACCGCTAACTGCTAACTGCTAACCACTCACCGCTAACCGATAACTGCTAACCGCTGACCACTGACCGCTAACCGCTAACTGCTAACTACTGACCACTCACTGCTAACCGATAACTGCTAACCGCTGACCACTCACCGCTAACCGATAACTGCTAACCGCTGACCACTGACCGCTAACTGCTAACTGCTAACCGCTGACCAATCACCGCTAGCCGATCACTGCTAACCGCTGACCACTGACCGCTAACTGCTAACTGCTAACCGCTGACCACTCACCGCTAACTGCTAACTGCTAACCGCTCACCGCTAACTGCTAACCGCTCACCGCTAACTGCTAACCGCTGACCACTCACCGCTAACCGCTAACTGCTAACCGCTGACCACTCATTGCTAACCGCTGACCACTCACCGCTAACCGCTAACCTGCCTCAGGTGCCAATAAAGCATTGAATGCACAACATTGTACACAGCCATACTAAGTGTTGGTTTGCCTGATTGGCCTGATGAATACAGTACTTTTCAGGCCACAGTTTTGAGATAGAATTTTGAGGGACTTTGTTTCTGGGCTGCTGGGTGCCGCGTCCAAGTAAGGCACCATTCAATATGGTTTACGTAGTTGCTTTTTCCATAATACTGAAAATTTTGCTATGTGAATAAACAAGTTGTCGCACGACAATTTCTTTTAACCCTTTGAAGTGTGAGATGTTTTGGAACGTTTCTTCAGAAAAAAAACTCCGTTGGTTTCAGTTTCGACTGCTGCATCAGCATTAGAACGCTCAGTTAAGAACATTCTAACCACGTATTTGTGACCTCACACCTTAGAAGTCTCCATCCTTTCCATCTATCTGCCTTGTCATGCCTCGCATGCGCCTGTGCCTCTGTCCCCGTTGCCTGCACCCCAACTGACTCCCCCTGCTCCCCAACCGTTCCCACACCACCAGCTGTAATTACAGCCTTTCACTTCCCCCCCTCCCCCCCGCCGCGCCTCACCCGGCACCAGTCTCCTCTTCACTGCTCGCACTCCAAAGAATTAATGAGACAATTAATCTTCTAATCAGGGAGACGGCCCCCTCCAATTTAGCCCCAATGCACAGCACGGGCGGCTCAAGGCAGCCTGTCCCACACCCTAATTGTTTTAGGCGGTACCTGAAAAAATACCAATTATTTATTTATTTGTACTCTCTCTATTTTTGGCTGGACCGCAACAGCGGGGCCAGCCCTACAAACGCGAATGTCTGTGACTGAGTGACTGAGTGACTGAGAGAGTGATGAAGTTACACCATTGGTTGGCCGAGTTATGAAGTTACACCATTGGTCGACCGGATCACGTGTGTTAGGTCCAGCCATATACTAGGTTTTGACCTGGTCTTGTTTTTATTTTTAATTCTTTAGTTTGGTATGGTTAGTTTTCGTTTGGTTATGTTCTGAGGGGGCGGTGGTGACTCTCTGGCGTTATAGAGCTATGCTGTCTCCATGTGTCAATCACCAGTCATGTGACAGAGTCTGATCCAATCACATGCCCTTTTGAAGCTCTGCACTGCACGGAATGACATTGAAAGGGCAGTCTGCCATTGCATAATCTACGCTCTCCTCTGTGGCTACCTTCAAAAAAGTTTCACTTGTTGGGCTCGTAGCTAGCAATGGACAAGTGAACCCCCATAATTAAGCAATACATTAAGCTGTCAATCATTGGCTAATTTTAACCAATCATGATGTTTTGTGGTGGACAACAAAACATGATGATTGGTGCAGATCGGTGAGTGACTTAATAGCCCATGTTCCTCTGCCAATTTTTGGTTCCATGAAACCTCCCACTCCACCCAAGGGATGTGATTTTGCTAACAAAAAATAAATTAAAAATGGCTTCCAATGAGTCATATTTTTATGTAGGTGGGTCTCCAATTGGATGGGGTAAATTTGAGCTAACTGATCCATCGGCCCATAATGCAATGCTGGTTAGAAGCTGCTGGGACCAATTAGATCGCCGGAAACCAGTCTCACAAACTGTAACTTCCTTTTCCTTCTTCTGGTGTTCCACAAACTATTGAGACCATGGTGCTGGGGGGGGCCCTCCCCCTCCAGCCTTTTTGTGCCAGACAAGGAGGGGCACAGAGGGACACTGCCCCCCCCCCCCCCCCCCCCCCACCACCTGCTCCGATCCCCAGCCCTGATCGAAATAAGCTGACAAAGATGGCAGCTATTGAACAATGACAGCTCTTATACGCACATGATGATTGGCATGCAAACGGCAGGGGGGGAAAAAAAAATTTTTTTCAAAAAATATTCAAGAGGCCTTAATACACAATGAAGCGATGAGGACCTATCGTTCCCGCTAATGCCAGGGCTCAGTTAGATTTTTATTTTTTAGATTTTTTGTATTGTCCTCATCATCATCATCATCATCATCATCGTCATTGTCATTGTTTGCCTGGCATACGGATTGCATTGCATTTTCCTCCTGTACTGATTGCCGGAATGACTTGTTCTCTGCAGCTCACTTCAATATGCGCCCCCACCCCATACCCCCCCCCCCCACCCCCCCATGCCCCCGCTGAACCCAGAAACCTGGAGAACAGCAGCACAGGGGGGCCCCTCCCAGGGCAACTGCCCTGTCATACGGTATTTCTGACCCAGCGTTTCACCTCTTCCTCCTGAAAGCCTCGTTAGAGACAAGCTCCCAGACGCGATGTGGGGGGGGGGGGTGCCACTCTGAACACTAACCCCAAAAAATGACGAGTCCTCACTGCCCTCGGACGTTCTGCTCTCTGAGAAATATAAAATTGAATTGTTTTTGCTCAGAGGCTTAGTTCGAAGCTTAGCCAGTGGCCTTTGTCGATGAGGCAAACAAAAAATAAAAAAATAAAAAAATAAAAAGTCATGAACTTCCGCTTAAAACTATTCCGTGCGAAGCCTGCGAAGAGACGCAGATTTGTGGGAATGCGCTTTTCTCTTCACATCTCTAAGCCCAGGGTGAGATGCCACTCTGACCCACTTCTGACTTTCCGAACTTCGAGAGGCTTCTTTTAATCATTTTAGGCTTTCTCCCTGACATAGAAGCTCAGTGAGGGAGGGGAGGGGAGGAGAGGGAGGGAGGGAGAGGAAGGGGCAGGATTGAGGGGGGGTTGGATGGATGCAGTTCCTGTTGATTCCTAAGTTCCTTCACCATTGCCCCTCTCCAGGTAAGACACCCGATCTGTGATGGGAGGGAGGGAGGGAGGGGGAAGGGAGTGGATGGGGGGAGGGGAGGGAGTGGATGGGGTGGATGCAGTCCTTGTTGATTCCTAAGCTCTTCTAGCAGTGCTCCTCTCCAGGTAAGACACCCCGGTCTGTGATGGGAGGGAGGGAGGCAGGGGGGAGGGAGTGGATGGGGGGAGGGCGGGTGGGTGGGCGGGGGGAGGGAGTGGATGGGGGGAGGGCGGGTGGGTGGGCGGGGGGAGGGAGTGGATGGGGGGAGGGCGGGTGGGTGGGCGGGGGGAGGGAGTGGATGGGGTGGATGCAGTCCTTGTTGATTCCTAAGCTCTTCTAGCAGTGCTCCTCTCCAGGTAAGACACCTGATCTGTAGGTTTTCCTCGGTGAACGCTGCCTGGGCAGATGAGTTTTATCCCGTCGCTGTGAGGGCATCTGTTGACTGAAGAGCCAGTGAGGGCTGAAAATCTGTGCAGAATACAGACAGGCTCAGCAGGCAAACTGCCGTTTCTGCCACCACCCCCCCCCCCCCCCCTTCTGATCCTTGCTCTTGAATTACCCAGTGTGTCATATGAGACCATCTCATATGCGCCCACTCTTCCTGTCTCTTTCTCTCTCTCTCCCTCTCTTTCTCACACTCTCTCTCTCTTCCTCTATCCTTCTTTTTCTCACACTCTCTCTCTCCCTCTCTTTTCTTCTCTCTCTCCCTCGCTTTCTCACTCTCTCTCTCTCTCTCCCTCTCTCTCCCTCTCTTCTTCCTTCTCCTCCGTTGCTGTTTGAAATGGTTACCAGGGAGACGAGCCCAACAGAGAGTGCCGTGTGCCAGTACTCGTGTCTTTTCGAAAGCACTGTGTGAAATCGTTTATTTATTTATTTATTTTTGCCTCTTGTGTTTAAAGTGCCTCATTAACCTACAAGATAACCCACAACAATAAGTTTTTAATTTGTGGACTCGTTCCAAGTTTATAAACAGGAAAGGATTTCCGTTAGCTTGAAAATTATAGCGGCTCTAAATGAGAGAGCTGGATGACTGAGAGAGCGTGTCTGTTAAGTGACGGACGTTCACTTCAAGCTCACGTCTGATTGGCCGCACACGAAATGGACGCACCTAAACCCGTGATCGTCATTCTTGGTCCTGAAGGTCTGCTGATTTTTGTTTTTTTCGCTTTAATTATCACCCTTACAAAAGAAAATCACACGTGAAAAGAAATCACAATGTCACGGGTAAATGTGACACTGTGTTTCGAAAAGACAATGTCACGTGTGACCTAGACATTTTCAGGTGGGATTGGCTTTCTTCTACAAGTAAGAACATTTCCACATGTGAAAATAGGTCACATTGAATCAATCGTTTGTATCTTAAGGTTTTCACACGTCACTGACCTTTTGAAATGTGAACTACAATTTTCACATGTGAAAACAAAACACGTGACTTGAAATAGCGCAGATTTTAAAAATCGTATGACGTCTGTATGAAGCTGTACGCTGGGTGTAGTGATAAAACCCCTAGAAACTGCATGATTGGGCCAGTATGTTACATACAGCGTACGATTGGTACTTTCATCATAATCTCACATAAAATATCAGCCATACAGTTTAAATCCATATCGCAAAACTGCATGATAAGAAATAAAAGTCCACTTTCAGGCAGGCAGGAGCAGAAGAGGGTATTAAACCTGGCGATGAAACGGTTAACCACCCTGCTTGAATGAATTTTTGCGGTGGAAATATGCTAATCTGTGTTTCTGGATTGGAGATCCCCACCCACCCCCACCCCCCAGGATGATGGAGGAATGCTTAGGAACTCTTAAACGTGAGCCTCTTGCGAAATGATCAAGGCTTTCCTGCTTTACCTGTGAAAGGTAATTCACTCGCCAGAATGGGCAATTTCACCGGCGCTTTTATCAAACTTAACCAGCATTTGCACTCAGACAGAACCAATCGCTCACTGTAATCGAGGGCGAGAGAGAAACATTGATTCATAACTGTCCCCTTAGCACCGTAATCTGTGCTCACGTACGCCGTTTTAAAAATACGTTTTGTACTGTTTCTAAATAAGTACTGTACCTTTCTAAACTCATCTGACAAACACTAGTGGAAAAACAAATTCAAAATTATTTGCGGTTAAAAATAAAAAAACAGAAAAAAGATCCAGTTCTGTCACGGATAATAACTGGTTGTCAAAATGTCGCAAAAAAAAAACAAAAACTAATATCCAGTTAGGTTAATAAAGCCATCAGACTCAGGCAGATGGAACACTTTCAGAATCTAATTTAAATATCTAATATCGACCATAAAGAACCCATCAGACGAAAAATGTGGCCGTCAGTCTGCGGATGGCGACACCACAGTCACTCAAACAGAGATGAAAGGAAAGGGGTTGATTAAAAATAATAAATAAATAAATAAATAAAAGAGTGATGCTATTGGATTCTTGTTTACATTTTATAACCAGGACATTTTGTGCTTGTTTATGAAGAATTTTGACTGCAGCACTGGGAACCAGGAAAACGCCCATCACGGTTCTAATTTCAAAGTATTTTTATATTATTATTATTATTATTATTATTATTATTATTATTATTATTATTATTATTATTATTATTATTAATAATAATAATAATAATAATAATTGCATGGCATAGAATGCTTGGGGATATAGGTCATGAGGTTTATTCCCATTTACCAAAAATGCCAAATGAGTGGATTTTATTGAACACTTTTAAAAAATGTAAAAATCTGAGTAAAAAAGCTGTGTATGGCTACATGTGGAAGATGAATTTAGAAAGGAACAACTCCATTTTATTTATGTGCACAAGTATACAAGCACACACACACACACACACACAGGGTCCCTTTTCATACAGTTGTCATTCTCAGAAAACAATATTCCACCAGTAATTGCTAATTCTGGCATAAACAAGATCTGTCTGTAAAAAATGCAAATGATTTGCATTTCATTACAGCAAAAACCAAAGGCTCTTTAATATTATGATAAGCGCAAAATGTTTTCTATACTGGAAGAATAGTGGCTGCAGAGGACAATTTGCACAACAAATCTTCATGCTAAATGCCGTCAGTGTTTTAGTCACACATGGCATTTGCAAATATTTTAATTACCAACTGTCAGCAGCGGTGTTTAGAATAATTGCGTAGCTTCTTAATATGTGATTTTACGTTTTATTTCTATTTCCGTTTTGTGTGCATGTGTGCGTGTTCCTCATGTGAGTGCTGTGCACTTCTATACTTAGACAGGACCAAAGCCATGGTCCCACAGACACACCTGTACACACAAACTGCTACACACAACCACATGCAGTCCTGCATACAAGAAGGACCAGAGCAGCTGTGTGCTGCCTCTTACCATAACCTGAGTTTGCATAACCCTCTCACCAAGGTCACTAGCTCTGTGTTCCTGTGCATAACCCTCTCACCAAGGTCACTAGCTCTGTGTTCCTGTGCATAACCCTCTCACCAAGGTCACTAGCTCTGTGTTCCTGTGCATAACCCTCTCACCAAGGTCACTAGCTCTGTGTTCCTGTGCATAACCCTCTCACCAAGGTCACTAGCTCTGTGTTCCTGTGCATAACCCTCTCACCAAGGTCACTAGCTCTGTGTTCCTGTGCATAACCCTCTCACCAAGGTCACTAACTGTGTGCTAAGTTTCTGTGCATAACCCTCTCACATAGTTCACTAGCTCTGCTGTGAACCTATGCATAACCCTTCCACAAAGCTCACTAACTGTGTGCTAAGTTTCAGTGCATAACCTCCTCATGTAGCTCGCTAGCCCTGCTGATGTCCCGGTGTGACTCCCCCTCAGGTGTACAGTCCCCTCTCCAGTCCCCAGGTTCACCTGTTTGGCCGGGGGATCCCTCCTACGAGCCGCTCCTAAATGAGACATTCGTCTTCCCCCCAAAAAGCGCCCGGCGTCCACAGAACCTAATTTGCCTGTCGCTCGGAGGTCCCTGAGTCTGACGAGTCGAGAGCGCTCGCCGTCGCGAGGTCAGGCACCGCGGAACGAGGGGCGCTCGGAGGGTGTCGGCTCCGCATTTTGGGGTGGGGGGGGGGGGGCTTGCGGTGCCCAGGCAGGTCCAGTGCCAGATTAATTCATCACGGGCTGCTCGGGCGACTGGGCTTCCCATTCGCGCTCTCTCTGTCAGCGGCCTGTCAGAACACCGTCCGGCGCCCTGGAGCTGTCACTCCATACGCTCCCCTCTGCTCAGGAGAGTGGAGATTAACACCCTCCTTAGTATGGAGGATATCTTTTTGCATACTGCCCATCGTGTTCTAAAAACACTAAACAGTATGCAGTATGCTTGGTAGAGCAGTACATACTTCGATGACACCGGTTGAATCGGACTAACTATCCTTACTCTAACCATGCTGCCCATACTTATCATTGTCTTTCACCAACAAGCAAGATCACAGATCTCAGTGTTCTGCCACATCCGTAAATATACTCCTGATTGTTTTGCACATCATTGTTGCCAGAGAAACAATAGCCACAAATTCTCAACAAAGGAAACCAAAAATAACATAAGTTTATAAATAAAGCACCACTACCCCCCCCTCCACCCCCACCCATTATAACAGGATTAACTCACACAGAACACCAAGGCCCCAAGCGCTCACTCTCTGTCCCAGGAGAGAAAGCAATCTGAGCATTATCTGGGCCTAAAAAAAGAGAGCATTGTGAACTGCTCAAATTATTTAATCCAGTGGTTCCCATCCCTGTTCCTGGAGGTCTACCTTCCTGTAGGTTTTCACTTTCAACCCTAACAAAGCACACCTCATTCAGCAGCTAGAGAAAACATTGAGCAGCTAAGTAGTCGAGGCAGGTGTGCCAAACTGTGGTTGAAATGAAAGCCTACAGGACGGTGGATCTCCAGGAGCAGGGATGGGAACCCACCGGCTTAACGGAATTTCCAATCAGCTGAGCAAGCAGAAGCCGCCTGGATGTTCCCACCGACCTTTTGACCTTTTCTCTGAGAACGAGTCGACCTTGGAGGCGGAGGGGTCGGCGGGACTCTGATTGGCTTGATCCGCGCGTGGACGGCGCCGTCGCCACGGCTACAGGAACCCCGGTCGACCAGGTCGCCGCTGAGCGATGCCCTCGGGCGATGAAACGGGGATCGTCCGACGAGACAGATCCCTCTCCTTCCAGAGACGAACGCCAAAGTGCTGGTCGTGGTTCAGTGCCTGGTGGTGTTGGAGGAGCAAGTAAAAACACAGCTCAGCAACCAACAGCGTAAAAAGATGCAGTTCTGCCATTTGCCTCACCGTCAGCTCGGTGTCTGTGGAACGTTTTGGCTTTCGGGCCGCACCCGTCTCTGCTTTCTCCTTCCTTCTTAACGACGACCTGACGCTTTCGTGTTTCACGTCACGTCCGCGCCTCACAAGCTCGTTAAACCAACATGGGGCGGGGTCATCGCCGGCCAATCACTGCGCTCGCTTCTGCGCGTTTCGCTCTCGGGCCGAAGCCGACATCGGAACGTCGACCCGCCTGCTTACCGCCAACTACAAGTGCAGTAAGATCACGATCGCGATCGCCGTGAAGCGGAGGGCCAAGGAGGGCTTTCTGATTTTACGATGAAGTGATGACCGACCAACGCACAAATCGCCACTAATCTCAGGCTTCATGCATGCGGTTCAAAAGGCTGCTGCTGTGAAGTTCGTTTCCTTAAATTCACACAGAAAAGAGCGTTTTTTGAGTCCCGGGATTCTGGCAGAACAGAACCGCTGAGGGGTGGAGCACAGAAGCTCTCCGTCAGGAACGCTTCTCTCCGCCAGTTACTCTGCAGTCCGGGCGCTCCCTGGGTGTGACGTGACAGCCGCGAGTCCTTTGAGTAATACTTCAGCTGAAGGGGCTTTGTCACTCGAGAAACTGGAGCCCGTCAGAGCCGAACAGTGGAGCCGGAATGGAGGGGGGGAGAGACCAGCAGGTGACAGATAAAAAGCCAGGGGCCCCGTCACCCTGTTCCCTTCTCACGTCAGTCAGCTGATGCTGAGCAGGGTCGGGATTGGCTGGCACGTGGACGGGACAGCTCTCGGGAGAAATCACGTTTGTGCTGGAAGAGGCTTTGGTGGGCCAGAAGACGTTTTTTTTTTTTCATTATTCCTCTGGACCGAAAAAGAAAAGAAAAGAATGTTCCAGTTCAGTGATGAGGCCACTGCTCTGTAGGTGGTTCCATATTTCAGACTGAATGTTAACCCTTTGAAGAACAGGTTTAAAAAAAAAAAAATTAATTAAATTAAGTCAATGTTCTAGAACTCAATTATTCACAATTACAAGCAGTGACTGTTGCATCAGCAGTAGAATGTTCGGTTTAGAACATTCTGATCACATACTGTACTGTATTTGTGATCTCGCACATTAAAGGCTTAAAACAGATCATGACTTGCTGTTGGTTTGTTAAGCTCCTCATGGCGCTGTTTGCAAGAGTAGAGGTGTTAACTCTAGAACGGCCGCGTCATGACGTTTGATGTTTTGGGTGTCAAATATCAGCTCACTCTGCCCCCATCAAAATGATGCTTTTCTCCATTTAGGAAACCAACCATAGAGACTCAAGAAACTTTGGAGATGCTTCAACATTAGGATGAAATGTCAAAAATACATACAAAAATATATGAAATGTGTTTCTAAAAATGGCATTGTTCTCATCATCATACACAGTGCTTTATCATGCTTTTATCACATATCAAATTGTTTGTTGTATTGTTTGTGAAAAATGTAATTGTTTTTTTTCATATGTACAACAAAATATTGGAATCGTGTGTGTTTTTTGGAAAACACCTTGTAAACACCTTCCCCGTGTGTTGTGAAGTGTCGTCGTGTTCCATCTGATCTCGATAACACATTTTTTATTTTTACCGCAGTACGACCGTGTGACCGCGGTCCATTTCCTTAAGGTCAGCCAGCGTTTCGCCGCACATTTGCGCAGTGTTGCATGCTGGGGTAGCACAAGATACTCTCACGCAGCTCACGAGGGAGACGAGTCACATCGCCGGGGCGATTTTTTTTCATGCAAGACAGACTCCGCCATGCTCACTGACCCGGCGTGAGGTGACACGCATTCACTCGCGTGAAATCGAGAGCCCGCTATCGGAGAGCTCACCCAAGGGCCCCTGCGCAATTTAATGGAGCGTTTTACCCACATTATTTTTTTTCACTTTTCATATTGCCATTTCTTGTTATGCAATTGTGCATAATGCTAAAATAATAGGGGAATATGCAACATCCTGCACACTTAAAGAGGAATTAAGAGATCTTTATGAGATTTTTTTCTCTGCCACTTTTTGTTTAACTGTAACTTCAGTCTACTCCCATAACGCATTTGTTTCACTCATCAGAGAGACGCACTGCATTTGCATTTTCAGAAGTGGTCAAAATCTATGCGTTGCATTCTGGGAAATTGAGGCAGCAGGTAAGAGAAAATGGTGGATCGCTGTCCATCTTTTGAACGCACTGTTGGCCTCTTCATTGTGAGGTTGAGGGCTAACTACGTCCGGGACAACCAATCACACACGAGAATCCGCATTGAGACTAGTTCAACAGGAATGCATGAAATTGCACCTATACCTTTTAATCTCATCTCTCTTCCCTGCTAACCTAAATTGTATCACTTGTGACACATTGAATCTGTGGAACAGAATGTAGGCTACCCTGGGGCTTTTTTCTTCTTCTTCTTTTTTTCTGAAGCTCATGCATATCGTGGAAAGACAGACAAAAAAAAATGATACATTTTGAATCTATGCCTGAAGTTGGCCTTCACGTCTGCACCGGCTGTACGTTTCTGACGGGAAACCAGTTCGGGAAAATGGAGCATTATCAATCAGACACGGGAATGAAGAGCCCTCACGGATGTGAGGGGAAGGTCGCCTTGATTAAAGGGTTCAATTAACCTCTGGTAATTAGAAGGTCACATGGTACAAAACTCAGATGCAGGGGGCACTCCAAGACTTGGGGGGGGGGGAGTGGGAAGGGGGGGGGGGGGGCAGGCGAGGAAACTGCCGCCAAGCTGCTTTAGAGAGGTCATTACACACCGGATCGTCCAATCGGTTCTCGGCTCATTAAGCGAGAAACGCGAGCGAGGATTCAGCACTTTTCGAACGTGAGGAAAAGTTGAGAGAGGGAAAAGCCCCTTGAGGAGGATAACAGAATGCGAGCACAGTTTGTAAAGGCAAATTAACACATCAAAAGGTGGGTGAGAGGGAATCAGCCAGCCGTGTTTCCGGAACGTTCCTCACGGTCTGTGACGGAGGCTGTTTTTGTAGCTCACGGCTACCAGAATGCATTGCAGCGTTAGCAAGGATCGCAAAATGCTGTGATTACAACACAAGACTGGTATAAACGTTTCACAGAATGAACACGTATGTTGTAATGGAAGCTTCTCTGATGTGTGGAAGCTTCTCTGATGTGCATTTTGACACGATATGGAGAATCACGCAGTAGCTCAATAATGATAGCATCACGTTTAAAAATTTGCATCATCATTAACATTGGCTTTCTAGGTACGAACACAAGTTTTTATTTTATTTTTTGGGGGGGGGGGTGGGGAATGAATGGCTTCACCATTCAATTTGTGAAACCCACAGAAATAAGAAGGGAGGGACATCCAAAAAACATATTTATGATTACTCTGTTCCTTGAATACAACCTCTTGAAAAATCTCCATTTATCAATCAATGAGAGTTCTTCTTCCACCAATATGAGAGCCAGTTAAGACATCATTTCTGGTAGGCTTCAATCATCTTTAAATAATTTTACTTTGTTGGAGGGTCCATTGACAGGGTATGTTTTTCATAGTACGCTGCATGCAGTTATATATATATATATATATATATATATATATATATATATATATATATATAGTTATCTCTCGCCCAACGCACGCTGGGATAGGCTCTAGCACCCCTGTGACCCTGCCCCGGATAAGCGGGTATAGATAATGGATGGATGGAAGGATATACAGTATAGTTACGTGTCTAAAAACAAAAACAAAAAAAGCAGGGAGGGAGGGGATTTGTAAGCGATTTTTACAGGTGGGGAAAGAGAAGAATAGGAAAGGGGAGGTACTGTGGTTTTTATGACTCACGTTCACCAGCGTTCCGGAACATTCCGCTGCCAGGACAGCGGCAGGGCAGAGCGGGGTACAGCGTGCGTCACCAAACGTCCCGCCAGCCACGGGTCACTCTGACACTCCCCAGTGGGATCCCAAAATGTGGGAGCCGAACCCATGACCTGTGGCGGGAGATGTGCTTCAGGTGCTTCAGAGGATGAGAATAATAATAATAATAATAATAATAATAATAATAATAATAATAATCATCATCATCACAATAATGATGGTGATAATAATAAATTACAATGATAAATACAACGTTAATTACAATGATAATAACCACGATAATTACAATGATAATAACCACGATAATTACAATGATAATAATAATGATAATAATAATAATAATAATAATAATAATAATAATAGTATCCAGTTGCGTAGCCGAGGAGAGGGGTACATGCAGTCCCGGTTCTTTTTTGTGTTCAACCTCAAATCTTTTTGAAAATCAATGTAGAATTTTTACTTTCTTTATTTTTTTGTAAACCAAACACACACACAGCTGCAAAGAGGTGAGAACGTCACAAGGTTAATGTTCTCACCTCTTTGCAGCTGTGTGTGTGTTTGGTTTACGTAAACATGTGATGTGCGTGATGCAGCTTTTTTCCTTTTTATCCATCCAAACACTGAACCCTCTTCTTAAATTGGTATTTTGCCAATTCCGACCTGCCAAGTAACCTGACCCTACCCACCCCAGTGAGCAGAAGAGAGAATTTAGACGTCTGGGTCTAGAGGGGTGGACATTGTTTTGACACAAACGGACTAGGGTTAAACCCAATATAGCTCAGGTTTTTACAAGGGTGTAGCCTGGCCACGGCCTAATCGACTAGAAAACTTTTACCTAAACATCTAGACAGCGTTTCACTGACTTTTCAACAGAAAAATGCCCACTAGGACAACTGACTCATCCAGTAAAACAACTAAATTTACCAAACATAGCACAAACATCTCAAACTACTCCAAAATGCCAAAAATCTGCATTTATGTTAACATTGGCTTCCTTGCCCAGTTTCTTTTCCTTTTTATAAAAGAAAGTATCTTTTAATATTTTGATATTAACTTGCAGACAATGTTGGCTTTATAGTCTACCATGAAAGGATGCATTGTGTAGTAAAGGTGAGGGGTTATTCAACTGCAAATACAAACACAATTCATTCGGCTGTTTCATTAGCTAGAACGATCACTTCGTGATTTATGTTCTTTCTCTCTGTCCAATTCCCAAAAGTTGTTTTATGATGATTAATGTTCATTGCCGTAAAATGGTTCTCGGTACCTGAAGCTTCAAGTGTTTGAAAATGAAGAGCACTGGATAATTGAATACACCGTTATTCATTTAAATAAAGTTGTGCCCGTACCATAAATGACCACATGCATATATTTTCCTCCTAATTCTCTGGTCCTCAGACAGAGGTGTTCTTTTAAAGGGCGAATTTTAACAGAAAAAATCGAATTAAAAAATAAATAAATAAACCTGAAGGCCAAATGCAAATGCTTGTGGTTTGTTTATTGTCTGCTGTTTGCATATTGACTTTGTACTCCACAAATTTGGAATCAGTAGTAGTGCCTCTCAGGTCACTGTTGTATCACTTGTACTCAGACAGACACACACACACACACACACACACACTCACTCTCTCTCACGCATATACACACACACACATACTCTCTCTCACACACATACACACACACACATACTCTCTCTCACACACATGCACACACACACACACTCACTCTCTCTCACACACACACGCACAGACACACACACACACTCTCTCACACACACACACACACTTATGCACACATGCACACACACATACACACACACACATACTCACTCTCTCTCTCACACACACACACACACACACACACCACAGAGCCACAGGAAAGCCATCATTGACTGGACGAGATGCGAGTGACAACTGGAAACCAGCAGTGATCGACAGCGCATCAGCGGGATGCACGTCATAGCAACCCAACAAGCAGACCCGTGACCCAACAGTGCAAAGTCTGGGTCGGCCTGCAAATGACACGGCCTGCCCCGCCGAGCGGACTCCACAGCGCCCACTAGTGGCCAGACGCCATCGGACGGCTGTCTTTCCGCCAGCGTTTTTTGTGAAAAACTGGCGACGCACCGGCCCACTAGCGGGCAGTCGTGACGAGGTTGTCAAGATGAGGATTGGCTGCTGAGACAAGGTGAAGCGGCTGGTTGGCAGAACGCGGCGGCGTCGATTTGCGAAAATTTCGGCGAACTGACAGATGGCGCGAAACGGCGGTTTTGGAAGGCGCTAACTTTCCCGGCGAGCCTACATACGAGGCTGGGCCCAGCCGGCAATTACAGCAAGAGGTTCTTACGAAAAGAGCCACACAAGAGCCCGTAAAAATTTAATTAAGCACTAAACAAGAAATAATGTGTGGGCCTGACATCTGAATTATATGCGAGATTACATTTTAAACGTGGTTCCTGAGACTCTCAAACTGATTCCTACACTGATTTTTTTTTTTTTTTTTTTTTTAAGAGCTAATTTGTGAATTATATTCGTTGTTGAATTGAGAGCAGATTTCTTATGTGCAATCATCCATCCTACAAACGTGCCTGCTCAATACTTACAGGAAGACCAGAGATTTCTTTACCGAATAAAATTTGATTATATCCCATTTTTATAACAATGTTTTATCTAATTTCATTTTCCTGACAGATCTTTTTTTCAAAATTATTATTATTTGTTAATTACCACACATAAAAAGGGAACAAAGAGAGCAGTTTCATTGGTGTCCATTCCGCCATTTAGGCTCTGACAAAGACACACAGCTACACCGTGTTTTTGGGTGGTTTGCAGGGACGTAACACGACTGTAGCTGAAACTGAAGCTGGTGACATGTTGATGAGGAATGCCCTACCCGGTCACACCAATCCACATTTTTATATTGAATTCAAATCAATAAAATTTCAATTTATTAGTCAGTTCAGAGTTACAGTGCATCATAGCCAACTGCCTTACAAACATTAAGACGCACGGGCATAGCTGTATTTGTCTGAAGTACAGGTGCAACAGACATACTATGATTATAAGCTATATCTTCCGTTGCACTTGGAATAGTATTAGAGACCGTTTGGAAGTATGTGGACGGTTGAGAGAGAGAGAAAAAACACTCTCGGTAGATCCAATCAGCTGTTAAATATCCGATTCCATAAATAGAAAATGGAAGTGCTCGGAGGTGCATCATGGAAATGATTAAGACATTGAAATGGAAATGGCTCCCGGTAGACCTGTTTGATCATGTGTCGGTTCATCTGCAAGGTGCCTTCGGACCTCCCGTGGGCAGGCAGGTGTGTGCGCTCAGGTGGGAGTAAATTCTGGCTGTGAGGGCCGATGGGGTTTTTTTCTGCTGTTCTGGATCCATCCAGGGCTTCATAAATCAACCTGGATATGCCTTCGGTCTTATCCTTTAAAAGTGAGAGTTCTTTATCTGGATCTGTTTATTTTCTTTTGAGGGGGTATTATAGTTTTTCCGATAAAGTTTTTTTATGCACAGGGAAGAATATTTTTGATGTTGAAAGACGTTTCTGATGTGATAATCTTGCCAGCTCAAGGGTACAACAGAAGGTGTCCTACCTGGGATACGAACCTACTCCCTTCAGGTTACAAGACCAGTTCCTTACCCATTATACTACATTGCTGCCTGCTTAGCTTCAGCCGATCTGCAGGAGCAGGATTTATGGGGGGGTACGACTGCTGGATGTTCGATCCCCTTGCGCCTGCATTCATTCACTGTTGTTTGTCCTAAAATACCCAGTACAAGAACAAATATTCCCTATTTGAGTCAGACAAAAAAGTGAAATTGTATTTTAACACCAGAATCACACTGGGGGGGGGGGGGGGGATGGGAGATGGGGGGATACGGTGGGGGGGGGGGGGGTGTTTGGTGGAATGTAACCACGGGAACACATTCTGCAGCCTTTTCCGTGGATTTATCACACAGTCTCTCACAGCCGCTCCCCTCCTGCCACGCGGAGCTGCCTTCAGCCCACTGCGCCTTCACTGCAGAACTCGTCTACCAAAATCACCCCTTCAAGAGATGCGTAGAATTTTTTTTTTTTAATTGTTCTATTCCACTACGACCCTGACCTGGACTAAGGGGCTTGAGGATGGATGGATGGATGGATGGATGGATGAATGGATGAATGGATGGATGGATGGATGGATGGATGAATGGATGGATGGATGGATGGATGGATGAATGGATGGATGGATGGATGAATGGATGGATGGATGGATGGGTGGATGGATGGATGGATGAATGGGTGGATGGATGGGTGGATGGGTGGATGGATGGATGGATAATTCTATTCCCAATTTTTTCAAGTTTCACTTTTATTTTATTTTTATTTTTTGAAGTGCCTCTTGTCGTGAAAATAAACAGAAAGACGGCAACGATTCACATTCTATTCCCAGTTTGTTCGGTTTCCCCCCAGACTCCACGTTTCTGAGCAGAGGTGGAGGCACATTTCAGCGCTGCTGATATGTGTGAAAGCACCGTTAATGAGGTGACACTTAAATTGGGCGAGATGTCATTCCTGTTCCAGCACCAGGCGAAGGTTTTTTTTTACCTGACAGTTCCTCAACATACGTACATACATACATTTATTTATAGGCAAGAGACACTTGCCTATAGGACAGAACACTGCTTGATTAAAAACTTTAAGAAAAATGCCTTAAGGAAAAGGAAAAAAAACAATGTTGGGTTTAAAAAGGATTGAGGGATTAAAAATAAAATGAACAGAGTAAGGGTGTGATTATTCCAGGTTACTCATGTAGGGTGCAGGGCTGGTAATTTGGGCAGCTGTATGGTTCTAGGGGTGCAGGGCTGATAATTTGGATTCGCTGCCTGGATTCGTCAGATCCCGGGCTGGTAAATTTAGCTCTGTCTCCTGAGAGCAAGACTGTGAAATAAAGCCGTACAAGGGGTGTTGATATTTGCTTCTGTCATCCTCAGCCAAAAAACTGTGGGGGGAGGGGGGGGGGGGGGAGGGGAGGTACCAGGAGACATTAAAAGAAAGAGAGATGTTTGAGGGTGTGTGTGTGTGTGTGTGTGTGTGTGTGTGTGAACAAGAGAGGGTGAGAGAGAGAGACAAAATCCACCAAGTGTGGCTGCTCATATCATGGTAATTAGGATGAGCTTTACCCTCTCCTCTCTCTAATTCTCCGTTTCCCTTCCTCTCTTAAGTAATTGGGCTGGAGAATTGGGTTAGGATTTCACCCTTTGAAGAGTGGGGGGGGGGGGGGTTGGAATGTTTCTTCAACATTCTATGTCAGCATTTTAGAACTCCACTGCTTTCAATTAACCAGCAGTGATTGTGACATCAGCATTGGAATGTATGTGTTAAGTTAGGAACATTCCAATCACATGTTTGTGATCTCACCACTACTAAAAGGGACAAATGTTGTTGTGATTAAGCTAAGGTGACACTGGTGCAGCTACCTCATCAACCTCAAATGTGCCAGGAGTTGTAAAGGGGAAAGGAGACCCCCCGACCCCTCAATTTTAAAACCAAAAATGAGCATGTAAAGGCAAGTATTACTCTCGGGAATAACGTGCTAATTTTAACACTGTAAAGAAAAGACTGTCTTAACTAGCACTTTAGTCCTACAATGAGACGTATGTTTTTCTCTCAAGTGGATGAAAACATTACCTGATTTTAAATAACGTTTTGCTTCACCAGGGTGAAATTGTTTCACCCCATCATTGGCTAAAACCTGAAATGAGTCAAACTGTTTCACATCATTTCATGTTGGCAAAAAAAAGTAAGAGAGATAAGTCTAAATGCAAGACCAAAATACTTGTTAAGTTTGACTTACCTTTTGTGTTTTCTGCAACACACAGGTTTCCTAGGGGTATTTTTGGGTTTCCAGGTAAAGATTGATGGTGCTGTGACCCTCTCCACCCGCCGTCCTGCCCCCCCCTGCCCAGCCTCTGCACTGTGACATGTAGCCCTGGTGTGCTGTGACCCTCTCCTCCCCCCCCCCAGACTCTGCACTGTGACATGTAGCCCCAGTAATGACAGCTCCTTCGTTTTCATTGCTGCTCTGTTATCGCCCTGAGCTCCAGCTCCACTCCTCAACCCCTGCAAAACGGAGGAGCAGGGAGGGAGGCAGAGAGCAGGGCGGGGCATACAGGTGTGTGTATGTGTGTGTGTGTGTGTGGGGGGGGGGGGTGTGTGTGAGGGTGGGTAGTAGTGTGTATGTGTGTGCGGGGGGGGAGTGTGGATGTGTGTGTATGAGTGTATGGGAGCGGGTGTGCATGTGTGTGTGCGTGTGTGTGGTGTGTGTGTGTGGGGGGGTGGGTGAGTAGGTGCATGTGTGTGTGTGTGTGTGTGTGTACGTGTGTGTGCATGAGCACATTACACACTTGTTCTGTAGTTTACAGAAGGGAGCTTTCTTGTAGATAACATAATAACAAGGTAGTTGATCCTCATCATGGGAAAAAAATGAAAAGCATAAAGAGAACTGGTTTAGCATGCAAGTGTCTGTTTGGAACAGCATCTATGGAGGAGGGGTTTGAAGGGGGCCCCCTTTAGGAAGATTTGTGTGACCCCATGTGAGGTTTATCAACCCCCTAGCACCCGCTCCCCCTCCCCCTCCCCCTCCCCCTCCCCTTCCCCGTCCCCACCCCCCTCTCTGCTCTTTTTCCCCCGGGGGGAGGGGGCCTCACAGGTAAAGGGGTGGTGACAGAACCATCCGCGCGGCGCAAGGTGATTAATCCCGCCCCTCTCTCCCCTGGCGAGGCGATGATGCTTCAGGAAGATGGGCTGAAATGCCACCCAATATATTTCCCCCGTAACCGTGGAGACAAAAGTGCGCCTGTCACATGATAGATGACAGACGACATTGCCTTTTTATCTCCCCACCCCCACCCCCCCTCCTCATAGGCTCAGGGACAATAAAATCAGGACAGGATGGACATAATGTCACTTTACGGGGGAAAAAAAAATGAAGGAACTCCACTGATCACAGGTTACGTTGGCAACAACAAATGGAACGTTGATGGTGATTGGTGGACACTTTGCGGCCGCCTCCTGGCACATTCCTGCTCGGAACTCTGATGTATCGCCAGGAAGTATCCACCAATCACCATCAGCGTTGTTGTCTCGGTTGTTACCAATGTACCGCTGTGATAGGTCGAGCTTCTCTCTGTTTTTATCATGAGTAAGGCGACATCACGACTGTCCTGTTATATCACTGTCACTGGCTTTCTGATTATCGCTGCTATATGGCCCCCTTTTTTTTTAGATGTTTGGCAGTGACTGGAGGAACTGATATGGTTGCTAGAGTGTTGGTGTTTACTTATTTGTTTAAGTTTATTGTTTGTTTTGGGCTTTTGGGGGGGGGGGGAGCAGGGGGGTTCTGGACATCAGCACTGTGCACAGGCGTCACTGCTGCTTGGGGTTGAAAGTTGGCGGAGTGGGGGGGGGTTCTTTTGGGGGGTTTGGGGGTTAGTGTGGGAGGGAACGTGTATGAGCCTGAACATCCAGCTAAACCACACGCACAGCACATGTACACGCAAAACCCCCCCATGCACACTGCCGCAGCACCGACTCACCTCAACGGAAAAGAAAAGACAAACGAGAGAAGAAAAAAAACAGCAAACTGAACGAAAGCAGATGGATCGCTTCGGGGCGGTCCCGTCAAGGTCGTCTGATCTTCCCCCGAAAGCGTTACAGGCGCTTGTTTCTCGCCTCTGAGAGCGGCGGCTGAGGAAGACCTAAAAAAACCATCGTCGGCTGAACCCCTGTGACGTCGTCAAAACGGAGGGGAAACGGCGTCGTTTCCCGGGAGCGAACGGTTCGAAGACGACGCGGGACAGGAAGAGGGCCCCACGTGCGTTTTTCGGAGGTGATTTTTTTCGCTTTTGGCCTTCGTGACGGGTTCAGCGCTGAGCTCCCGAAGCACCGGCGTGCGACGTTAAGGCCCCACGTTCACTCAACGCTTCCCCCTTCCATCCTGTCTCAGGTGAACGTGAGCGTCGCTTTCCTTTCGATGCAAATAAAGTTTGGCGAAGTCAATTAGCGCCAGAGCTGCACTCGCCAAACTGTTTTATTCTGTGATTAAAGCACGAAACCCTGCGTCTCACTGTGAGCTGAGGGCAAGGGTAAGGGTAAGGGTAAGGGTAAGGGTTAGGGTAAGGGTAAGGGTCAGGGTCAGGGTCAGGGTCAGGGTCAGGGTAAGAGTTAGGGTAAGGGTAAGGGTAAGGGTTAGGGTAAGGGTAAGGGTAAGGGTAAGGGTTAGGGTTAGGGTTAGGGTTGGTGCTTTGCTGTGAGCTGAAGTTAAGGGTAAGGGTAAGGGTTAGGGTTAGGGTAAGGGTAAGGGTTAGGGTAAGGGTTAGGGTAAGGGTAAGGGTAAGGGTTAGGGTTAGGGTTAGGGTAAGGGTAAGGGTAAGGGTAAGGGTTAGGGTTAGGGTTAGGGTAAGGGTAAGGGTAAGGGTTAGGGTAAGGGTAAGGGTAAGGGTTAGGGTTAGGGTTAGGGTAAGGGTAAGGGTAAGGGTAAGGGTTAGGGTTAGGGTTAGGGTTGGTGCTTTGCTGTGAGCTGAAGTTAAGGGTAAGGGTAAGGGTAAGGGTTAGGGTAAGGGTAAGGGTTAGGGTAAGGGTAAGGGTTAGGGTTAGGGTAAGGGTAAGGGTTAGGGTAAGGGTAAGGGTAAGGGTTAGGGTTAGGGTTAGGGTAAGGGTAAGGGTTAGGGTAAGGGTAAGGGTAAGGGTTAGGGTTAGGGTTAGGGTTGGTGCTTTGCTGTGAGCTGAAGTTAAGGGTAAGGGTAAGGGTTAGGGTTAGGGTAAGGGTAAGGGTTAGGGTAAGGGTTAGGGTTAGGGTCAGGGTAAGGGTAAGGGTAAGGGTAAGGGTCAGGGTAAGGGTAAGGGTTAGGGTAAGGGTTAGGGTAAGGGTAAGGGTAAGGGTTAGGGTTAGGGTTAGGGTAAGGGTAAGGGTTAGGGTAAGGGTAAGGGTTAGGGTTAGGGTTAGGGTAAGGGTAAGGGTAAGGGTTAGGGTTAGGGTTAGGGTTGGTGCTTTGCTGTGAGCTGAAGTTAAGGGTAAGGGTAAGGGTTAGGGTTAGGGTAAGGGTAAGGGTTAGGGTAAGGGTTAGGGTTAGGGTCAGGGTAAGGGTAAGGGTAAGGGTAAGGGTCAGGGTAAGGGTAAGGGTTAGGGTAAGGGTTAGGGTAAGGGTAAGGGTAAGGGTAAGGGTTAGGGTAAGGGTAAGGGTCAGGGTAAGGGTAAGGGTTAGGGTAAGGGTTAGGGTAAGGGTAAGGGTAAGGGTTAGGGTTAGGGTAAGGGTTAGGGTTAGGGTCAGGGTAAGGGTAAGGGTAAGGGTAAGGGTCAGGGTAAGGGTAAGGGTTAGGGTTAGGGTAAGGGTTAGGGTAAGGGTAAGGGTAAGGGTTAGGGTAAGGGTAAGGGTCAGGGTAAGGGTAAGGGTAAGGGTCAGGGTAAGGGTAAGGGTAAGGGTAAGGGTTAGGGTAAGGGTAAGGGTTAGGGTCAGGGTAAGGGTAAGGGTAAGGGTAAGGGTCAGGGTAAGGGTAAGGGTTAGGGTTAGGGTAAGGGTAAGGGTAAGGGTAAGGGTAAGGGTCAGGGTAAGGGTAAGGGTAAGGGTTAGGGTAAGGGTTAGGGTAAGGGTAAGGGTAAGGGTTAGGGTTAGGGTTAGGGTAAGGGTTAGGGTAAGGGTAAGGGTAAGGGTTAGGGTTAGGGTTAGGGTTAGGGTAAGGGTTAGGGTAAGGGTAAGGGTAAGGGTTAGGGTTAGGGTTAGGGTTGGTGCTTTGCTGTGAGCTGAAGTTAAGGGTAAGGGTCAGGGTAAGGGTAAGGGTTAGGGTAAGGGTTAGGGTAAGGGTAAGGGTAAGGGTTAGGGTAAGGGTAAGGGTTAGGGTTAGGGTTAGGGTAAGGGTTAGGGTAAGGGTAAGGGTAAGGGTAAGGGTTAGGGTTAGGGTTAGGGTCAGGGTAAGGGTAAGGGTTAGGGTTAGGGTTAGGGTCAGGGTAAGGGTTAGGGTTAGGGTTAGGGTTAGGGTTAGGGTAAGGGTAAGGGTAAGGGTCAGGGTAAGGGTTAGGGTTAGGGTCAGGGTAAGGGTAAGGGTTAGGGTTAGGGTTAGGGTAAGGGTTAGGGTTAGGGCTAGGGTAAGGGTAAGGGTTAAGGTAAGGGTTAGGGTTAGGGTAAGGGTTAGGGTAAGGGTAAGGGTAAGGGTTAGGGTTAGGGTAAGGGTAAGGGTTAGGGTAAGGGTTAGGGTAAGGGTAAGGGTAAGGGTTAGGGTAAGGGCTAGGGTTAGGGTAAGGGTAAGGGTAAGGGTAAGGGTAAGGGTCAGGGTAAGGGTAAGGGTAAGGGTTAGGGTAAGGGTTAGGGTAAGGGTTAGGGTAAGGGTAAGGGTAAGGGTTAGGGTTAGGGTAAGGGTAAGGGTTAGGGTAAGGGTAAGGGTTAGGGTTAGGGTCAGGGTAAGGGTAAGGGTAAGGGTTAGGGTTAGGGTCAGGGTAAGGGTTAGGGTTAGGGTCAGGGTAAGGGTAAGGGTACGGGTCAGGGTAAGGGTTAGGGTTAGGGTCAGGGTAAGGGTAAGGGTTAGGGTTAGGGTAAGGGTTAGGGTTAGGGCTAGGGAAAGGGTAAGGGTTAGGGTAAGGGTTAGGGTTAGGGTAAGGGCTAGGGTTAGGGTAAGGGTAAGGGTAAGGGTAAGAGTTAGGGTTAGGGTTAGGGTTAGGGTTAGGGTAAGGGTTAGGGTTAGGGTAAGGGTAAGGGTTAGGGTTAGGGTAAGGGCTAGGGTTAGGGTAAGGGTAAGGGTAAGGGTTAGGGTTAGGGTAAGGGTTAGGGTTAGGGTTAGGGTTTGTGCTTTGCTGTGCGCTGAAGTTAAGAGCAAATGTCGTCTGAGTCCTGGCCAAACCCTATTCATCGCTCTCAAGGACACCAATGGGGCTGGGGGGGGGGGGGGGGTTGTTCTTTTGTTTGAAAAGATCTTTCACGGGGTTCTGTGATCAATAAACAACCCAAAAAAAAAAAAACAAATAAATAAATAAATAAATAAACCTCCCCTTAATTTTTCCCTCTTCTGCTTTGTCCTAAGTTGTAGGTTCGGTTGAAAAGCAAGGGTTCACCTCTGTCCACCTCGCCAGTGCCATCGATCCGTCTGCGGGCGATGCTTCCTGTCTCTCCGCCCCTGTCGCCGGGTCGGGTCGGGTCGGGTCGAGGCGCAAAAACACACCGCCCCTCTCCCCTCAGGCTCCCAGACGAAATCAATACCCGGAGGAGATGGCATCAAAAGGGGAAGAGTCAGAGCCCAGCGTCTCAGCCACTTGGCACCTCCTGCCCCCTGGCACGTGGATTGGGGCACTTCAAAGCCGTGCCACCCGCGTGCCAAGTCCCAAATACAGTCATGTGGGGGGGGGGGGGGGTGGCGGCTCTTGGGGGGGGGGGGGGGCTCAGTACTACAGCAGTCTGCTATCTGTTCACTACAAGCCTGTCATAACAAGTGTTTTAGTCTTGTAATGACTTAAAATACTAAGTTACTGTGTGCTTGACAAATGATATTGTATCTTTGTCTTCAGCTGTACATCATAGATGTCTTAGATAACAAAACCTGCACTGGTTTGGTGCGAGCGGTGGGGGGGGGGGGGGGGGGCGGGGGGGGGGGTGCGGGACGGTGCGAGCGGCGAGGAGGGGGGGGCGAGGGGGGGGGGGCGGGACGGTGCGAGCGGTGAGGAGGGGGGGCTGCGGGGAGGGGGTGGGCGGGACGGTGCGAGCGGTGAGGAGGGGGGGCGAGGGGGGGGGCGGGACGGTGCGAGCGGCGAGGAGGGGGGGGCTGCGGGGGGGGGGGGGGCGGGGCGGGACGGTGCGAGCAGTGAGGGGGGGCGAGGGGGGGGCATTGTGAGCAGGGGCCAGGTGTAATGGCTTTTCCACGCGTCTCCTTTCATAAACAGATGGTGCTGTTTACCGCCGCTGAACCCTTTTGGCGAGCAAAGATATAATTACAGATTAGATGGGGTGGGAGGGGGGGGTGGAGGTAATTGAAAGCTGAAGCGGCACTGAATGCATTTCCCGCCCAACCCCCCCCCCCCACCCCCCTCACTCTTGTGAGCTTGTGGGCTGGTGGTGGTGGGGGGGGGGTGGCGTAACGGGTGGACGAGGTCGAGGTCTCTGCAATCGTGACGACAGTAGAGGGAGTTCGCTGGCAGGCCCTGCTGCTCGAACGCAGCCCAGCGCCACATTGAAACCTGAGTGAGGTTCCAAAGCTGTCGGGAAACACTATCGCCGTTAATATTCGAATATTTTTTTCCGGCTTGCGGGAGGAGGCAAGGGCTGGGCGGTCAGGGTAGGCAAAGGCAAGAACAGGGCGAAAACCGAGCCAAGACTGGGCCCGAAACCCCAAATCGCAAGCACATTAGGTAAATAAAACACCTGATGGGAAGGACAAAACCCTCAAATGGAGTCAAGAGATTTCATGCCAACACCTGCTCTTAGCTCTAATTCTGTTAGCTCAATCACAAAGTCACGTTTCAGCTGTATTTCCTGATAGGCTCATGAATGACAGCTGAAGAGTTTGTGTCTCTGTTTGAATTACTTGGTCTGAAATTTAGTTGACAATTAGCTAATTAGCTAATAACTGTGCTGAGGGTAATCGATATAAACAGAAAACCTGCGTGCAATCCAGCCCACCAAGAACTGAGCTGCCAACCCTTACTTTAACATGTACTGAAGATATTTTAATGACAGTTACATGTATTTAATAGATGCAGAATTTTATTTATTTATTTTTTTTAAAAGAGAAGGTCTCCTGTTGACTAGCATGTTGAAAAGTCTTCATTTCAAAATGGCCGCCTGCAAAACTGACAGAGAAACATGCAGAAGGTCCTGACTCAGTCCTCGTGGCTATTTTTGCTTTTGGCCTCCCCCCCCGCCCCCCCCACCACCACCCCTTATATATTGGATAAACCGAACAAGGACAGGACAATCATAGCTCACTCTCTTCCTGGAGAGCGTGGCACCTGACGTCAAAAGTCAAAACATGGCCGTTCATCTCCCCCCCCCCCCCCCTGGGGCCCAGCTCGTTTGGGCGAGCCGAAAAGTGTCCGTGTTCCCTTGGCACGCGCTCCTGCCCGGTGGCGGGCCGGCGGCGGCAGCGGCGGTGGCGTCAAATCCATAAATAACGGGACAGAAGGTCCGGGGGGAGCTGCCAGGGCGGGGGGGGGGCGGGGGGGGCGGGGGGAGGGGGTGAACGAGGCTTGGGGCTTTGGGGGGGGGGGCATTCTTTACACTCTACGAGACAAGGCTCGGCTTTCCTCAGCCATCCATTCTGAGCGCGAAGCCGGGGGCCGCCGCGAGAGCTGCTCATTTCTCTCTCTCTCTCTCTCTCTCTCTCCCCCGAGCTGCTCTGCCCTGAAATATTCACCTGTTTCTCTCCTGTACAAGAAGGAGAAGAAGACGGGATTAATGGGAGTAGAGGAGAGATTGTCCCCCCCCCCATCCCCATCCACCCCCCCGGCACACACACGCTACTGGTGACAAATCTGAATTGCTGACACCGGCTGCATCAGCACTGCAGTGCATTATGGGAGGAGTAAGTGTGCTCTTAGAGGGTGCTTGGGGGGGGGGGGGGGGTTGGTGTGACCACAGCCCCCCAAGGGCCGCTAGTGTAGGGCAGCCACCTCCTTTTTAATATTAATATTTTTCCCCCCCAGGGATAAATCCCCAGGTGATGTAGTTCACAGACAGTTCACAGACTCAGTACACAAGGAGGCTCGCTCCCGGTCTGTAGAGAAAGGGCTTTCACCGTGTGACTGTACACTAACCCCTATCACACACACACACGCACGCACACACACACTCACGCACACACACACACTGACACACAGATCAAACGCACACACACGCACACACAGAAACACACACACACACTAACGCACACACACACAGACACACAGATCACACTCACACACACACACACACAGAAACACACACACACACTAACTCACACACACACACAGACACACAGATCACACTCACACACACACACACACACACACACAGACACACAGATCAAACTCACACACACACACACACACACACACACAGAAACACACACACACACTAACTCACACACACACACAGACACACAGATCACACTCACACACACACACACACACACACACACACACACTAAAGCGCGCACACACACAGACACACAGATCGCACTCACACACACAGAAACACACACACACGCACACAAACACGCACATGCACACACACACACACACACAGACACACACTAACGCACACACACACACACTAACGCACACACACACAGACACACAGATCACACCCACACTCACACACACACACACTAACGCACATACACACAGACACACAGATCACACCCACACTCACACACACACACACACACACTAACGCACATACACACAGACACACAGATCACACCCACACTCACACACACACACACACACACACACAAACACTCACACACACACACACACGCACACACTCACACACACACACAGAAAGACAGGTGAGGCGCAGGTTCATGGTGAATCGCTCTGATCTGGGCGATAGTGTAAACACCGGCGGGACAGCGGGAGACATACAGCCCCGGGGCCTACAGGTGTGCAGCCAGCAGGTGACGGGCGTGAGTAATGGAGCCTCTGAGGGCCAGATGAATCTTCCGAGGGAGCCTTCCCGTCCCTTTCCGAGCCCTGCCGTTCTCCTCCCACTCTGAGTCCTGCCGTCCCCCCACCTTCCTGTTTGGGGTGGGGGGGGGGGGGGGGGTATTTATGGATTTATATATCTGATTTTCACCCGCATCTCTGGACCGGCATCAGGCCAGCGAGATGCCAACGCGGCCTCCTGGCAATATGGCGGCACCGCCAGGCCGGGCCGGTCGGGTCTAACCTTCGCTCTGCGTCCGAGCCCAGAGAATCAAAGAGCTCACTGAGCGTGCTCAGAAAAATCAGGAAGGGTATGAAGGAAAACAGGTTCTACTTTGGCTGTAGGAGGGTAGGGGAGGGGAGGGGAAGGGGAGGGGAGGGGAGGGGAGGGGAGGGGAGGAGGGGGGAGTGGGGGGGGTGGGGGAAAAAAAAATCAATGAAAGTGTGGAACAAATTAAATCACTTGAAGCTGACGCTGACTCATCATTTACGAAGAAGAAGAAAAAAAAATACCCAGCGAATAACTCCTCCAGCACAATGACAAGTGGAGGAGGAGGAGGTGAAGAGGAGAAAGCCTTGCTCGGTAAACTGGACCTCACTGCACTGTGAGGCCGCTCACTAATGCCTGTGTATAAACTACTGTTTCTGAGTCTGCAAAATATTACAGCCATACATTACATTTCGCATATCACCCTGGTCTGGTGTACTGCGTTAGACCTTCACCGTCACTTTCTGTGTGTGTGTATATGTGTGTGTGTGTGTGTGTGTGTGTGTGTATGTGCATGTATGTACACTATATGACCAAAAGTATCTGGACGCCCCTTGGTCTGGGGCTGTTCTTCATGGTTCGGGCTAGGCCCTTTAGTTCCAGGAAAGGCTAATCTTAATGCTACTGCATACAATCACATTCTAGACAATTTTGTGCTTCCCTAACAGTTTGGGGAAGGCCCTTTTCTGTTTCAGCATGACAATGCCCCCAGGCGCACAGCGAGGTCCATACAGAAATGGGTTTGTCGAGAACGGTGTGGAAGAACTTGACTGGCCTGCACGGAGCCCTGACCTCGACCCCATCCAACACCTTTGGGATCAATTGGAAAGCAAACTGCAAGCCAGGCCTTATCGCCCAATCAGTGCCCGACACCTCACACTGATGCTCTTCTGGCTGAATGGAAGCCAATCCCTACAGCAATGCTCCAACATCTAGTATAAAGCCTTCCCAGAAGAGTGCAGGTTGTTATAGCAGTAAAAGGTGGACCCAACCCCATTAATACCCATCATTTTGGATGAGATGTTGGTCAGGTTTCATCTTTTGGCCAAGTAGTGCATATATACATATGTATGTTTGTGTATATGATACACATATATATATCAAGCTCCTAGCACTGAGTCAGAATTCTTTCTACAAAATGGTTGCCATAGGGATTGGATGGTCTCTGATGGGCACTTGGGAGCTGGAAGCAGCCGTGACACAGTTTCTGATTTCCCTCGAAAAAAAAAGGCTAAAGCTTCGACTCAATCTCAATCCCTCAAAAAAATTCATAAGTTTGAGTAATGAATTTCATTCTGTGAGTCCCACTTTTTTTTCCAGCGCCGCACTACATCGAGGTCAGCAGTTTTCTGAAAATAATGAAAAACCTTCCCTAAGAAATGGAAGCATTTCAAACTTTCAGCTGGAAGCTGCTCGTAATTAAGGACGGAGCGCTTACGACTTTGATCAGGCAAGGGGCCTCGATCCTTTCGTTGGTTTTTTATTTATTATTAAAGATGCCATTAATTCCCTTTTTGTTTCTAAGCATCAGCTGATATAGAGACTGGGGGGGGGGTGTGGGGGGTAAAACCCACATTCTGTGAGCTCACACACAAACTCTGAAAATTGAATCGGTTCCTGAAAAAAGGAAAAAAGCAAAGAAGAAAAAAAACATTTGAAGAAACGCATCGTGCCTTGGCAAGAACTGGTTTTGATTTACCTAACGTGTAAGCACAGCGAGATTTTCGCTACTTTAAATGAGCGCGATGTGTTTCCAGAGCTGGGCTGAATGACCACGTCAGGCTGCATTATAAAAAGGTCTCCACTTTGTTGCAAAAAACAAAAACAAAAAAAATAGCCCCACCCATACTTCGGAATCTTGGGTTGAGGAAGAACCTTGAGAACTTGGCTTTTTCTAACATGCGCAAAAAACTGCATGCAAGTGCCACCGTAGTTAGTGCCATCTGACCTCTGACCTCTGACCTCAGTATGGCATAATGAAACAAGCGACTCACAGCACCACAACACAACGGGCTCTTCGCTTCTTTCATCGTGTTCTCCGAGATTGCATTTACATCTTTCCCTAAGTGCGAAAGCGTTTTGTGGGAAAAGTGGTGTAGGAAACTCATTACAGTTTACAAGACTTGTCAGACCATAAATGGCACCAATATTGTCTGAAATTGATTTAGAGAAACGGGTAAGTGGAACGCACAGAGCACTTAAATTGAACAAGATTAACAAGAGACTGAAAATAGGAAGTGATTTTCTGTGCTGAAACAAAAAAAGACTTGAGGCTTGCAAATCAGTAGAGGCTGAGGTCCACCCAGTTTAGTTATTCAGTGAACCTGTTTCCTTGGTTTGGCTACCTTGTTTGTTTGCTTCCAAACTGACAAGAATTATCTAACGTATATATATATATTTTTTACGTTCTGTCATTTTGTGGATTGAGATGCATGCTTTGGCTTCATAATTGCCATGGAAACACAGCTCAGAATTCAATAATTCAGTCTCCAGCCACACGGACAGACTTGATTGACAAGGGCTTCAGCCAATGGACACAGTTGATTGATTAAGCCTTGGTCACAGGGAGCCAACTGACAAGGGCTCTAGCCAATGGTCACAGTTGATTGATTAAGCCCCAGTCACAAGGAACCAACTGACAAGGGCTTCAGCCAATGAACACAGTTGATTGATTAAGCCCCGGTCACAGGGAACCAACTGACAAGGCCTCAGCCAATGGACACAGTTGATTGATTAAGCCCCGGTCACAGGGAACCAACTGACAAGGGCTCCAGCCAATGGACACAGTTGATTGATTAAGCCCCGGTCACAGGGAACCAACTGACAAGGCCTCAGCCAATGGACACAGTTGATGGACTACAGCTCAGGTCACAGGAAGCCGACGGGCACGGGTTGATTGACTAGGTCCCCAGCCAATGGGCCGAGTTGACAGAACAGGGCTGCAGTCACGAGAAGCCAATGAACAGAACTAATTCCCCAGGGTTACTGTGGTCATGTACAACCACTGGACCGAACTGACTGATAGCTTTGTCAGACTTGCACAGCCATACTCAGCAAAACAGTGTGTATACGAGGGCAATACAGACACATATTCCCAATTGCATTCGTATTAACTCCGTCAGAGTTGATTCAACACAAAGAATATCTATGTGTATAAATAAAATGTATGTGAACGAAAGAAAAAAAAACTACTTTGACTAAAGATTAAAAGAAATCTGGACCATTTGTCACGTGACAAATTTGCGGCACACGCCTGTGCGTACGAGTCACATTTTTGTACGCTTAGGGGGCAAGATGGCCGCCGTACGGTGATTCATCGTTTCTGCTGGAGGCTAATGAAGCAGGTAACCGCATTTCCAGGCACATTGTGTACTTTATCAGAATATCAGGCCCGCTCCAAGTCCCACTTATCCTCCAGCCGCTCCCCGCTCGCTGATTAATGCTGATGCAGGCCTAAGTGCCGTAGTTAAGATGAAGAAAAGGCTCACGGTAATGGCCTTCTGTCTGACTGGGGGGGGGGGGGGGGGCTTCATTCTGTCTCAGGCTGAAAGGGGAGGGGGGGGGTGCAAGGGAGAGGTGGACAGACGGACAGATGGAGAGAGAGAGACGGACAGATGAAAAGGGAGAAGCAGACAGATGGGGAGAGAGAGACAGGAAGATGAAGAGGGAGAGAGACAGACAAATGGGGAGAGAGACAGACAGATGAAGAGAGAGAGACACAGATAGATGGGAGCAAGAGACGGATAGAATAGGAGAGAGAGAGAGACGGACAGATGGAGAGAGAGAGAGATTGACAGATGAGAGAAAGAAAGAGAGACAGAAAGATAGACAGACAGAGGCAGTAGAGGGAGGAGATCCATGGCAAAGTAGAAAGGGAATTTATCTGTACATCAAAGATCTCAGACTCCACACATACAGGCCCACTAAGTGCACTGGCCTTTGTGGCTTCCTTCCAATACGCAGTCAGCTTAGGCCTTGGGACCAGGAGTGTAGAGCCTCCAGCCAATCAGGTGAGACTGACGTTACAGATCCTTCTGTTACACCTCTGTGGGGTTGTCAAATATGGGATACAACCTGGATTCTACGTACAGTGTATAAAATTCAGGCTGGAGGTGAAGGGCATTGACTGTTGACCAGGCAGGCATAATGTAGAGAGTTTATCATTTGATTCTATTTCAATTTATTCAGCCAATTAATCACATTTGCAATGTTTCCTGCCTGAACAAAAACTTGCAAAAGACTGAACAGCACTGAAATGCCTCCCAATATACCCTGGGATACGTCGATTCTGGCTGAAATTCGGGGACGTCCCAGGCTAGGACGGGATTGGGTGGAAACCCCACACCCCTGTGTGTAGGAGGAGCAAACCATCCTGGTCAGTCACAGCAATGGCCGGACCCAAAGTCACATCTACGATCAATACCCTTCGGACCACCTCAACAGAACTGCCACCCTGCCAAATTAGCACACTACTGTTTTCAGTGGGGCTCTCAATTTAGTTGATTGATTTCTACCATTTGTTCAATTACTGGGTGCATTTATTGGATTCTGCTGATTTTTATAAGCACAGCTTAATCAACTGTCTGTTCTTATTGCACTTCACTATTTACAGTTAATCGTTAAAATTACAGCGAGTTTCTCAGATTTTGCTTAAAATGTGCCACTTTGAAACTGTGACACAATACTAGTTGTTATTCTTCCTTTAGCCCAATAGCAATGGCAAGCAAGTGCTTACCTTTGTAGATGACAGCACAGACTTCTCCCACTGTCCAAATACAAAATACAAATACAAAAGCACAAACGCACTACTTATAATGCAAACAGTAAAATTGGTTTTGTTTGTTTTTTATTTTCACCTGTCATGTTGCCTTCTACATCTACTTTCAATCCTAAATCCACGCCTCTTCCTTTCAAGAGCTCAGGTGGGCTCAGGTGCAGTTCAGGTAAGCTGCTGCAGAAAGAACCACATTGCAACACCAGATGGTTATGATTTGTTTACCAAAATTACCTTTGGTGAACACATTGTGCATTTAAAAAGTGTTTTAAAAAAATAAACCTAATTAACATCATTCAAACATTATTTGATGATTGCCATGGATTAATTATCAAATAATAATTTTTTGATTAAGCTAATCCTTGCAGCCTGCTATTTTCAGCAGTATTGGTGATAACAGTAGTAGCAGCAGCAATCTAAGCCAAATGTAGAAATTGTATGATTATTATTCCACGAATTAGAAGAATCCAAAAGCATAGATGCATCAGTTGAGGAATAGAATTTAAATAAGAATAAGAAAAAAATAATTAATTAATAAGAGACAAAGAAACAGACAGGTGAAAGAAACAAGAAAAAAAACTGAAAATCAGCAGATCAAAGTTATATAATAATTCTCTTTGTAATGGCTGCATGGAAAAAAGAAGAAAAAAAAACATCGGTGTATAGGCCTGCTTTGATCAGCCAGAGATGAAATTTGAGAGTTTAGACACAAATCAAAAGATTTCTCTGTGCTTAATATAGGTGGGGGTGTGAGAGAGAAGACTCGACAGATTTCAACTCGTAATTATTATTTTAAATTTTTTATCAACAAATAATAAGCAAACAGAATCTGACGAAAAGGGAGGAGACTTGGGAGCTGGGGTCCTTTCGCTTGGCGCTGGTTATCCCAGAAGCACAAGCGTGGCTTTTTGGCTGGACCGCAACAGTGGGGCCAGCCCTACAAACGCGAATATCTGTGACTGACCGAGTGACTGAGTGAGTGACGAAGTTGCACCATTGGTCAGCCGAGTTGTGAAGTTGCACCATTGGTCGCCAGTCCAGCCGTATACTAGGTTTTGACCTGGTCTTGTTTCTAGAAGCTTCCACGGCACTGTCAGCTGCCGTTCCAGACGCGAACGCCATCTCTGCAGGGCTAGTCGCGTTTATTAACGTTTTTTTTTTCCCTCACTCACACGCTGTTTCCATTTCGCATTTCCTCATCATCATCTTCACTCGATGCTCCCCCACCACCGCCACCTGGCCCCGCCCATCATCTGAGCCACATCGTGGACTGCATTCATATAGCGCTTTTATCCATCATAAACTCTGTAAAACTGACATGTTGGTCACCAGTCGGCACCCTGAGCCGACCAGAGGAGGATGGGTTCCCCCTCCTTGAGCCTGGTTCCTTCCGAGGTTTCTTCCCATCTGCCACAGGGAGTTTTTCCTTGCCACTGTTGCCTTAGGCTTGCTCCTGTGGGGGTTTAGGCCAGGGCTGTCTGTGAAGCATATTGCGACAACCGCTGTAAAATACGCTATACAAATAAAATTTGATTGATGATTAAATCTGATGCCCGAAAAAATTAAAAACCCGTCTGGGGGTCGGCTGGTGCGCACGGGCGTGAGGCGGGAGGTGTCAGGCGGGAGGCGGGCAGGGGCACATCCTTTCGGCCCCCGTTGCCCGGGACGACGGCGAGCAAAATCCATCGACGCTGCCCAAAAGGCCATGCTCGCCGCCACGTTGCTAGGAGATGGAAAGATCCGGCGCCGGCAGGTATCGATATGTCCTAATGAAGTTGAATAGCCCATCACTCCCGGCGCTAAGCTCTCGAAAAGGGCACGAGTTTATTTAAATGTCTCCGCGCCCTCCAGTCCCTTCTCGCTCCACTGGAGTGGAGTTTTTCTTTTTTTTTCCCGACCGTGTTTAGGCTAATTGCGGGTGACTCATTGATTTCTGCACAGCGTTAGCGGCGTCCAATCATGACCCAGAGCCCGGGCCTTTATTACTCTGACTGATCCGTCAACGTCGGGCGAATTCCGCGAGACGCTAAGCTTTCTTTTTTTTTCTTTTTTTTTTTTTTTTTTAAAGGTGATGGCGTTTGGCCGTCAATCACAAAATCAACCGCAACACTTTCCGATTTCCGTTGTTTCCAGCTCGTGTCTGAAGGCACTGCAGTCCCTGTGTGCTAATTCCGATCTTTGATGTCTGCAATACTCTCTGTTTTTAAAAAGAAAAACTGATAATAATAATAATAATACACACTGGATGAGCCTACGGGGTCTATTCCTGCTGTATAAAGACTGACAGACTTGAACATTAGATTAAAGACGTGCATTTAAAAACCAACGCATTCCGCTCTCCTCTTATGCATTAAACCAATCGTATGAGCTGCTTCCACATCCATGTTCCCCATTTAACGCCCACACACACAGTTCGACAGGCACATACACACATGCATGCATGTATGCCAATATTCACGCAGACGTTCAGAAAAAAGGACACAGACAGTGAACACACAAATACGTACACAGGCACAAACACAGACAAACGACAAACAAACACATAAACGCACATGCAAACACATGCACACACATATGCAGCCATACACAGGCACACAAAAACACACACTCGACAATACTTGCACACTCACATCTGCATGTACGAACACACATGCACACGCTCACACTCACTCACACACACACACGCACGCACACAATGGCTGCGCTAAAACCTTTGATTAACGATGGCTGATGCTATCAGGGATCTCCCACCACCCGAGAAAATGAATAACCAATCAACTGCTTCCACAAGAGGGGATGGCGAACTGGAAGATGAGAACTGCTTCACACAAAAAAAATAATCCAGTAAAAAATAAAAAGGGAGGGAAAGAAAAGATGTGGGTTTAATTTCTGTTCAGAGGGAAAGATGAGTACCAGTGCATCCAATAATGAGATAAAAGAAACATCAGACAAGGCCCATATTTACCCAAACCATAATCCACAAGGTAACCCTGACCTCCGCTTGATTGTTTAAAAAACAAACAACGCCACATTGTTCAGAGAACCGGCATGAACCTGCATCTTTTTGCTCTGTCCTACTCAGCCACTGGGGTGAATATCCCTAATTGATTTTCTATTTCTCTCAGTCCTGCTTTTATCACACTTTTTGGGGGTACACAAAATAATCTACGGCGACCAATTTCAGGAAAAACCAATTTCGGTCTTCTCAAATCTGACCCAAAAAAAAATTACATTATACATGTATAATTTCCAGTGCACTAAAACTCGCCAATTGAGGAGAGCAGATCTAAATGAAAAATAATAACTAGATCTTTTTTTTAATTATTTTGTCTAGATCCAGTCACGCGCCACAGCCATTTTGCATCACCGCCAGCTTCTGCCGTGAGAAATTAATTACGATTGCGCGCGTTCGATGAGCTGAGGACGACGGCGTTGTTCGGGACGAAGTCCCTCCGATGCGCCACCGCCGGAGCAACCGCGGGCGTCTCCCGGCAGCTCGGGGCTCCTGATAAATCGGTTTTAAACGGCGAGCGTAAATTCCCCCTCGGACGGGCCGAACGAAAGCGCCGCTTCGGGCCTGAGCGGACGGCCGTGGCGCGGAAACAGCTGACCCGACGGAAGCACTGCCTGCTGGGAAAAAAGGCGTTTCTCCGCTTCAGAACGGCGACTGTATCTCATGCGCGCGAGAGTCACACCGGACACCGACGGCCTCCACCAAACAGGAGGCTAAATGGCCTTACTGTGCACTTCTTCTTTTGGATGTTGTTTTTTTTCTTTGCTCAGAAATAGCAGGTGCAAGAAGCCCTTAGAAAAAATCTTCTCCATAGGCTACCTTCTTCTCTAACCCCTTATGGAAATGTAACATGCTGTAATATGCTGAAATAAAATATGCCACAAGGTGTAGCCTATTGCAGCACATTGCACACACGAACACGCTTGCCGTCAAAATTATTTCCAATATTTCATGAAGGCGACAAGATCAGTCGGGGTGCTGCGGACCGCTCTTCCTTTCATCCTACATCTCACAACAGAGTAAAAAAAAAAAGATGAGGGTCGAAAAAAAACGGGGGCATTAAACGAGTTAAGTGGGGGAAATAAATTGGATGCGTAACCGGGGCACGGTTGAGTGGGCGGTTTTGCGCTGGAAACAATTACCAAGGCAACCGCTGTAAACATTCTATTCCTGTCGACGATCTATTAATATCGCGAAGGACGTGCGCGGTGTGCAATACTACGCGTTCGGCTGCTTAAGTTAATTACCTGTGAAGCGAAGTTAATAGCATTTTGACCGCCCGTTTTCTCTTCTTGTGAAGGGAGGTTTGAGGAGAGGCGCGCTGGCTGGAGAACAGCGGGCGCCTGCTGCGGCGTTCGTGAGTTAAAAGGCTCGGATTGCTGTCACGCGTCTTTGGAGGTTGAACCCGCGATGACACCGGTCCCACGGTTAACCGTCACAAGGTCGCCTCTTCCTTCTGCGGAATAAAAGAAAAACAGGAGCCCCGCGACACGGCCTGCCGGGCGAAGGGCACGACACAGCGGGAATGACATCATTCCTTGAGATTTATATTCGGGCCGCATTACAGGATCATGGATAAGGAACTGGGCGCGTGACCCTACAGGTTGCGGGTTAGATTCCCCAGATATGACATTGCCATTGTACCCTTGAGCAATGTATCTGAGCTAAATTGCCTTGCTATTGCCTGGATATCTATATCCAGCTGTGTAAACGTATGCCATGTAAAAAATATAAAAGCTGTGGAAGTCTCTCTGGATAAGAGCGTCTACTAAAAGCACAAAATATAAAAATCTCCACATAGCATCTTAGAGCCACACAAACATTGAAACAAAAAGGCATTTTATTTAGACAATATCTAAATAAATACCATTGCTACTAGCTGATGAAATTGAGAGATTGCCAATGACATTCTCTTGAATTTTGCATAATAACAATAACAAGGTCAATAGGACTGATCTATAAACACTTATCGCACGCTTATCTTGCATCAACATACCCTTTAGGTCAAGGGTTTTATTTATTCATTATCAGCTGTCAAAAGACAAGTACACTTATGGACACGTGACAAGAGATGTCCTCCATTTCACTGTTACAGTTGGGCCATCATGGCTGTGCATACTTACAAATTGTCCAATTGATGTTGGCGACTCAGAGTGCCAATCACTTTCCCCCTCAGCATTGTGATGTCACAAAGATCCATGGAATACCAGCTGCCCCTGAGCGGGAGGAAGTAGAACAGGGTGGGGAGAAAATGGCCTCTGTTGTCCTTCCTATCTTGACAGCATTCAGTGACACCACCTGAAAAACTGAACCAAAATTTGTACGACTACAACTGTGACCGCGAAGCTACAGCGTGCTTGTCGGGGAGCTGTGCGAAATTAGAGAGAGGATTAGAACATCCACGCCTTTCAGTCCTCATCAGCATTCAGAAGTGCATTCTGGGCTTTAGGTTTTCCACAAACCTGATAGCTGTTTTCACCTTCCAGAGAGACATGGCCTTCCATAGTATTATAACTCATCCAGCGACATCCATTCAGATGGTGGCACGTTACCGCACTGACATTGTCCCAGCCTATCGCACGCAAAGGACAAGTCAAACCGAGTCTGATTGGTTCAGCCTCCGTGGAGACCACACCCTTTCGAAAAGACCAGGCCTGAAAACTTCTGAAAACTAACAATGGAGTTAGAAATCTCACAGACATGACTTTTTTAAAAAATATTTGTTTCTGAACATGAACTAATGTATGCACAGCTGTGTGGCAGCATGCATATACCCTTTTCCAAAGTTTTTATAGCATTAAGATGTTTTAAAGCTACATTTAGCTGTGAGAATCAATGCAAAAAAAATTTTCCAGAGAGAAACAACATCGGGCTGAAATCAATTAGAACTGAAATTCATATTTAGAGTATTTGAACTTTCGCCCTGAAAACAAACTGGGGTTTAATTTGTGCGTATTTCCCTTCTAGGACCACGTACCGCAGCAATGCCCTCTGCATAACCAACGGCAGCACGACATTAGTCAAAGCCAATGGCAGCACGGCTAAAATAGCCGCAGGATTATCTTTCAATCCATCCTAATAATCCCGCCTCCGTGGCCTGAGCGGTTAGGCCCGATCCAGGGTAATTCTATTAGAGAGCGGATATCAAGTTACGCAATGTCAAACGTCAGAGTGTGTTAGCATTGTGGGGCTAGGATTCACTTTCTGCACAGACTTCTTTCAGTTAAGCAGGCTAATATTTGCATCACGGGACTTGTATTTGGGGAGAGCCTAAGGGCTGTTGCCTTTGAATGGGTGCACTGCTAAGGGTTCTCGACACCACCAGTTCGCCTCAAAGAACATCGGCCTGGTGATGCTTCCTGGTGTGCAGTGTGTGCAAGTGTTTGTGCATTTGTGTGTGTGTATTTGTGTGTGTGTGTGTGTGTGTGTGTGTCCATGCAAGTGTGTGTGCACGCGTGGCAATTTTCTCATTTCAGGAGTTTGGCGGCACAGAAAACATAATTTTCTTTTTTTTTTAAATCAATGAAACTCCAAACATGTTGGTTATACAAGTTTTTTTTTTCTTCTTCTAGTTCAGATATGGAAACTTTGAAGTGAAGTTGGATTAAATTTACATAACATTTCTGTGCTTGCATTTGTGCGATAGAGAACGATTTGATCTTGGCTCCTGGTGAAGTCTTTCATAACGCCGCCCACGCAGACAGGAAGCGCGTTCCACAGGAAGCCCGCTACGTCCTGACCACGGACGTCGTGCGCCCAAAAAAAACGTTGAAGGGGCACTGTCACTACCTAAACTTTAATTAACTTCGATTCCACTTTTTCCCCCCTCCTAGTTTTGGTATGACACATTATAGGCCAGCTTTAATTAACTTAGATTCCAGGTGCACTTTTCCCCCCTCCTAGTTTTGGTATGACACATTATAGGCCAGAATTACGGGATTTAACGTGAGAAGGTTTAACATGCAGGCAAGCCAGCTGCTTCCAGGTCCTGCAGGGTTGCCAGATTTAGAGCTTGTCAAAACCGAACATGTAGAGCTGGAAGCGTACTGTTATACAATGTTATACAGGCCAGGAGTCTTGGGCACATAAATTACCACTGCATTTCTCCCATCACTTTCTCAGACCAGACATTACATTGTCCGGTTGGGACCACAAACCAGGCCTGCACAAATAATCAGACCTGTAGGGAAAATCCCAGAAGGTCCCGTAAAAGAGGGCTGTAACAGCAAGACACACACACACACACACACACACACACACACACAGATGCACACACACACACACACACACACACTCACACACCCAGACACACACACACTCACATACACACACGCGCACACACACACACACACACACACACACACATTCACATACACACACGCGCGCACACACACAGATGCACACACACACTCACACATGCACACGCACACTCACACACAGACGCACACACACACTCACACATGCACACATGCACACTTACACACACACGCACACTCACACACCCAGACACACACACACTCACATAAACACAGGCACACACACACACATACACACATGCACACACACACACACACACATGCACACTCACACACACAGACACACACACACTCACATATACACACACGCGCACACACACAGATGCACACACACACTCACATATACGCACGCGCTCACACACACAGACGCATACACACACTCACACATGCACACTCACACACACACGCACACTCACACACCCACACACACACAAACACACAGACACACACACACACACACGCACACACGCACACACGCACACTCACACACCCACACACACACAGACACACAGACACACACACACACACACGCACACTCACACACCCACACACACACAGACACACACACACGTCAGGAAGGTCAGGAAGGGGGTTTTCAACGCCACTGACCATATCGATGTCCCCGGTCCCTACCATTGACTGCAGGGTGGAGACAGAAGTCCTCCAGCATTCCCCAGAGTGCAGGGGAGTGGGGGGGGGGCGCTTCCGTGACTCCAGTGCGCGTCTGAAACCCGCTGTCTGCATGAGAGGTGGAAACGTGTCTGAGCCAATGAGCATCACCACCACTCTGGTGTAATCTGAAGCATTACCCAGAAGCACTTGGGGCTGGAGAGGTACAGCAAAGAAACACACACAACACAAAGTAGCAACATGCTACAATGAGCTGAGGATGAATTAGGATAAGGACTAAGATATACAATACTACGGCTTCTCCTGATAATATTACTACCAATGCTACTACTGCTACTGCTACTATGGCAACTAATGATACTATTACCACCACTCCTACTGCTATTATTACTGCTACTACAGATACTATTACTACCTTTGCTACAACTACTGTTATTACTGTTACTATTACAACAACAACTGCTATTACTACTACTACTATTATTATTACTAATGCACAGTCAAATGTTCTGTGCTAAATTGACTCTGATACAGCAGTAATAATAATAATAATTACACAGTTTTAAGCTGCATTTGAAAACAGAGGGTAATATCACAGTAAAAAAAAAAATCTAAATGTCCTGCCGACAGTCATTCTTGCAAAGTTTACTTTTTTATCGCCACACTGCAAAATACTGCTTATGCTTCAGCTTCCGACGAGGGTCTAACGATCAAAACGTTGGCCTCCCAGTCAAAGCCGCAGAGAGAAGCCTGCTAATCAAAGGTCAACCCGACGGATGACCCCTGCTGTCCCACCGTGAGCCAGTAGCATGACAACGAAATGCTAATGAGCGGATAAAATACCTGCGGCAAAACTGCGAGGTAATGAAATGGCAAAGCGTTTATCCATCTCAGTGCTAACCGTGCACGTTTAGACCACAAGAGGCCTGTTTGCAATCGATTACGCTTTCAAATAAATCAATGCCGTAATCAACCAATATGTATAATAATGTTGATGATACCTAATCATCATGCCCATCGTCATCATCATCATCATCATAAACAACAAAATTATTATAATCATAACATTAATGACAGAAATAATATTAGACAAAACAATAAATGTAGAGGCCACTTTGAAGAGCAGTTTTTTTTTGTTTGTTTTAAAATGTTTTTTTAGAATCCTAAGTCAGTGTTCTAGAACCCCCACCACCCTCAGTTACCAGCGGTGCTTGTGACATCAGCATTAGAACGTTCAGTTCAGAACACTGCAATCACATGTTTTTGTGACCTCACACCTTAAAGGGTTAAGAGAGATTCTCGGCTGTGACCCAGAAAGCGACTTTCATCGCAACTTTCCCTCGCGCTATCGATCCGGCGCAGCACGCTCGAGTGGAGCACACTCAAAATCAATGGCGTCATGCTTGTAAACCACCCCCAATAACAAAGCCTCTCTATTACAGTTTACACTTTCAGCCGGTTCCCTTCCCTGACCCACCCCCACCCCCACCCCCCAAAACCCCCCCTCCATTCCCCTTTCACTCGCTGTTCACTTACAGCCGGGTCGCCCGAATGGGTCCGCACCCACCGCAGGAATTGTGGGTAATGTGATCCAGGCAACTTCTCTTCAGCGAAGGTTAAGCGCTGTCATATGACAGAGACCCCGAAGCTATAAAGTCTGATATAAAGGCTGAAAAGCTCCGTTGACCCATCAGATAAACTTCAGCGGAGTGTAACTTCTGACGGATCGCATTGCGACGTTCTAATATGTTATGTCAGCCAATAGGACACAGTGCAGGGCGGGCTCACGATATTCTCAAAGTGTTCACGCCGATACAGGCACTATGTAGTTGTGTTTACAGGCCCATTGGATGCAACTCACCTCTCTGGCCATTCGCCCCCTAGAGGGATGGTATGGTATAGGCACCTTAGCAATCAGCAACCTTTTATAACCAGTCCAACAAATATAAAATCCCTATTTGAGTATTTAAAACAGATTAACCTCAGTGCAAATATCATACCATAGTCCAATATAAAGAGTAAGCCAGCACAGGTATCTATAGCTGCCATATTTAATAAACGAAGCAGAACACTTGGTTGGAACACAAACCAACATACCCGCACTCCACCCCCCCCCCCCCCCCAACCCCCCGCCCCCCATTCACTCGAAATTGGTGTGATGGTGTGTGACATGGTTTGTGACATCACAAAGCAGCACATAATAAACCTTCACTGTCCATCAAAAGGGGTTTCCATGCAACAGCAGTTGTAGGGCTGTGACATCACAATGGGCAGAATGCACTACTTGAGAGCAGGCTGGTTCTTTTGTTCTTTTTCAGAAAAAACGTGTGATCTGGATGTAACCCACAGCCCTCCTTAAGTCTGACTCTGAATTAAATGCGAGCGTTCATTATTTTCTAAACAAACGCAATTTGGCGAATCCAGTAAGTGCTTGAGAATGGGGGAGAGAAAACCCATTAGGTGCATTTAGTTGTTAAGAACAAAATGTTGATTGAATCCCTAACAATTCCTTTACTCTCATTATGGGAGATTAAGCCATGCAGTTGAACCACCATTACTTTACCAGATAAGCAATTTGTACCCAATTACAGTATCCACTTATACCTTCATGAATTATTTACTAATTCTACACTACCTGTAGAGGATTGGTGTGTACCCATACTGTATAATGGTCCTATAACCAAGGTTATTCTTTCTGAGATCAGATTTTATTTTATTTTTTTAATGGTGATGCTGGCCCAAATATTTTTACACATACTACTTTAAAAGCAATGCATGATCGCGATGTATTATGCATGTGTCGAAATCAAGCGGGCGCCTTCTTAAAAAGTACACCGTGCTGCTTATTATTATGTCACCAGGGAGGAACGGAGACGCCGTGCTTGTACGAGCTCCAGGTATGGTCACAAAAGACCGATGCACCTGAATAATCCTTTTAGTTTCTCTTTTGATGATCAAAGGGGCGGAGGATTTTTTTCTGCGCTGGGCTCCATTCGGGCTCCAGAGGTAGCAGTTACGCTACCCCTGGGGCTCTCACCCTATCACGCAGAGGAGCAGGGTGGAACGCTCGGCTCAAACTCACCTGTAACTGATTTTGCGCGGGTCCAACAGGGATTCTTCTTTTAAAAAATGCACTCCATCAGAGTAGCACGGCACTCCATCTGAGTTTTCATGTGACACCGAGAATTATTATTTTATTTATTTATTTATTTTTGCGGTCAAAGATTTGCTGGAAAACCTTGTGGTCCTGAATAATTCAGAGTCCCCCGATCGCAAACGCAAAAACACCGGCTTTCTGAGGGAGATTGGAAACAGCAATGCGGAGAGATTTTCGGTCATAGCGAAGTGGCAAAGCGACCTTACGTGACATCACTTCCTCCCCGATCCATCTCAGTGCCACGGATCGGCTTATATCCCTGCAAGTCAGGGCTGCCCGGCCCAATTCCTGGAAATGTGCTGTCCTGCAGGTTTTCACTAAAAACCCAAATCACACCTCATTCAGCAGCTACAGCAGGGCTGCCCAACCCTGTCCCTGGAGATCTACCCTCCTGTAGGTTTACACTCCAAACCAAATCACACCTCGTTCAAAAAGCTATGCAGAGATCCCCTTGAGCTGTGCCAAATTAGGGTTGAATTGATAACCTCCAGGATGGTAGATCTCCAGGAACAGGGTTGGGTAGCCCTGCTGCAAGTGAACAAGATGGATACACACTGTGTGTGCGTGTGTGTGTGTGTGTGCATGCATGTGCATGTGTGTGTTTGCATGTGTGTGCATGTGCATGCATGTGTGTGTGCATGTGTGTGTGTGTGCGCATGTGTGTGTGTGTGTGTGTGTGTGCGCGTGAGCACGCGTGTGCTTTGCAGAAATAATGTACTAATTGAATGCCATTACACATCTGATTTCCTGCTTATTTGTGGAGAGGGACCTCCCTTCACACCAGGAAACGGTGTGTGAGCAGTCCGCTGCGGGCGTCCCTTATGACATACGCTCGCTTTCCTCTGTGATTTATCAACTCCATTCCGCTCATCATCCCCAAAAGTGCCTGAACGAGCTCATTGACATTCCTCAGGTTCCCGCAGCGTCGGCAATATTCATTACCCCCCCCTCCCTAAACCTTTGTCTGCCCACATTACACTAATGTCATCCTCCTTAATAATTTCATCAGCCTGGCCTCGTTTCCTGCCTGACACACTCCCTTCCTCTGTCTCTCTCTCTCTGTCTCTCTCTCTGTCTCTCTCTCTCTCTCTCTCTCTCTCTCTCTCTCTCTCTCTCTCTCTCTCTCTCTCTCTCTCTCTCTCTCTCGCTTCCAACGGTGGCTTAACCGTTCGACCAGCGTTGAGAAATTTTAAAACGCAACCTCTGCGTCCGACTCACGCGCGCACGCGTGTGTGAGTGTGTGCGTGTGTGTGTGTGTGTGTGTGTGTGCGCACGCGTGTGTGAGTGTGTGCGTGTGTGTGTGTGTGTGTGTGCACGCATGTCATCGTTCCCGGAGTCGGTGGGACATGACGGGGGATTATCCCACCCCCCAACACCCCACCACCCGCCCCCCCCCCGAGACTCCCCGCGCTCTCCTGTCAGTCAAGCCAGCTTAAGGAGGTGTGAAATCCGTCGGGTTGGAGGTGGGAGCCCCCGGAGTCCGGGGGGTTATGGAGTTCCGGAGCGTGTAAAAGTGCGGATTGGTCGAAGCCCTTCGGCTGCCCCCCCCTCAGCTCCTCCCCCCCCCCCCGCATTTCGCCTGTAACGCCTCTCCGCTCGGCTGTTCCACCTGAAACGGGATCAAACCCAGCCGAGCCGTCAACGCTAACGCTTTCCAGGCAGCGCCGTCTTCACAGAACTCTCTCTCTCTCTTAAGTAAAAAAAAAAAAGAAAAACAAACAAAAAGAAAACACAAGTGGAAGTGGTGGTTTCAGACCAAAAAGAAAACCCCTCTTTAGTTACAGCATCGCTTCATATCTATTTATTTAACCTTTATTAAATCGAAAGGCTTGTTTCCGTACTGAGAAACCGTTTTTTTTAAAAGACACAAAATGGCCACCGTCGGCTCCAGGGTAGACTCGCCAATACAGCGTCACCCGCTGCCTGTCTTCCCCGGTAACACTTTAAATATTAACAAGCAGGCAGGAGAGATGAGGCCCCTTTCAGTGGGTAATCTCAGGCTACTTCAGACACCAACGCCCGAATTTAAATCGATGAGATAATTGGACGACGGCGCTTCGGATCCCCGGTCGGCCAATCGGAAGCGAGCGAAAGGGCGTGCGAAACACCCTTGGGTCAAGGTCAGCCACGGTGTCGTGGCTGAGGCACTGGCGGGAGTATCGAATGGCGGCCTGGCGCTAGGCTAATGGGCGGTGGCACGCACTCAAGTTCGGCCTCAAATGCGATCCAACCGTTCAAACACTTCAGGGCACAAGTTATCTTTACCGTGACCTCAAAATCGCCCCCTAAAAAAAAAAACGCCCCCGGTCCTAGGCTAGCCAACCCCAATCCGTTTACGCCCCCCCCCTCATCCTTCACCAAGTTCAGAGACCCATCATGATGCCCTCCCCATTTTGACTGGGTGCGCCCCTCAGATTTGGAGATGCACCCCCTCCCCATCTCCTCAAGTTCAGAGACCCATCATGGCGCCCTCCCCATTTTTGACTGGGTGCGCCCCTCAGATTTGGAGATGCACCCCCTCCCCATCTCCTCAAGTTCAGAGACCCATCATGGCGCCCTCCCCATTTTTGACTGGGTGCGCCCCTCAGATTTGGAGATGCACCCCCCCCCCCCCCCCCCCCCATCTCCTCACACTCCCTGAAACCCTCGCCGTCCAGGTCACCGGCGCTGGGTTCGAAAGCCCTCCATCATCCCGCTCTGACGTCCTCCACCCCACATCACTCTTTGTCCCGCGGTCCGGGGGCCGGGCCGAGCGAAACCATTACCCCGAAAATTATGAGACATAAATAAGATATTCGCCCTGCCTGCAGAATAATTGTGTATTGATTGTAAATAATGGAATGGCTTTTGTTGTAGATTATAATAAAACAACTCACGCCAGCACTTTCTGTTCTGTTCGACGGGGGGCCGAGGGGCACAGAGAGGGGGAACTAATAAACTTAAATAAATAAATAAATAAATAAAGGGGACGGGAACGAACGTGGCGCACTGCTCTTACATCACATCCTGTGGAGGAACAGGGTGGTCCTGCCAGCCCCACCCCTGCAGTCTCCACCTCAAATTTTTTTTGGAAAAAGCCCTAAAAGCAGACTGGTACATGATGGCCTGAGGGAAGTTTTGCCTTTCTTTCTACCTTCCTTTTCCTTCCTTCCTTCCTTCCTTCCTTTCTTCCTTCCTTCCTTCCTTCCTTTCTTCCTTCCTTCCATCCTTCCTTTCTTTCCCCTTTTTTCTTCCCAGTCCCTTGTTCCTCTTCCAGTCTCAGACTTGCGCGCTGGAATTCACCCCCCCTTAAACGACCCCCATCGGTGCTGGTGATTGCGTAACTGAGGCCGGCTCTCCCGCTGAAAGCAGAGGCTGGGCACCCTTGACGGCAGACAGACGGCATTATGGGACGGGGCTTAAATGCCTGAATCCATTACCTGTGAGTACTCCCCGTGCTTAACCTCCACTTACTTAATCTAAAGACACTTTCTTCCATTCCTTTATGCCCCACAAATGAATAGCATAACCCAGGCGAGGCAAACATACATTTTTATAAGGGGGGGGGGGGGGTGTATGACCTTGATGCAGTCTGTCTCTTCCTCCATCCCTCTTGTGTCTCTGTCAGTTATACCGCCAGCATAAATTGAGCCTCACACACACACGCACGCACGCACACATGCACTTGCACATGCACACATACATGCACACTCACATGTATGCATATATGTACTCACATAAACATATACACACGCGTGCACACACATACATAGAAACATAGATGCACACACATACGCACACACATACATGAATACACACTCACACACACACGCACACACATGCACACACATACATGTATACACACTCACACATGCACACACACACACAAACACACACACACACGCACACACGCACACGCACACACACACTCACACACACACATGCACACACACACACGTGCAAACACAAAGACGCTAATGGAATTCTTTCTCATTTTACTTCAATTGCGTAAAAAATGCTTTAACGCCCTAGACTTGGTATCTCCCATCCTTCAGACAAAAGCGACTATGCACTCCTATCCCCCCACTCCTATACACTTCTGAAGGAGTGGGGGGGGGGGGGGTGGAGTGGTGTGGGGGGGGGGGGGTAGCTTCAGTTGAAGGAGCAGGGAGGGAGGGAGGGAGAGCTCAGGTTTTGTACCGACGGAGAGGTCCACAGACTCTGCCGTTAGCTCTGCAAAGGCTCTCCATCATCCAAACATCTGTTTGCTTAACAGGAAGTCAAGATTACCGGGGCAACACAAAGGACTAAATGAAGTGTGGAACAGAGCAAGGCAAGTGCAAGACTGAACGATCCCATTCACAAGGAGTTTGCAGGTGCTGGTAATTTAATGTACAGCAATCAGCCAGCCGTAGAAAGTGTAATGAGCAAGGTAGCACTGAGCCAAAAAGGAAGGGTGTGTGTGTGTGCTTGTGTGTGTGTGGGTGGGTGTGTGTGTGTGTGTGTCTGTGTGCATTTCTGTGTTTGTGTCGGTATAACTGCGTGTGCACCTGGTTGTGAGCTGATAAATGATCTCAACACATATCACAGCACACCTAGGACTCCATAAGCTCACCTCTACTCTTTCTGCCAACCCAGACTTTTACTGCTATGTCTCTCTCTCTCCACTCTTTCTCTCTCTCTCTCTCCTTCTCTCGCTCTCTCGCTCTCTCTCACTCTCTCTCTCTCACTCTCACTCTCTCCCCAGCACCCTCTCTCCCTCTCTTTCTCTCTCTCTCACCTCATACCTCCATCTCCACTCTTTCTCCATCCTTCTTCTTCTTCTCTGTCTTCTCTCCTCCACACCCTTCTCCTCTGTCCTCTCTTTTCCAGTCATGCCATCATCTTTTATAATTTTTTCATTCCCCACCCCAACCGTGTTCCTTCCTTCCTCCTCACACCACGCCCCCCCCATGCCACACCCCCCTTCCCCACAAGCACACTTTTGACTCACTACAGCTTTCCAACTGACAGCTACTGTATGAAGACATGAACTTGCCTCCAGATTGATATCAACCCACTCCTCATAAATACCCGTGCTCCTGTGCTGTAGATATTTTTGTCAGCTCACTGCCCAAAAGCGCCCTCTACTGTTGAGCAAGGGGAATGAACAAGCTATACATTCAGAGCTCCAGGTCTCTCTCTCTCTCTCCCTCTCTCTCTCTCTCATGCTCTCTCTCTCTCTCTCCATCTCTTGCTCTCTCTTTCTGTCTCTCTTTCTCTTGCTCTCTCCCTCTCTCTGTCTCCCCCCTCTCTCTCTCTCTCAAATTCAAATTCAAATTCAAATTCAAATGCTTTATTGGCATGACACATTTAAAAATACATATTGCCAAAGCGCAGTGACAACAGCAATCAACTATAGTAAGAATATATAATCAAAAAGAAAAAAGAAGACAAGCAGCAACAACAATAACAGCACATCTCTCTTTCTTTCTCTCTCTCTCTTGCTCTCTCCCTCTCTTTCTCTTTTTGTCTCTCTCTCTTGCTCTCCCCCCCCCCTCTCTCAGGCTTACCAGCGATAAGCGTTAAAAAAAAAAAAAAGATTTTTTTTTTTCTGGCAGATGTTTTCACGGCAGTGTCCCACCCGGCATTCATCTTGAGCTTCCGGCTTTGCGCTCTTAAAAAGCCGAGTTAGCTAAAGAGGCAAAGGAGAGGCGTGTCTGTGATTCGTCAGACGGCTGCTCCGTACGGCTGTCGGTGGTGGTCGGCCAATCCGGTACGGCTAGAGCGTGCGGTGCCTAAACCGCAGGAGGCCAATCGCCAGCGGCCTTGCGGTCGCCAAGGAGACCTGAGGAAGACTTACAGCGCCTCTGATTGGCTTTTGTGGACGAGGTCAGAGGTCGCACCCTGTGTCGATGCCAGGGGGTCTCACATGACGGAGAATCAGGAAGTGAGGGAGGGAGCGAGGGAGAGAGAGAGAGGGGGGCATCGAGGGTCCTCCAGGTGACCCTCCTTGACGTCGGCGGACCGTTCTGTGCCACGTCCGGCGGCTCGTGCCCCAGAAACACAAACATTTGCGTTCGCCTCCTGAAAAATAAAAATAAAAAACTGTAATAAAAATATTGCAGCCCGTGATAATAAGCTTGCCAGTGTTGCAGCACACACACACACACACACACACACAGGCACACACACACATTGCAGATCACCTCTGGGTGTCTGTGTTAATGCAAACACCTGCTGCGATGGGACTAGCACACTTTCCTACACAACCATGCATGCAGACAACTATACACAACCACGCCCCTATGCTAACATCTATACATCACAATGCCAAGGATGCCAATGGTCCCGTATTAGCCAGGGTTTCCTGTATCTCTGTTTCTCATTGGCTTAACACCCACCACTGCTGCCCCCCCCCCTCACCCCCTGCCCCAAAATATGTGTTCATAATGTGCCTTATTTAAGCAAAGCAAGGCTGCCAGCTCTACTCAAGGTGTTTTCATTATTGGACACGTGATCTCTCTCTCTCTCTCTCTCTATCTTCCGATTTTCGAGGAGGTGGGGGGGTGCATGGGCATGGGTGGGCTTGGTGGGGGGGGGGGGGCAGATGTGGAGGTGAGACTCCCCCACCCCCCCTCCATGAGGCAGAAGGGGTATTTCGGGTGCCCCTGACACTGATTCCGATCGCTGCTGTTCTCCCAGGCACCCGGCGACGACGACAGCGAACCTCACACTCCTGCGGCCCCGTCTCCCGGCTAATTAGGACCGGCTTTAAAGCGCAGAGACAAGCCCACCCGTAATTAACATGGGGAAGGCTGCCTCGGAAGCTTCCCCCCCCCCCCCCCCCTTTCCCGCACGCGCTCCCACACCTCCCCCCTCACCCCCCACGTCCAATTATTTTCACTGTTAATCACGCAGACTGTTCAAACCCCTCCCCCTCACCCCCCCCCCCCACCTTGTGACTTTTACCTTTGACCCCCCCCCCCACGCGAGCAGGCAGCTGTTCGCGCACTGAAACACCGCCGTTCGCCTGCTTCTATGGAAACGCTCGTGGGGGGAACGTTTTTTTCGCCGTTCGGACGTGTTTCTTGTTGCCAAGGTTTTTTTTTCTTCTTCTTTTTTAGATGTTGAAAGAGATATGAAAAGAGGAGGGAAGGAAAGGAGAAGAAAAAACAAGATCAAAGATACAAAGATGAAAAATACGGGATTTAAAAAAAAAAAAAAACTCCAGCTTCATAACCCCTACAGCACTGATTGTGAGTGTAAAACCGTATTTATACAGAAATAAAAACATAAAAATGACTCTTTGTAGAGGGCGGGGGGGGGGGGGGGCAATGCCCCAGCCTGCATTATTGTGGTGTTGTTTCGGCAAGAGGTTATTTTGAGGGATTTGGTATATCAGAGAGCGGAGATGTATAACCCTCCCCCCCCGCCCCCCCTGCATCTGGAGACACTACAAGAGATGAAAAATATATTAAAGGCTTGTTCTCGGGCCCGGCCTTCATCACAGAGTAAATTACTTCAGAAAGGTCAGCGGCTGACATTTTCGGAGGGAAAACCCGGATAAAGCACCAAGTCACCCTGCGCGCACGGTATCGCCAAAAAAAAAGTCCTGAAAAGATGGACGTTTCGACATCGTTTTCTTCTCCGAAGGCCACTCTCTCTCTCTCTCTCTCTCTCTCTCTCTCACTCCGACCACGGCTGTGAGCGTTCAGCCATGTCTGAATTTCTCTGCGCCTGAATTTTGTATGAGTTTCATTCCGCACAAGCTGAGTCAACAGTCTGGGGAGAGCAAACACTCGCGGGTGGAATATGAGCTCTAACAGGTCTTTTTATCTTTAAAAAGAAAAAAAGCCGATGTCGCACGTGACGTGTGTGTGAATTATTATGAGTCTGTGAAGATGGTTTAAGGCCCCCCCCCACCCCCACCCCCACCCCCTCCACTGAGAAAACATTATTATAACCCTCCTCACGCACACACAAGCAGACACACAAATGCGCAAGCACACACCTGCACACACACACACAAACACACAAGCACACACACCCTTACACACACACACAAATACACATATACAAGTGCTTTAAATTCAAAAATTCCAATTATTAAGAGCAGACGCTGACCTGAAATTCTGAAAACCTCAAGCCCATGCCGGGCACACAAATGCACAAGCACACCCATGCACACACACACATAAAAATTCTTTAAATTCAAGAATTCCAATTATTAAGAGCAGGCGCTGACCTGAAATTCTGAACAGCCCGTGCCGGGCGTCCCCGGTGTGGATCTTGCACCCCCTGTTGAATCATTCGTTTGCTTAGCAGATGCCCTCATCCAGGGTGCCGTACACATCTTCACTTCTTCAGCAGGCCTTACATCACATTTCTGACGGTTAGCAGACGCTCTTATCCAGAGCAGCATGCGCAGATTTTTTTTGCGCGCAATCCATTTACGAGAGATGGACGTTTTACCGAAGCGATTGACGTACGTTGAAATCCCACGAGGTGCGTCAGACACCTGTTGGGTACGTCAGGAGCGCGACAGGTACGCTGGGAACCCGTGAGGTACGTTGGGAACCTGTGAGGTACGTTGGGAACCTGTGAGATATGTTGGGAACCCGTGAGGTACGTTGGACGCCTGTGTGGTATGTCGAAAGTCTGTGAGGTACGTTGGGAACCCGTGAGGTACGTTGGACGCCTGTGTGGTACGTCGAAAGTCTGTGAGGTACGTTGGACGCTCGTTAGGTATGTTGGACGCCTGTGTGGTATGCCGAAAGTCTGTGAGGTACGCTGGGAACCGGTTAGGCACACTGGAAGCCCGTGGGGTACGCTAGACGCACCTGAGGTACGGTCGACGCTCATGTGGTATGTTGTTCCCGTACAGAACAAACCTTTTTTTATCTGCTGATATTGTGGGACGTCCTGGTTAATACAGGACAGTCAGCAACCCTACGTACAGTAGCCCAACTCCCGAAATTTGAAACCCACCCTTTCTGACGCCAAAAAGAAAAAAAATCCCAAAAAAACCCAACAATGTGCAGGTGTTTGTTTGCCAACGCGTGCATTTTGTACACCTGTGTATGAAAAGAGAAATGAGTCTGTAGGAAAGGCAAACGGAAGGAAGGAAGGAAGGAAGGAAGGTATCTCCTTCCCTGTGAAATAGGAAATCCAATGGGAAACAGAGATACAGGACACCCTGGCTAATACGGGACCATTGGCATCCTTGGCATTGTGAGGCATGGATGTTAGCATAGCGGCATAGTTGTGCACAGTTGTCTGCTTGCATGGGAAAAGCGCCTGCACACGTTTTTTTTTCGGTCTGCCTAGCGGGAGCACCCAAGCGGAGGAAAAGAGTCGCGGCTGGCGCGGGGCGGAGCTTACCGCCAGGGAGAGAGGAGATAACGCGGCGACTCAATTCCACCGCGGCGAGGAGGCCCGGAACTCAGCGGGCCTCCTGGAGCTCTGAGCTCCTTACGGGGTTTCTGTCCTGATGGGAAGGAGGAGGGGTGGGATGGGATGGGGATGGCAGGGGTGTGTGTGTGTGTGTGTGTGCGTGCACATTTGTGTGTGGGTGTGTGTGTGTGCGTGTGTGCACACATGTGTGTGTGTTTGCGTGTGTGTGTGTGTGTGTGTGTTTGTGTGCGCATTTGTTTGTGTGTGTGTTTGCGTGTTTTTGTGTGCATGTGTATGTATGTGTTTGTGTGTGGGTGTTTGCGTGTGTTTGCGTGTGTACGTGTGTGTGTGTGTATGTGCGTGTGCGTGCGTGTGTGTGTGCGTGTGCGTGTGCGTGTGCGTGTGTGTGTGTGTGTGTGCATGTATGTGTATGTGCGTGTGTGTGTATGTGCGTGTGTGTGTGTGTGTGTGCGTGCGTGTGTGTGTGTGCGTGTGCGTGTGTGCGTGTGCATGTGTGTGTGCGTGTGTGTGTATGTGCGTGTGCGTGTGTATGTGCGTGCATGTGTGTGTGTGTGTGTGTGTGCGTGCATGTGTGTGTGTGTGCGTGTGCGTGTGTATGTGCGTGCATGTGTGTGTGTGTGTGTGTGCGTGTATGTGTACGTGTGTTTGCGAGGGGGGACTTGCTATGAAAGGAGTTGTATTTAACGCTGTTCAGCCAAGTACGGTGGAAATAGCAAAATTTCTGGAAATAAATGAAATATAAGAAATATATAAAAGGCAAGGGGGCGGGGGGGGTGGGTGGGGGGGCAGGGAGCACTTTCAGCACAAACATAACAAATAAACACTCGAGAACACTTCAGGAAAACCCGGCCCCTCCTCAGAGCAGGCCGCAGTGCACCATGAGCACTCCACCTAAAGATCGGAGGGCCTCCGGGTCAGGAGCGCACGCTGATGAAAGAAAAGCCATTTCCTTTTCTTTTCCTTTCCTGTCTTTTCTCTTCCGAAAACTTCAGAAAACGGCTCTGGGCCTCAGAACGTTATTTTAAGAAGGAGACCGCGGTGAGCGTCTGAGCGTAGCGTTTTAAGTGAATCCCGAACTGTCTGACCCCATCGCTCTCTTCATGAGTGGGGATGGATTTTCTGTGGCGCTCCGGTTATTGCGATTCCTGACGTATGATCAGGCATAGAATGAGGAGTTTTAGCATATTTTTAAGTTAATTTCGTGCAGAATGCCACTAGTGCAGTGCCTGTAGCAGGTGCAGCGTTTAATTTGACCGTGAATGTGAATCAAAGCTGTGTTATAGTAGCAGTAGTAGTAACTAAGAGACAGGAACCTGAAAATAATTAACTGACCATTAACTGAATTATTAACTGAATCCATTAGCACACCTTTTCAAGCTCCTTATTATAGATTCTCTTTGTTGTTATCCATGATATAAAAAGGTGAACACAATTTTCAAGAGAAAAGCATGAATTAAAAACAACAGTATCTTCTCTCACACAAACACGACTCTCATTTTAATGTGTCTTCATTTGACACGCTGACTAATGAATTCATTCATTTTTAAAAATGCTAGAAGATAGCAGTTCGAGTTGAGCTGGACGGCGAGAGCCTCCGCCTACTTGCACCACCTTACTCTCTCCTTTCAACAGTCCCTCGCTGCGTCAGTGCATCTTTGCGCCGTACGCACTCTGTACCATCTTTATTAATTTTAGTGACGCGGATAAGAACCTTCCCGGGTTCGCTTTGAACTCACAGTCCGGCCCGCGTGTTCCGCCCGGCACAGTTCCTTCCCCTGCGTCTTTTCATTCCTCTGCAGTCGACACGCACGCGTTACTTACGACAGTCCAACAAAATGCTGGCTTTCATTTCACTTTTTCGAGAGTGTGAGGGGGATTGGATTTGTCAGGCTACTTCCTGTTTCTAATTCAAAACAGTCGTCAACAGTCGACAGAGGTGGGTAGTAACGCGTTATATTTACTCCGTTACATTTACTTAAGTAACTTTTTGAATAAATTGTACTTGTAAGAGTAGTTTTAATGCAACATACTTTTCACTTTTACTCGAGTATATTTGTGAAGAAAAAATGTTACTTTTACTCCGTTATATTCGGCTACATTCCGCTCGTTACTTTTATTTTTTACCCATTTTTTATTCAATGCACGTTCTGTTCGTTTCATTCTCTCAGAGAGACTTCAGCCAAAGAGGCTGACTGGTCTTTGCTTTGGCTCTGTCATAGCCCCACATGACTCCGTTTCACCAATCAAACGTAGCCAGTCACAGCACACAGAAGGATGAGTGGGCGACAACAATGGCTGAAACAACGGCGGGTGATTCGTAGCAGGTAGAACACCCCTGGCCTCACGTTCAAACTACGTTTTACTTACAGACTACCAAAAACAGTAGTTACATTATGCGCTGCCTTCCTTGTCTGCCTAGAAATGTGGACATTTCAGCCTACAAGAACTCAACTTCGAACTTGAGAAAATATGTGGCGGTAAGTTGTAGGTTAGTTTTGGCTGTGGATAGCTAACTATTTGACTGAGTGGTCATTTATTGTCTTGGACAATCCGTTTGTGAAATATACGGGCATTTGTGATGCCTCGGTATCTTCCAAAATAGCTGTGCGTAATACCACACGCGTTGTTTACGCCACTGTCGCCCTTTTTAGTACAGTCTGGCTTGATTGACAATTCATTTATTCAGTAGGTGAGAGTATACGCTTTCTAACGATGTATAACATGTCTAATTTTGCTTTTGGAATAGCTTTTTTTAGGTCAGCGTAACCGAAATTTTTCTTATGGTCGCATTCACTTATGCATTTGGTAGCAGTAAAAGACGCAGCACGGAACGTGGTCAACGATTATTTGTAATTTCTTGGGAAATACTATTATTATTGAGCACTTCTGGGCATAGCTAAGCCGTATGTTTGCTGATAGACCTAGATGACATCGTTTTCTAGAGCAAAACAAGCGGATTGAACTGTATTGTTGATTTACGGTCTCTGTCTCCATCTACTGAACACAAGATTTCATCATTGCTATGTAAGTAGGCTATTATTGCTCAAAATACTTCGGTTATACACGTTATTTTTTAAATTGAGTGTGTTTAAATAGGTTACTGGTATTAATGTGGATGTTTCACGCTGTAATGTAAGCATTAGTTAGTAGTGTAATAGTTTTTGTGAAGCATGCAACAGTCAAGACGTGAGCGCTGGAACACTGCATAGCATACATAACGTTTGTTTACGCTAAACCGGAAGTTCTGCACATATTCCGCGCAAGGCATCATGGGACTTTTGAATATCGCGGAGAAGGGCCTCATAAGGTACAATAATGGTGCTACAAAGCATTATGTTTCCCACATATAAAGTTTCTGTTTGAATTTGAGCAGGCTCCTCTTTGTTGTGATGATGAGTCTATTTTAATGGATAAATCCCTGTAGCCTCATTGATATTTTTTCTGTCAACGGAGGGTTCACCCCAACAAACTGACGGGGTATACAGACTTAGTAGAGTCCAACAGAAAGCGAAATCCTCCTCTTCTGACGAACCTCCTGTGTATTGTTTTATTTAAAGGGATATGATTTAGGCCATATTTGAATTTGCACATGGCTATTTTATATTTTGTTTATTTCTATTGGACAAGCATTTACAATTTTATATTTTGGACATTTCGATTTTTACGTTCATCTTGCTCTTCTTATTTCAACATTAAATCAGATTATATGAAGTAACTCAGTACTTGAGTAGTCTTTTCACAAGATACTTTCTTACTCTTACTCAAGTAATTATTTGGATGACTACTTTTACTTCTACTTGAGTCATTATTATTTTAAAGTAACAATACTTTTACTTGAGTACAGGTTTTGGCTACTCTACCCACCTCTGACAGTCGAAGACTGGTTGTTATGTCGCTGCGTGGCTACGTTAATTGCATCACGCCCGTGCTAATTTCATCGCGCTAACGTCGACGAGACATTAGCTATCGTTCAGAAAGCTGACGTAGAAATTAGATGTTTTAAAGCAATCCCACTTTTATGCTGGTTTTGATCACTTGTTATTAGAGTTGATTATTAGCTGTTAGTTATAACCATGATTTAGAACTTAATAAGTGTAACTTGTTTTTCATTTTAAGAAATAGGACTTTAAATTTGCGGCAAAAATGTTATAAGAAGCTCTCCAGGCAGTCCAGAAGTCTAGAAACAGCCCCCAGTGGGAATCCTAACCTATGTATTAGATTTTTTATGATCCAGGAAGCTAAAATAGATTTAATGGAACCATTTTGGCATCCCCCTACAACCATTTTGAAGTGCCAAATGACCCCCATTATCCACCTTGGATTTGTAACAGTCTTTTGTGTGTGTGTGTGCGCACGTATGTGGGTGTATGTGTGCGTGTGCGTGTGTCTGTGTGTGTGTGTGTGTGTGCACGTGTCATATCCTGACCCACTTTTACCTCTCCGTGACCCTACCACCAGTGTGGCCCTCAACCCACAATTTGGGAACTATTGCACTAGAGAAAGGCAAGAGGTGATCCCCCCAGTCTCACACTTCTCTCTCTCTCCCTCCCTCTCTCTCTCTCTCTTTCTCTTAGTCTCACAGTCTCTCTCTCGCTCTCTCTTAGTTTCTCTCTCTCTCAGTCTCTCTCTTGCTCTTGCTCTCTCCCTCTCTCAGTCTCGCACCTCCCTCTCTCTCCCACCCTCTATATCTCTCTCTCTTTCACTCACTCTCACTCTCTCAGTCACTCTCTTGCTCTTGCTCTCTCCCTCTCTCAGTCTCGCACCTCCCTCCCTCTCTCTCTGTCAGTCTCTTTCTCTCTTTCACTCACTCTCACTCTCTCAGTCTCTCTCTTGCTCTTGCTCTCTCCCTCTCTCAGTCTCGCACCTCCCTCCCTCTCTCTCTCAGTCAGTCTCTCCGCTGGGCCTTCGTCCAATCGCCTGCCTGAGCGCTGTCAGTGTAAATAACGCCACCCAAAGATTTTAAACGGGCCGTGCCGCAGTAAATATCCCCCACAATTATTGATTAAGTGCTTTCTCCCAATAATGAAAGGGATAAATCTCACTTTCTAAAAAGACAGGGAATATAATCTAATGGGAGAGTAACACACGCAGCCCCTGAAGGAGGCTTAAGAAGCCAGAACAACTATAGCAAGGGGGCGGGGGGGGGCGGGGGGGGGGGGGGTGTGTTGGGGGGACATTGGGGGTGTGGGGGGTGGGGGCGTTAGGGGGGTTGGGGGGGATTATTGGGGGGGTGGGGGGGAAGAGAGCGGGCAGAATCAGAGGAAGGGTTGGGAGGAATGGAAAGAAGGGGGAGAGAGAAGAAGGACAAAAAGATGAAAGAGAGAGAGAGAGAGAGAGAGAGAGTGTATGTGTGAAAGTGCGTGTGTGTGTGATGCTTGAATCGCAAGCCCACAGTGGAATTGGTCATCAGAAGCTCCATTACTCAGTAATGCCAAGAAAGTACTTATTGATTCTGGACTTTTGTGTTTTCATCTTGAAAAGAAAGGAAGAGAGTGAGAAAAAGAGAGAAAGACAGAGAGAGAGAGAGAGAAAAAGAGAGAGAGAGAGAGAGAGAGAGAGATACCGTTATTGGTGACTGCTGGTTGTGAGAGAAAGAGACTGTTATTGGTGACTGCCAGTGGTTCTTGTGTATTTAGCCCTTTAAGGTGTGAGGTGAGAAGTGTGGGGCGGCACGGTGGTGCAGTGGGGTAGCGGGCAGCACTGTGACCTCACAGCAAGCGGGTCCCGTGTGGAGTTTGCATGCGCTCTCTCTCTTTTCGTTTCCGTGCGCGGAACCTACGTTCCGCACCGCCGCAGCCCACCGAGAGGGTCGCCTCGGACGCCAACCCCCCCCCCCCCCCTCGCCCCCGCACCCCCCACCCCCGCACATGGCACATCTGCTTCACACGATTGGCCAGGGCCGCTCTCCCGTCATTCTTCACAGCCAGGTAGGACTCACAACAGGTGCGCTAATTAATTAATTAACTAATTAATTCCGAGCAGTCCGAGGCTTGGCACAGGCCTGTGGGTCCGTTAGCTTAGCACTTAGCGTATAGCGGTTAGCGCAGCATGGCGTAGAGATGCTTCTGGGTGAGTAGGGAAGGATGAGAGGTCACATGATAAAAGCAGGAGTAGAGAAGAAGTCATGTGGTAAGAGCAGTGCTTGGGGGAGGGAGGGTGTAGTAGCTTTTATTCTTTTTTTATGGTTTTGACGCCAGATTTTCTTCCTGCAATCTGGCACAAGATGGAGTCCGCACGGCACAGAGCTACGCGTGGAAGCATTACCTCAGGACCCAGGAAACAAAAGCAGAACATGCGAAGCGGCAATAATTTAGCCTGCTGTAGAACCACATGCAGCGTGACCTGGGGTTGCAGTATGGAGACGCTGGGGGTGGGTGGGGGTGAGGGGTGGGGGGGGGGGGGGGGGTGTCAGCAGCTTCTGGGAAACGCTGGAAGGGGTGAAATCTGTTCTGCGCTGGAAGTCAACCAGCTGTCAATGAGAAGAACCCCCCCCCCCCCCCACCCCAAACCTGCTCTGCACTGATGGGACAGTGGATCGATCCCCCCGACCCCCATTCCCCCCCCCCCCCCCCCCCCAAGGGGAAGGTCAGCTGTGACCCCCCCACAGGTAGGGACGGCTCAAGCCCTACAGACACAGAAAAACAAGGCCCCCCCCCCCCCACCCCCCAAATCGATACGCGATCACAAGCCGCTGTTTCACAAACCTTCCGCTGAGAGTATCCATCATTCCCTCCCTCTCTCTCTTTCTTTCGCTCTCTCATTCCCTCTCTCTCTCTCTCTCAAGCATCACAATGGTGTGAGAACACAAGGTGTTCAAGCTGTGCTGTGTGTGTGTGTGAGAGAGAGAGAGAGACAGAGACAAAGACATTCGCAAACTCTTTTATCTGAGACCCCAAAAATGAGTATGTTAAGTGTACTGTATGTGCAGGGGCCAATCTTCTGATTTAACTCTGAACACATGAACACATGAGAGCACCCCCAAAATTTTAAAAACCCCTGTTGCATATGATTTGTTACCATTGTTGTTAGATACAGTATATGCTTCATGCACTGTGCTTTAGGTACTGTTGGTTTTGTCAGGTCAAAAAAGCAATAAATGAATAATTTTAACTGATTGAGACAGAGACAGAGAGAGCAAAGAAAATGGCAGGAAAAAGAGAGGGGGAGGGGGGAGAATGTTTTGAGGGGGGCAATGCGAAGGCTGCATAAATATTGGAGCCTTGGGGAGTCAAATGAGCCATAAAATTGCTCCCCCCCCCCCTCCGTCCCAACCGCTCAACACCCCCCCCCCCCCTCCAGGGGTGGGTCACATGATCAGAGTGGCAGGTTGTCATGGAGATCTGAGAGGGAGGTGTGCGAAACTCAACTAGGCACCTGGGTCAAATAATTGTATGAAGCAATTTCACCCCACCTTTACAGGATATCATAATTCCTGTCAGATTGCAGAGAGATACCACAAGGAACAAACAACCCAAAAAAACAAAAAAATGAAAAAAAACGTTCAGGCAAAGTTTACCCCTCACATCACCGCGGGTTCCTGGTAGTGCAGCACCTTTCTGTTCTAACATTTTCGGGGATCTGCGGGAGCGTTTTTTTACTTTTTTTTTTTTTTTTCACCGGCATCTCAGGAGATAAAAATATTTAAAAGGCGTTTTTGACCTCAGTTCTGGTCTCCACGCGCCTCCTCTTCTTCACACACACAAAAAGAGAGAGAGGCTGAAAAAGAGAGAGAGCGGATTCTCCTGGGCGGCTCGTCCCCAGAGCTTTTCCCTCCCTTTTTCCTGCTCGTCCTCCCAAATGGATTAGCCCGAGTGTTCAGCTCCCCACGGTGCTGCCTCTCTCGCGCACGGAAAAAAAAATTACCCACAATTCAGCACCACCTGACTATCGCCCGCCTCGCTGTGGAAAATGCTAATGTTTCAAGCTCGAGGCGCGAATTCACTGCCATCGTTAAAAAAAAAAAAAAAAAAAGGACGTTTTTATTACTTCATTTTATTATTTTCTTTTTAAACGAGTCAGCTGCAGTGTGCGGTGGGTGCGGGTGTAAATGGGGGGGGGCAGGGTGGGGGGCTTCTGAGGGGCTATTTTCTGTGGCTCCTGTCTGATAATGTGATTTATATACTGTACCAACCGAGAGACCGAGCTTGTGTCATCCAGATTGACCTTGGCCTGAATTTGCTGGGAAGAGGGGATTTGTAAGTCAGAGTGCAGTGGGATTGGGTTCTGTGTGTGTGTGTGTGTGTGTGTGCGTGTACAAGCACTGTTGTGAATTGTGAATGATCCCTATGAGAAATCACTTGACTGAAGCAATAATATAACAATATTTGTATAGGTTTTTCTCAGGTTTGGAAATGTATCATGTGTTCACAAGAACAATGTGAGCAATGAAGTCTCTTTATAAAAAGGTCATTGTAAACATCTGATGCAACAGGGGGGAAAAAACTGTCCACTGCCTGCATTGTAAACATCGTTAATTTTACATGAAAGCGGTGTAACAATTTTTTTTAGCTATCATCTCCAAGTGTGATTGTGCCATTGCTGGCAGGCCTACTGGAAAATAACATTTTTTTCTTTTGTCACAATTTAAAATATTAACGAAACCCGACGCAAATGAACCAATTAGCAAATGTTTATCGTTTTATCGCTCACTGTGAGTGTTTGGACTTTTTCGTAGTACACTGTGAATCGTTGTACATTGTTTTTGTTTTTTTTCCTGCCATATTCGTGTGACAAAATATCAAACAGAAATGGCTTTTCGAACTTACTCCAGTTGCCCCAACGATTATTGCATTTTAAATATGTTGACAGGTTTGCATTTGGTTTCACCAGGTAATTCTACCAGGAAAATGCATTCTACCAAGTTGCTTACTTCAGTAGCCACCTGTGCTTGTGTACTGCAGGCACAATGAGCAAGTACATCTGGGGCGACATAGCTCAGGAGGTAAGACCGATTGTCTGGCAGTCGGAGGGTTGCCGGTTTAAACCCTGCCCTGGGCATGTCGAAGTGTCCTTGAGCAAGACACCTAACCCCTAAACTGCTCTGGCGAATGAGAGGCATCAATTGTAAAGCGCTTTGGATAAAAGCGCTATATAAATGCAGTCCATTTACCATTGCAGGTTTCCAGTATAAAATTTCGATAATGACTTGGTTGCTCACTGTATTTAAGGTTTTATAACTCTAAAGTACCTTATAACCCAGGCCAGGAGTCTGTTATTTACCTGTAAAAGGTAGTCCACACCTGCACAGTACTGAATGAAAGGTCCAGATGGATGGATAGATTAATATGTGTGTGTGTGTGTGTGTGTGTGTGTGTGTGTGTTTGAGAGAGACAGTGTCCACACTGTCAGTGTCCACCAGCATAGTCTGACTTCATCCTACCATAACCGTAATCACTATTGCTTGGAGGGGTGTTACCCAAAATCGGTGACTCTTAATGGGTGGGGGTGGAGCGTGACGCGCGTGTCCTGGGACGCCAAGCCGAAATTAGACCAGCTGTCGAATTTAATTTTCACAGAATCATCATTTCTGCCCTTAATTAGAGATCCCAGTGGAACCGTATGTTTATTTTAATACCTGTAAACACTGGAGTAGAGGATGCAAATACCAGCCTTGGGGTATATGGGTGGGGGGTGGGGGGGGAGGGGGTTAGTGAATCAAAACAGATGCCACCCTCCCTCCAGATCCCCCCCTCCTCCCCATCCTGAGAGGTGTGACTCCGTGCGTGTGTGTGCGTGCCAGTGTGTGTGTGTCTGTGCACACGCGTGTGCCGTCCGTCCCAGAAATTCTAACGCTGGTGATCGGTCGTTATCTTACAGACGCTCCGGTCCTCAGACGAACATTAAATGCTTATTAAATGCTTATTAACGCTTATTAAATGCTTATTAACGCTCTGGATGGGGAAGCTCTCCCCGAAGAAGCAAACACATTTCACGCTCCGCAATGCACCCACCAGAGCTTTGCATAATGGTAATAATAAACAAAAATAATGGTAATAAAAAAATACTACTAGTAATAAAAAAAAATAAAAATAAAACGAGGCTCTAAATCCCTGGTCCAATGAGTAGAAGAGTTAAGGGGCTTATGTCCTTTATTTATTTTTTTGGGCCATAGCTTTGATATGAATTTATAAGAGAAAATAAAGTTTTGAAAATGAAATCACATTCACTGAGGTCTCATCCCCCCCCCCCGCCCCTGTTTCCCAGGTCCAGTGGCTGGGGTTGATGACCATGGCCATTCGCCCCTCTCTTGATGTAGCTCTGTGTGACCCATCCCCATCACCCCACATCACCCCACCCCCCCCCCCATTGTGTGTCTGTGTGACTACCCACTGCCCCCCCCCCTCCATTGTGTGCCTGTGCGACTACCTAACCCCCCAACCACCACCCCCCCCCAGAATTTCTCACCTTGAGAGTGCAGCTATGCTAAAACACAGAAAGGTGTGGGGGGGGGGGGGTAACCGGTACATAACAGCACCCCAAAAAAAAAGCATCCCCCCCACCTCTCCCTCACCTTTCAGTCAGTGCAACGAGAGGAAGGGAACAGGGAAAGGAAAAAGACGGACGATCAGTAAATGTGCAATTACCCCATGATGAGGAGTCCAGGAGACGGAGCTAAAATTATCCGGGGGGGCAATTAGCCCCACCAGGACTGTCTAAATTTCGCCGCGCGGCTAATGAAGACGGGCAGGCACTCTAAAATGGTGGTGATTACTTCCACTTAATTAGTTTTGATCAGTATGTGTACTCGAGGAAATTACCCGAGCGCTAAGCTAGCCGCGACGGGCACAAATCTATCTGAACTGTTGACAGACAGAATGTTTTTTAATTTTATTTAATTTTTTTTTTGGTATGAAAATGTAAAACGTCTTTATTTTTTATTTATCTATTTCCCCCATACGTGTAGTAGGCTGTCAGGAAAACTTGGGAGGAACACGACTGACGAGAGCGGTTAAATCCGATCTTCACCCTCCCCGTTCCCCTCCCAGCCTCCGCAACATTGTTCTCCAGTGATTGACATCATAATAGACTCGGCTAAATTGTGATAAGGTCAAATTAGAATTTAATCATTTCTATTTTCCCCCCCTCTCCCTCTGGGCCAAATGAATAAACATGATTTTGTACAAGACAATGGCTGGTCGACTGGTTACACAAAGACGGCGATAAGCTCCGATTTCATTTTCCCCCTTGTTGTTGACTTTTTGAGTTCCTGTGTGTATTTGTGTGTGTGTGTGTGTGCAGGTGTGCATGTGTTTGTGTGTGTGTGTGTGTGTGTGTATATGCATGTGTGCGTGCATACATTTGTGTTTGTGCATGTGTGTGTGTGTATGAATATTTATATGTGTGTGTGTGTATATATGCATGTGTGCGTGCATGCATTTGTGTTTGTGCATGTGTGTGTGTATGAATATTTATGCGTGTGCGTGCATTTGTTTGTGCGTGTTTGAGGGTGTGTGCATGAGTGTGTAAGTGTGTGTGCGTGCGTGGCTTTGTGTGTGTGTGTGTGTGTGTGTGTGTGTGTGTACACGTCTGTTTATTTTGGCTCGGCTCCAAAGTCATAACTGGAGCAATTACTCCGCCTTTCCTGTTCACCTGCGTTTGATTGGCTGTGGGTTGTGAGAGTATAATTTACTCGTCTTGAGTGACAGGAGAACACCCTGTCAAAAAAAAATAAACACACAAAATGCACAAATTCATGAATAAACGCAGAAGACTGAAATTTGGCTGAAACCCTCTCGGATAACACAGATTAGCCACAGCCCTGTGTGCGCTTGTGCATCCTCAGAATACCCTCAGGTGGTGCCAAATCAAATGATTAGAAGCTCCCAGCGAGGACCCTTTGAGAACGGCGCATGACTCATATAAATTCCCCTCTGACCCGTCCAAAGGCTAGTAACGTCTGCCCAGACGTGTGTATTTGATAAGAATGCCGATGCCAAGTGCTTTTCCATGTTGCCCTGGTTACACTTTGCAGGAAAACCGTCCAAAAAAAAAAAGTAGAACCTAAACAAACCAAACCAAAAAAATAAAACTGTGTTTCAATATGTAGTACAGAACATGTATCAGGATAAATGCTTTAACAGGGATGAACTAAGCTGGAGCTGAGTAGGAAATAGCCATTATTAGGGGTGTCAGAATTGAGTAAAGCACAGATACTGGGTCAGCGAATTCGTCGCCGAAGATCATGACAGTGAAGTTTGAGGGCAACTGCAATAAAATGGCACAGTGACGCTGGTTATTGGGACATACCTACAGTGCAAATGTACAACAACAAAAAAAACAACTTTCAAAATATATGACGAAACGGGTAAAAAGGCAACAGGGATGCAGTACAGAGGTGTTTCATGGTGAAAGAGAGAGCATGTGCGTTACAGGGACTATGAATTGGGATTGTTGACGTTGCTCTGTGTTTTATAAAAAGCAACGCTTGACGTGGGAGAGATCTACGCATGCAAAAAATTGCCATTTGCTTGTCTTTTGCTTAGTTTTGGTCCATCTGAACATGGAACTGTGTTTATGACACATTCGATATTGTTCTGATATCGCCCCCCCCCCCCCCCCCCTTTTTTTTTTTTTTAAATTAAAAGTTTTGCGAAGCTAAGGTGAAACATGTCCGACAGGAACCGTGGAAAGATTTGAATTTTGTTTTCGACCGTTTAAAAGACTCCTCCCCCTCCTCTCCCCCTCCCCCTCCTCTCCCCCCACCACCTCGCCACTTATGGGTCACAGAAAGCCAAAACGAGCACCTCAAAGAGGATTATGATTACACAGTTCTGGCGTCGCCGAGGCACAGAGCAGCGATTTAGGAGCCGGGACACCGGGGGGGGGACCGAAGCGGAGCGGGTTTTTCCGAAATGGAAAACAGAAGGGCGCGATCAGCATGTGCCGCGCAGTAGGTCCGATTTCGAGGACGCCTGACCTAAATTACCGCAATTTGACGATTTGTGTCGAACGGGAGCCGTGAGGGTCTCTAACCACTTATGGAAAAACAGACAGGGAGGCGGGGGATGGTGGGGGGTTGCCTGGGGGGTGTTTGGAGGGGGTCTCTTCCCTGGTTCCTCGAGCAACTTTGAAAATTTTGTAATGCCAGGGCCATTTGTGATATTTATTTTATTTGTGTTTATTTTTTATTTTTTTTATTTTACTAGGTAGTTTGACTGAGAGCTGTTTTCTTTTCCAGTAATGCCCGTGGGGCTCAGAATAGGTTGGGAATGCAAAGGTCTGTGCAGCCAATCAGAAGCTGGGGACAGGTAGTGGGGGTGATCAGGTGGACAAATGAAAAGAGCTGCCAATTTTTGAAGGAATTTCACCCGGACACCAAAGGGTTAACACCACCTACTCTTTCATAAATTCTTTCACATTAGCTGCCACAGTGAATCAGAACCTCAGTTTAATGTTTCCTCCAAAAGCCCACACCTCCTGCAGCGCAGTGTCCCCATCACTGCACTAGGATACTGAATTTTGGGTTTGGGAAAGACTGCCACCCCTCCCTACTGGCCCGTAGGGGCACCAAAACACCTTATATCCCCACCCGAGTTACAGAGCAAGCCCAAGCCTGCTTCATCTTCAGCAATCCGTCATAGGAAAAGGGTACAAGGTGCCATGGCTGCGGGCTCCCTTGAGTGCAAAGGGTGACCTGCACTGTCAGATCCATTACAGAGCACCAGCGGGACGAGCACTGAGCCTGCCTTCGTTCCTTTCTTTTTTTTTTTGGAAGCTGGCGATATCTTTTACCGGCAATATCGAGAGGTGGGAGCATCGTGTAGATAAGAAGGAGAAACGCGGAGCCATCGCCATGGCGACGGCGCGGAGCGACGACAAGGCAAAAAAAAAAAAAAAGAAGGTTCTGGAATTATGTCGACGAAAAAGTGGACAGGGCACGCACCCGCGGGGTCTAAGGAACGTGATTTTGGGGGAAAAAAAAAAATCATCGTCGCGCTGATGATAACAGAAAGACCGTGAGAGAGATAGGCGAGACGTCCCGCTCCTGTCCTGGGGGGGGCTTCCGTTCCTGTCCTGGGGGGGGGGGGGGCGACTTCCGCTCCCGCCAGGGGACGCCCCAAAATAACTGTCCGGGATCGTCGCCGGGATCCACTTAGAGGGAGAAAACGAACGCCCACAATATCTCTCACAGGCCGGATCGCCACGGCGACGGCTCGGGGGGGAGCGATCGCTCCCAGGGCCTACTGGGGGGAAATAAATAAATGAATCAATATCAGAGGAGGAGCGCATAAAGCTTTAGTGGGCAATAAAACGCACGGCCATCGCAGCTGGAGTCAAGCAGACCCCCTGGAGAAAGAGAGAGAAATATACCCAGAGGGCCACAGGAGGGGGGGGGGGGCGAGGGGGGAGGGGACTATCGATTATACTGCAAACAAACGAACTCCATCTGGGCGCTGAATGAGCAGAAGGAGGGGGTGCTGCCATGTTGCATTTCTTACATTGTTATAGAACATATTTTTTTAATCAGGATGTCACCCTCTCCCTCACTCACCCACACACAATGACCCCACCCCGGAGCCCCCTCCCCCCCAACCCTTCCAAACCGCCCTCGCACCCCCCCCCCCTCCCGAACCTCCATCTCTTGGCCCCTCGTGGTCGACCGCATTATTTATATTCTGTGTGGTGGGTTACTCCCTCCTGCCCTGCCAGTGCAGACCAACGTTAAGTGTCAATTTAAAGTGGTTTCAGCAGGAAGGGGGGGGGGGAGTGGGAGTCTCATTATGTCCACTGTCCAGCAGAGTCTGTCACATAGGCTGACAGTCCCTCCCCCCCCGTGCATGGAAAATTCCCCCCATGCAGCCCAAAACCCATTTCAATGCAGATATCCTCCACTGAAAAGTTGGGACGAGCAGAAGTAATCGTCAGTATAAACGGTACGACAAAACAAATCGCTGACCGCAACGTGCCGTCGCACGTCCTGACTCGTCGAACGCTCGTCCAATCAGGGAGCGGGTCACGGGAACAACACACTTAAGTTGTCGTGGGAACCGGTGGTTTGAGACGCACACAGGGGTACCCCCCCCCCGTGAGGTGACGGGTCGGGGAAATTAATTGCGCGAAGTGTGTGTGCTTTAAAATATACGCTTCGAGTTGCAGAACATTGCCGCCATAATTACCAGTTACATCAAAAAAAAACTGTGAAGTGGGGAAATGTGAACTGAAAATTATACGGTACGGGTTTTGCATTTCTTTGATGAAGGAAATATGTATTGCTGCAGAACGGGGGGAAAGGTCACATCCATGCTACACACACACACACACACACACACACACACACACACTCTCTCACACACACACACATTTAAAGGAAACCGTGTTTTTGACAAGTGGCCAAAACCAGGCTGCGTTTTCGAAGCTGGCTTCCTGGTCTTGTAGAAGGATATTGCTCACTATCTCCACTGCGGTTGGCTCCAGTATAGGTTTAACTAATGGATTAACCAAAGTGCCACCAAATTCTGTACTATATTATGTACCTCTACATCACATTATATACAGTGCTGCAATAACTAATAACATGTTTAAATTACTTGAAATCTTTCTGGCCTACTTCACTGTATACTGAGGTGAATGCTGTGCTTTTCTATTAAATATCATATACAGTAAAGACCATACCTCAAATCATAAATTTAATAAGTGTGCTTTCGCATGATTTTTTTTTTATAGTTCTCTTTTTTCTGTTTAGCTTACAATACTTTGTGTCCAACTTGCTGAAAGATGCAAGGCTCAAGTGCTGCTTGGCTAAGATAATTAGTTCAATTACCTGCTGTTTATCAATTGCTGACTCTGCAGAAAAGAGCTTGTGGTTTCTGAAATTAATGTTTTTTTATTTATTTGTGGATATCTTTTTTTTTTTTTAGCATGTTATATAATCATTTTAATTAAATAAAAGACCCAGTCCAGCATTGTTCTTAATACAGAACAACACTCCTACCAAAATTCTTGAGCACAAGACACAAACGGTGTGTCAGCAATAAACTAAAACTTTTTTTTTGCACACAGGGCCGGCCCTAGGATTTTGGTGGCCCTAAGCAAATCTGTTCGAGCGGGGGTGGATACCGTCGAGCTGTGGCTGTGTTGGATTTTGTCAAGCGGAGGGGGAGGTGCTCTTGGATTTTGTCAAGCAGGGGGAGGTTCGCTTTGTAAAATCCTTCTTACATTGTTATGAAATTTTCGGTTGCCGTTCTGTTTAGAATTTATAACGCTAGTTCCGCGATAGAGGATGAATAACCAAATTGCGAAAATAACATTACTTACCTAATAATAAACATTGGGTCGTGTGGCCCCCCCTCGTGGCCCTGTGGCCCCCCCCTAGCGGTTGTGGCCCCTAAACAACCGCACAGACCGTTTATGCCGCGGGCCGGCCCTGATTGCGCACATCCTCCAGAGAGATGATGAGTAACTTATTCGGAGCGTCTGACGGCCTCCATCGTGTTCAGGCACGGATCTCGGTGTGACGCGGTGTCAGAGTGTGCGATCGTGCCGGGTTCTGGGTGGGACTGAGGCTTAACGAAAGCTCGTTTGATTAAAGGGCAAGATTCACCGACGCGGTGCGTCGCACGTAATTCACGAGCTCTAATCAGTTTTTTTCCGAGAGGTCGCGCGCCGGCGGCTACAACAGCGGGGAAAAAAAGGAAAAGAAGCCGGGACGTAGCGTGGTTCAGCGAGTTCGCCTCAGGGTCGACGCCCCCCGGAGTCGTTTTCCCGCCAAAAATCAACGGCAGCCGACGTCTCCTCGCCCTCGTTAATAAATAAATATGAAAAATATAAAAAAATAAATAAAGGAAACGCGGAAGAGGAAGCAGAAAGTGAGGGGCTTACGTAGCAACAGGAGGGAGCTGCGATGAGGAGCACGTGGTTGCTAAGGAAATGTGGTGGAGCCAATCAATAGAGCCCTGGGGTGGGGGTGTTGGGGGGGGCGGGGGGGGACCGGTGTCAAATTCTCGACCTGTTTTTGGCCATGGCAACCTTCCAAGTAGGCACCAGTCGTGACAAACCAATCCCATTTATTTGTTTATTTTTTATTTATTTTTAAATCAAGACCGTCTTGCTCTCTACTTGAGAGAGGTAAACCTGGGGGCTTCGTTCCTTCGAAAGTTTTGTTTATTTTATTTTATTTGTTTGTTTTTTTTTTTTAGCCTTGCGTCTCAGAGGCCCAGGCATGCGTCACAGCAGTTTGTAAAGTACCGAAACAGAGGCTCACGTTACAGTAAAGCTGTACGATTTCCCTCCGGTGAGAATGCAGAAGCCATGGCGTTCACTGGGGTACTAAAGCGCAGCCCCAGAGACACGGCAGCCCTGCTACCGTTAAGAGCTATGGCTTGGTAATGGCTCTCAACAGCCAAGCCAGCCATACGTACATACAAAAGTAATCCTGTTACAAAGGCAAATGCAATCTAAATAAATAAATAATACATGAAAAGACTCATCCAAAATATGAAGGAAACTGGAACACATTTGTGTTTTGCATGTAGGCAATCTATCTGTATCTAAAATACACATAACGTTTTGGATTTTTTTGGAGCCACCTGTTAAATGTTCGTTAATTGTCTGCCCCTGAAAACATTGGCTCTGATTGGTAGTGGTGCTCTAATCAGCTTGCACACCTGTGGTGCTGCTGTGGAGCTGTGTGTGTAAGGCTGCCACTACCACACAGCGCCATTTCATTCATAAAAGCGGGATGAAAATGTTTGAATATGCTTTGCCTGGTGGTCTTAAACAGAAAAAATGTTGCGCGACATTCTCTCCTGAATGTAGTCGCTGAATTCTTTAGATCAAAGCACTGAAGTGAAACCACAGTCCACTTTTTGTTAAAAAAAAATTATTTATGGGTATGCCTTCAAAAGGTTTCTGGGAAACCTCATTCTTTCAGGTAATCTTTTATTGCAGTGGTTCCACGCTCCTTCAATCTGGCCTCCCTGTGGTAATAGGAAATTTTTTTAATTTCCTGAAGCCCCTTCCCGACAACCTCAGTAGCGCATGGATGCCGTTTTCTTTCTTCGTTTCTAATGAACTTTCCCTTCCAGCCCTCACCGTGCCCCAAACCTTATTCTACGTAGTCCAGTGGTTCTCAAAGTAAGTGGGGGCACCAACCCCCTCGCCCCGACCCCCAATTGGACTAGGATAAGGTCTATTTTCGCATGTCTTCATTGTCAGAGCTAAACACATGGTAAATGGACTGCATTTATATAGCGCTTTTATCCAAAGCGCTTTACAATGGATGCCTCTCATTCACCAGAGCATTTTGGGGGTTAGGTGTCTTGCTCAGGGACACTTCAACACGCCCAGGGCGGGGTTTGAACCGGCAACCCTCCGACTACCGGACAACCGCTCTTACCTCCTGAGCCATGTCGCCCCCACATCCGCGAGGCGCGATCTGCAGGGCAGTATGGGCGAGCTGTGAAGTGTAAGTGGTGAATGGCTAGTGCCTGACAGACTCTGTGCCCGAGCACCTTACCCAAAGGCCCAGGAGCAAACTGCACATGGGGGGGTTTTTATTTATTTTTTTATTTATCTTTTTTGGCACCAGCGGGCTTCCATTAATTACATTTGATTAAGCCGTTAAATTCCGATCCGTATATAACATCTCTTGACAGTGCGGGCTCACAGTGCAATAAATGTGCCGTTTAAATGTGAGTGGGTGTGCAGCTAAAAATATATGGATATGGAGGAGGGTTTTTTTCATTTTTAATTTTATTAAAAATATAATGTTCATACTTGACCCCTAATCCAGCTGGAGGCAGCTGATTCACTGAACTTTAATTTGTTCTTCAGTTTAACTGTTCAAGGCCCTGAAATGGTCGATTTAATGATTTATATATTTAGTAGATAAGTTAGTAGATAAGCCTCCTGGTTAACAAAGAGGCATAAATGTATAAATAAAGGTTAATAACAAAACGCAATGTTAGTCACTGCTTCTTATTATCCTACAGTTTTGTAACTTACACACACCAGACAGAGGAAGACATTTCATGCACAGCTCAACAAACAGATGGGTCTGCAGGTCACCCAGTCCACCAGAGGGGTCGCTAGTGAGCAAACAGATGTTGTAATACTGACCAGCTGAAACTCTCTCATCATCTCTGGGTGATGCTTGGGCTACCGGCCCCTGTCGCACTGGCACAGTCTGGATTCAACATCAGACTGCGGGCCCCATCCACACATTAGAAGTATCTTTACCCGATAAACCAGCCAGCAGCTCCAGATGTTCTAATTATAATGCTGGTCATGCAAGTGTTCATTTGAATAATTTCTATAATTGAATCATTTGAATAATTGGAATAATATAAGTGCATAATTAAGTGCATGTTAAGAAATATTTCCTTAAGTGTTTCCTGTCAGTATATGATACATTGCTTGTCATGACCAAAAGGGAGCAAATCATACTTCAATGACATCGAGTTAACATGGAGGAGAATGGTACGCGTTTCGCTAAAAATGCAAATAAATGTTTTTTTCACACTAAATGCCTTGTGGATGGATTAGTTTGTTCTTTGTTCAGGCTGGAGCACACAGTAACTCGTGTCAGTTAATGGAACCTTATTGTAGTTCACTTCTAATGCTTTCGTTCCTTACTTCATGCAAAAGCATACCATTAGATGTGTTTTCCGTTTTTGCCAAATGAAGCCGTGTGGCCAGCAGAATAAGATTTAATGTGCACTCTACCCATGACATAAATTTAAAAAGCCTCGTCCAATGAGAGGGGATTTAGCTGCATGTACCATGGGGTCTGTTCTATTTTATTTTTATTATTTTTTTTAATTCTACTCGGATGATTAAAGGGTTTGCTTCCGAGTATTACATTAAAGCAAAGACTCATCCCACGTACGGGGTCCACAGCTCACACTGTTGAGAACAAACAGAAGGGAAAGGTGCGATGTGAAATGATGTGCCTGAATATTCTGACTGTGATTGGGGAGGCGGGGGGGGGGGGGGGGGGGTTACAAGGATTTCCTGCATGGGATGGCCGGGGGCGGGGGGGGGGGGGTCACAGACTCAGTAAGGGTAAAGCCACGCATCCTCCGATGATAAGCGACTTTGTAATCGTCTCAATTTATTCCTATGGGAGCCAAGTTTTCGCGTCCACAATGCATGCTGGGATAGCTGGTGATGCGAGGCAAGTGGGCAAAGGGCCAATTGTGTGAGGCGGGAACGATGTCTGGTAATCTCATTGGAGATTACGTGGTTTTACCCTAAGGGGAGGCCACACTCCGGCCAGCAGTTATATTAGCCAATGATAATGCATTGTTTTAGCTGGAAAAATAGGGACGGCCAATCAGGGTGGACAGTGCCACCCCAGCCACTCCATTGGACATCACATGGACCGTGATTCCGCCAGGGGAAGGTGGGGGTAGGCTGGGGGGGGGTGGGGGGTGGGGGCTTAGAAGAGGGGCGGGCAACTCCGTTCCTGCAAGATTTATTTCTGGCAATTACCCCGGCCCAATTAGGCTAATTAGCTGTCAACACCAAAACTGCTTCACTCGGTAAACCGATTCGCATTGCCGACACAAGAACAGCACTGCGATGTCAACTGTGAGCCTTTCAGAAAATGTGGCCAAAACAACCGGTCACATAAAATGATTCGGCTACTAATTAACAGCAGAAGTTGTTGTGAAATCACAAAGTGGCCCTTGTTTTAGAGGTTTTAGGTATTCCTTTCAGACATGTTAATTTTTGTTTTTGTTAATTTATTTCAGTGGGAATGCTCCTTGTAGTGTCTTTACGACGTACAACTGATTCAAACATTAGAATTTACCGTTAATCGTGCTTTTAAACAAAACGGACGTGAGGAAACACAATATTATGCTATGGCATTTTTCTAAATTCGTGCTATAATGTGGGACTCCAAAAAAAATAAACAAGAAAAACCGAAAGCAAAACCATGCGTGTTGCTCAGGAGCCTGCGAAGTCTTGTCCCGGAGGCTGGCGAGGGCCAAACTGAGGGTCTTTAATAAAAAAAGGGGGCGACCGGCGTCTCATCCGTTTGGACTCAGCAGTCACCCCGTTTTATTAAAGGTGCCGCGCTTCCGAGCTCTCCTTATTTTTGGGGGGTTTTTTTTCCGTGGTGTGGATTTTTCCAGAACCGTCCTGGTACCGAAGCACCTCGCTAAGTCCTATTTTATTAGCTGAGCTGAATTGTTTTCTCTCTTTTTTTTTTTTAGAAAAGTGTTGGGACCTACTTTTCCTGACATTCGGCGGATGAATACACAGTGTGGACTCTGGTGTGATATGAACCCGTGGCTGGCATCCAGGGGTACCGCCCCGGGATTTCGGGCCCCATGAAAAGATCTCACATTGGGCCCCTCCACCCCCAGGACCACCCCCCCATCCCTGCACAAGTACTGTGACATCACCTCCAGAACCTAATGATAAAATATTCTATCAGCGTCAATTTCAATAGCTGATGAATAAAAAGTTATTAATAGCTGACGAATAAAAAGTTATTAATGCTATGTTCTAATATTTTTGGGGGCCCCTGTCAGCCAGGGCCCTTGGAATCATCCTTGGAATCGGCGGGGAGAGATTTGGGGGGGGTGGGGGGGGGGGCCCTACAGGGCATCGCCAAGGAGACAGTTGTGAATTAAACACTTCCCCCAGAAGAGACACCTTCCCTCCCGGACTTCATTCGCACCGCGAAGCAGGGCTATGCTATCGCGGCGGACATGAACGCTCATGTCTGATTTTTTTTCTCTGTGGGTGCGCATGGGATCCGTGTGAGTGACAGAGGACTGGAGAGGCATACAGAGAGGAGGATGAGTAATGTGGGGAGAAAAAAACGTGAGAGAGAGAGAGAGGGAAAGCGAGAGAGGGAGATGGAGTTATGTTAACAGCATCTGACGCTAATGGCGAAATCATCTATCATTTGTGTTTGGCAACATCCTGTGAAACGTTTACATCCCACAGGAGTTTCGGCTGGGGAAAACGCATTAAGATGAAAAAAAATAAAAGGATGTTCTCACGCCGCGGGTTCCTGAGATGTGTACTTACTGTATTTACGGGAACGATGTTATTAATGGCTGAACATTTTTGGCTGAAATTTTCGCTGTGCCTGAGTTGCTATAGCAGAGAAGCTGTTTTTGTTTTTTTTGTGTTTTCAGTAGGCAGAAAATCACATTCCCTACTGGACCAGTTTCCCCAAGAATTACCATTTGCTTCAAGTGAACTTTAACAATGATCCACAATATCTTAGTTTGCCAGTCCCGGGGTGGGGAGGGGGGGGGGGTTATTCGAAAGACTTGTAATTTTGTGAGGATAAAGAGGGTTTTTGTGATCGTTTTGAAGGGAGGAATCGCTGTGACCTCCCTTTTCATCCTCTCTCAGAGTCCCCCACGTGTGTCCTACGCTGCATTAACAAGGCAGTCCTGAAAGGCTCTCTCTGTGACCTCATCGGTTTGTGAGCTTTACTATGGAAGGCAAGAGACTGCATAATCAATACAGCCAATCACACAGCAAGGTGGAGCACAGAAACGAATTACAGGCACACACACTTACACATGTGCGCACACACACACATGCATGCGTGCACACACACACACACAAACACACACAAGCATGCATACGCACCCACCCACACACACACACATGCACACACACACACACACACACACATAGACACACACGCATGCATGCGCACATACACACACACACACACACACACACACACACACACACACACACACACGCATGCATGCACACACACACATACACATGGCACACACACGTGCGCACACGCACGCACGCACCACACGCACATAAGCACACAGAATTCGCAATACACATACACACAGGAAATCACATTGGACATACACACACACACAAAGATTCACATTGTACACGTGCAGACAGAGAGAGAGAGAATAACAATACACATATACACACACGCACACACACACACACACACACACACGGAATCACATTGGACACACACACACAGAATCCCATTGTACACACACACAGACATAGAGAGAATCGCAATGCACACACTCACACAAACAGAATCACCTTTCCTGGCTGTGTCCTGCTAGGCATTGTAGCAAGGAGCAAAGTCACAGATGGATATTAAGGTGCATGGATGAAAGGACAACATTCCAAAAAAAATATTCCGAAAATTCCTTGGTTGTAAATTACTGCAAGCCAAACACACTTTATTCAGTGGGTCTCTGTGCATCCTTCCCCCTTCCATGTTATCTACACCGAACTCAAGCGGCTTAAATACAATGCTTGTGTACGGTCCTCACACAAGAACCAG
>CM077287.1:3687581-3703834 GCA_039654925.1 Anguilla pacifica | reverse complement strand
CAGGGAATAAAACACACACACACCTGGGGAACAGGTGACAGGGAATAAAACACACACACACACCTGGGGAACAGGTGACAGGGGAGTTGCAGATAATGTACGTCTCTCCGCTCCTCGTGCTGGGGGAATCTACATTTGGAGCTGCGTCTCTATTTTTATTCTATTATTTTATTTATTTTATTTTTTTTCTACTGTGGTGGTGACGGTGCTGGCAGTACAGAAGCAAGTCTCTCTCTCCCTCTCTCTTATGCTCTCTCTCACTAGCTCTCTCTCCTTCTCTCACTCCCTCTCTCTCCTTCTCTCACTCCCTCTCTCTCACTCTCTCTCTCATGCGCTCTCTCACTCTCTCACACTCTCTGTCTATCGCCCTCCCTCGCTCCTTTTCTCAATCGCCCTCCCTCTGTCTCTCTCACTCAAATTCAAATGTGCTCCCTACAATCAGAAGAGGGGGGAAACAAAAAAGAAAGAGTAACCACCCCCCCCCCCCCATACACGTGTGAAAGTATAGATACACACACACACACACACACACACACACCTCTCTCACTCTCGCTCACCCACAGCCGAGGCTGAAGCCACACAACCAGCGAAGCAACGACCGAGCTGAACACAAGATATGCTCACAGGATAAGTACACTTCCTTTACTCCCAACAAATACTCATTACATTACTTTTATTTAGCAGACGCTTTTATCCAAAGCGAAATACAAAAGTGCATACCATGGAACAATCACAAAACACAGGTTCGATAAGGTACAATACTCATTTTGTACAGTTATTCATAGCCAAGACTCAAAGATACCTACACTTCCTTTACTCCTAAAAATACGCCCCCTAGTGGCGATGGTTAAAGAATAATGAAGCAGTAGTATCATTTGAACGCAAGACCGGCCTGCCCAAAGAGAAGCTTTTAACCATCCCCCTTTTTTTGAGCACCGCCATTTTTGGCGGTTTGTACGATAAATGGTGTCGGCCTGAACCATTTATTTATTTTTTTTTTCTGCTGTTTTTTTTTTTGTTGCTGTTTTCACGTGGGTACGCCATTCTGCAAGCCGTACGTAGATTAAAACACACCGATACCACGGCAACGAGGGAAATAAAACTACAGTAATAAGCCCGGCACCTTCCTCATGAATTATTCAAAAAAAATCTAAAGAAAGACGGAACCACCGTTACTGTATTTAACTCTTAATAGCGGAGCGGCTACAGTACAGGATCAGCTTCTCCTCTTTCATCCTGACAGATGACTCTCTCTCTCTCTCTCTCTCTCTCTCTCTCTCTCATTGACATGCAGGAACAGCACTTGGTGATGTGACTCATGACTCCATCCACAAATCTCCACACATTTATTTATAAGTGAATATGTAGATAACATGCATCAAATCTCCACACTTGCGAGTAAAGGAGCCTTTAGAAAAGACAACATGCATACACACACACACACACACAGACATGTATGCACACACACACACACACACACACACACATGCACACACAGGCACATATGCCCACAAACACTCATAGACACACGCATACACAAACACGAAAACAGGCACGAACCCATGCACACAAATACACACACAGACATGCACGCACGCATGCACGCACGCACGCATACACACACACACACACACACACACACGCACACACACACACACACGCACACAGTGTCTCTGCTGAGGTGGGCAGCGGGCGGTGGGGGGAGAGCGGTTTGGATCCTGGCATTCTCCGCTAAGCTCTGTGTTAAACCCGGTGAGTTCTGAAGGACAGCGGCTAGCTGTGGCATCCGGGGCACAGACTCAGACTCAGGCTCAGGCAGGGGCACAGACTCAGACTCAGGCTCAGGTGGGGGCACGGACACGGACACGGGAAGCTACAGGAGGGGCTGATTCCCCTCTCCTCTCCTCTGTTTTTTTTTTGTTTTTCATCTTTCAATCCAGGCAGTGCAGAAGTTATTACTCACCAGGGTCAGGCGCAATCTTTTAATGCCACTCCACCCCCAGTCCCTCCGCCACTGCCACCAGCGCCAGCCCTGCAGTACACACACACACACACGCACACATGTGCAAACATAAACACACACACATACACACATACACACAAACAGTCATACACAGATATACACCCCAGTTCATACATGCATACACACGCACATGCACACGTTCACATACACACACACACACACTGTCATACAGATATACACCCCAGTTCATACATGCACACACATGCACACGCATGCACATATACACACACACACAGTCATACACACAGATACACACCCAAGTTCATACATGCATGCACACGCATGCACACGCATGCGCACACACACACGTGCACACGTATGCACACACACACACACACACACGTGCACACGTACGCATATTTCCATAGCCTACAGACCCTGGAAAGCACGGCTGCCCTGTTCTCCACCCTTTCCACTCCTAGCGGCATCATGCGTGACATCACCGCTTTTTATCATAATTGGAAGGGCACAGCTTAATGAAACACCAGTGGTCCCATTATCCAATGTAAGGGGGAGGGGTGGGGGGGGGGGGGAGAGCAAAATCAGCATAATGCACATTCTGCACATTACACATACACACACACGCACACACACACACACACACACAGAGGCATTCTGTGGAACTGCATTCCACCCCCCAGGTAGCCACCGACCGCCATCTGTAACGATCCATTCGCAGGGCCGGCCCCCGGATTTTGGTGGCCCTGAACAAGTCTGTCGAGCAGGGGTGGGGGGGGGGGGGGTGTTCGATTCTGTCGAGCGGGGGGAGGGGGGGGGGTTTACTTGATAAAGTCACGTTATTTACCGTACATAAACATTGGCTTGTGTGGCCCCCCCTAGTGGTTGCGACCCTAAACAACCGCACGGACCGTTTATGCTGCGGGCCGGCCCTGCCCGTTCGGTCCTATGGAGCTGCTATTGGCGGGTTCTCCGGTCAGCGAGATACTGGCTCACAGACTTTTCAAAAAATATTTCTTTTTCTCCTGAATTCCAGGTGTGTCCATCTCGCCAGCGCAGCGCCTCCGTATCGACTTCAGCGCCTCCAGCGTCTCAGACGCGCGTTTGATGTCTGCTAACCGCTTCTTCTTTTATAGGGGCCGGGGATTTTCTTTTTTTGTTTTGTTTTGAAGTCAAGCGCTGCTGGGCCAATCTAAACAAGGCCAGGCCTCCTCGGCCTCTGGCCAGTCTGCCCTGAAGAAAAGACCTGCCTCTGTGTACAGCAAAGCAGCTACAACCACCCATAGCCAGAGGACAAAGAGCGGAGGAAGGATAAATATGTAATATATATAAAGTATATAGAATATGTGTGTGTGTGTGTGTGTGTGTGTGTGTGTGTGTGTGTGTACATACATTTACTGTATTTACTGAACATACCTAGTATACAGAGGATCTCTTTTGAGTTTCCATGGAAATGTGCATACATAACATGTATAACAAATATAAAGTATACAGAAGTATATGTGTCTGTGTGTGTGTACAGTATATATATAGCACATATAGACGGGTGACAAATTAAAGGGTAAAACCTGAATAAATGAGTGGAGAAACATAATGAATGCAAATGCTTCCATACATGTGTACTGCATGGCACAATTACTGTGAGCTGTTAACATCCCATCATGCTCTGCGGCATGTATAAAAATGCTGAACAGGCCCAGTTGACCTCGATTTTGGATCAATCAAAGACCATTTGAGAGTTCAGTGGTGCAAAAACCACAGGCACTGGTCTACAGAGATTTGGGAAAAGTGATATGATCAGATGAGTCATCCTTCACCATATTCTCCACACGTGGGGAAGTGACTGTGAGGCGGACACCAAGAGAACGTTCCAGGCCCCATCCTACGACGAAACATTTCTATCCTGATGGGAGTGGTCTCTTCCAGGATGGCTGTGCCCCCACCCAGAGGGCACAAGGGGTCACTGAACGGTTTTAATGAGTGTGAAAATGAAAGTGAATCGTATGCTATGGCCTTCGCAGTCACCGGACTCTCTACCCAATTGAACACCTTTTGGGAGATTTTGGACCGACGTGTTAGACAGAGCTCTCCACCACCATTATCAGAACATCAAATGAGGGAATATCTTTTGGAAGAATGGTGTTCGGTCCCTCCAGTAGAGTTCCAGAGACTTGCAGAATCTACGCCAAGGCGCATTGAAGCTGTTCTGGCAGCTCGTGGTGGCCCAACACCTCACTAATCCACTTATGTTGGTTTTTCTTTTAATTTGTCACCCGTCCATATATACTATATATATATATATATCGTTTGAGTTTCCATGGAAACTGTGCAGGCATCTCTATCAAACAAGATTGCGGGTGGGAAAATAAAAGAGAGAGAGAGAAAGAAAGGGGGGGGGGGGATATCTGAAATCGGATCGCCTGGAAAAATAAAAAATAAAAAAAAACCACACTGGGGTTCCGTATTTAAGCGTATCCTCGTCGAGGAAAATCAAGCGGCAGCCGGAGCGCACCGCGCGGAATCCCATCCCGCTAACTCCCTCGCGTCTGCGTGCGCGTGCGGCGCCTGGCGAGGAGCGAAGGGAAGGGGACGCATCGTCTTGACAACGGCCCTCTCGAGAGGATGGATGGAATTAAAGCCACGGTTCCTTTTTTTATTTCCTTCCTTTCTTCCTTCCTTCCTTTCTTCCTTCCATCCTTCCTTCCTTCCTTCCTTCCTTTCTTCCTTTCTTCCTCCTACCCAAATATTTCAAAACCAGATATTTCAAATCTGGGTGCCAGCATCAGTTCATTTGTTTTTTGTTTTTTTTGGTTTTTTCTTCTTCCTCCCGAGCGGCCCATCGGTTCCGCCTCGGCTTCGGCAGGCGACTGTGGCGGCGGCACGGCGGCGGCACTGCGGCGGCACTGCGGCGGCACGGCGGCGGCGCAGAGGCGGCACGGCGGCGGCACGGCGGCGGCACGGCGGTGGCACGGAGGCGGCACTGCGGCGGCACTGCGGTGGCACGGCGGCGGCACGACGGCGGCACAGAGGTGGCACTGCGGCGGCACTGCGGTGGCACGGCGGCGGCACGGCGGCGGCACAGAGGTGGCACGGCGGCGGCACGGAGGCGGCACGGAGGCGGCACGGCGGCGGCACGGCGGCGGCACAGAGGTGGCACGGCGGCGGCACGGAGGCGGCACGGAGGCGGCGCGGCGCACACAGCTCGTGGTCAGCGAGCGGGTCAAGCCGGTCAGGCGTTCAGCGGTAACGAACGCTCGCGCGCTGGAACAGCAGCCATGAGCGGACCGGCTCCTTTCTCACTTCCTGCAGCGCGGGGGTGGACTAGTCCAGGGGCGGGTCGGCGACTGCGACAACAGCGGAGCGGACTCAGAGAGCCGTAATGGCCGCATTCGTTATGGGCCCAGGGCGAGGAAGAAAGCAACAAAGTGGCAGTTTTCTTTTTTTTGTTTTTTCGTTTTTTTTTCTCTCGCAATATTTCCGTCGCATCGTAGTTAGTGAAGCCAAATGAATCCGTGTTCAAATTACGGAGGAGAGAACAACCCTGCAAAACCTGTCATTCGGGTAATAGTTTTGTGCGTGCGCGTGCGTCTGTGTGTGTGTGTGCGTCTGTGTGTGTGTGCGTTTGGTGATGATTATTCTGGCTCAGCGGGGATTTGAAAGACGTGGAGTAAGCATCTCACAATCTCACTTTACGCTCTAGAAAAGAAAAAAACCACCACCACAGCGTTTACACAACAGGACTCTTTCTGTAGAGAGCAGACGCTACACATTCCGTTCAGCCTTCAAGGTCACCAGTGGACCTTGAAGCGGCAAGACTCGGAATGACAACATTGTGGAAAATTTCGTTCCTGGAAAGAGGATTGCCGGCTGGCAGCTGCCCCCACCCCCCCCCCCCCCCCCCCCACCTCACCTAAACCCCCCCCAGGAGGGGGGCCCTGTTTTGCAGATAATCGCTGTAATTCCACGCCTTATGCCTTCCCCCCGAACCGTTTCCCACTTTTCCTGGATGACCAGCGCAGCGTGAAACCACCGAGCGAGCTTTTCTCACTTTCAGACTCCAATCCCCCCCCCACCCCCCCCACCCCCCCCACCCCCCCGCCCCCCCGCTCGCCCCGATTCGCTCGTCCCCTTCCCCCCCCGCGTAGCCCCGCGGATTCCGCCCCCCCCCCCCCCCCCCGTCTCTTATTTACAGTTATTATCCCCCCCCCCCCCCCCCCCCCCCGATCGAGCGGGACGCCCGTACGCCGCTCCAGCGGACGGACGGGAATAATTCGGACCCGTTTCTTTTTTTTTTCATTCCCTTCTAAAGGTCAGTGTCCTCAAGAAGGGACAAACTCCCGAAATTCCGTAATTTCACATGATTCACTACTCAATTTCTCTCTCTACCTCTGTCTCTACCTCACTATATCTCTATCTCTCTCTCTTTCACACACACACACACACAGACACACACACGCCGACACACACACATACACACACACACACACACCCCTACACACACACACACACACCCCTACACACACACACACACACACACACACACACACACACCCCTACACACACACACACACACACACACACACACACACACACCCCTACACACACACACACACACACACACACACACACATACACCCCTACACACACACACACACACACACACCCCTACACACACACACACACACACACACACACACGCACATGAACCACAGCAGCTCTTTAAAAAGCAGCACAGCCCTTGACGTTGTTTCTTTAAAATGTGAACCATGCTCAGATGGAAGACTGCAATCCCTCCGAATTTCACGAGGAGAGCAACACACACTGCCCCTGGCCCACAGCGAGATCACTGGCACCATATTACAGCCCCCGGGGTAAAGGGGCCAGGGGTGAATGTAGTGGGGTACATGTTAAAACAGCCAACGACAAGTTGCACTGTCTCAAGCAGTCCGTAGGGCGGCCGAATCTCAACCCACATGCTAATCCCGCCCGTCCCTGTGCAGCTGTGGGGGAGGGGGGGGGGGGGGGGTCTGTCCCCCACCATGGCAGTTTCGGTACTGCGGTCCCATCCTCTGTCTGTAACCCTCTCTGCCCTGCCCCTCCACCGCCCACCCCCAGGTCTGAAGTAGAAAAAAATGTAAAAGGAGGAGAGACTCTCTGCTCTTCTTTTAAAAAAATAATAAAAAATTTAAAAAAAACGGAAAAGTGCTTTCCCCTCCCACTACCCGGTCTAACCTCCGCATTACTCCACATTGCCGATAAAGATGCTCTTTTGCAGCAGCGTGCTGCTTCACACTCATACACATTCACACCTGGGAGCTGCCTAGTAAAGCCACAATCCTCTATTGTTGGCCACTGAGCAGCTCCACTGGAGGGAGAGAACTTTTTTTTTTTAGCCAATTAAATCAGGGGATGATTAGGTGGCAAGTTTTTGCGAGAGCCAGATCTGGGATTTTAGCCAGGACACCGGGGAACCCCCTACTCTTTGCGATACGTGTCACGGGATCTTTAATGACCACAGAGAGTCAGGACCTCGGTTTAACGTCTCATCCGAAAGACGGCACCTCCTACAGCACAGTGTCCCCGTCACTGCACTGGGGCATTGGGGTTTATTTGACCAGAGGGAATATTGCCCCCCTGCTGGCCCGCCAACACCACTTCTAACAGCAACTCAGTATTCCCTGGTGGTCTCCCATCCAAGTACTAACCAAGCCCACACTTGCTTAGCTTCAGCCAGTTGGCAGGAGCAGAGTGCGTGGTGGTACGGCTGCTGGCATTAAAACTCTGAGAAACCGGCGTCGTTTGTGACCAGCTACACCCTGTCATAGTTTGAGGTTATCTGCAGAGCCCCCCCCCCCCCCCTCCCCCGCCGCCACCCCCACCCTCTTGGCTGGCCCCTCGGGCGGGGGGTAATAGGGTTCGGACTGACCCCTAATTCATCTTGAATGCGTCATCATCCGTGAAAAGTGCTGCAAACGTGCGCAGAAGCGGCGTCTTGTGTTCCCAGCGCGGTCGCCATGGAGCAGCGGTCCAATCCATCACCGTGACCCTATCCGCAAATCTTAATAACTACTGGCACCCACAATGCAACAGACAAGAGCATATCCTCCCTGTCTGCAGCCGCATGATGTATGGATGATGCTGAGGGTATCGGTATGGTGAACACAGTGCGTGTGTGTGTGTGTGTGTGTGTGTGTGTGTATGTATGTGAGTGTGTGTGTGTGAGAGCATGTGTGTGTGTGAGCGTGTGTGTGTGTGAGCATGTCAGCGTGTGCATGTATTTGTGAACGTGTGCCTGCATGTATGTGTGTGTGGATGTGTGTGTGTGTGAGCGTGTGTGTGTGTGTGTGTGTGTGTGTGTGAGCATGTCAGCGTGTGCATGTATTTGTGAACGTGTGCCTGCATGTATGTGTGTGTGGATGTGTGTGTGTGAGTGTGTTTGTGTGTGTGTGAGCATGTCAGTGTGCGCATGTATGTGTGTGTGGATGTGTGTGTGTGTATGTATGTGAGTGTGTGTGAGAGAGCATGTGTGTGTGTGAGCGTGTGTGTGTGTGTGTGTGAGAGAGCATGTGTGTGTGTGAGCGTGTATGTGTGTGTGGATGTGTGTGTGTGTTGGTTTATGAGGCCAATTTACCTGAATGCACACATACGCTATGAGGACATTTTGGAATATAATGTTCTTAAAATTCCAACAGCATAAAATCAATCTATGTGTGCATGCCTGTGGGGGTACTAAAACTTTATCAGTGGGGTTGTTTACATCAGCTTCAGCCTCTGTTAAGATTCATATTCCACTGGCCAGCACACACTTTAGTCCTCCAAGATGTGAGCTACTCAAACATGAGAATGACACCCTTGTTGTCTGAGATTATTTCATTTTACTTCGCCAAATAGATCAACTGAGAACTCTGTTGTCTTTTTCAGTGACAACTTTGATGAGTAGGATTGGTATCAATGAGAGGGATTGTTTAGCCAATCACATACGGAGTGAGATTAGGTGCGGAGAGCCTGTTTTTGTGGGAATTTAACTAGGACGCCAGGGTTATCTCCTACTCGTTCAGAAGCCCCAATGGGATCATTACTGACCACAGTGAGTCAGTAACACCCGTTTGCCTTCTCATCCAGACAGTGGTGCCATCTATGTCACAGCACCACATTGCCGCCATGGGATATTAATTTTCTTTTTGGGCCTGAGGGAAGACCGCCCCCTACTGGCCCACTAGCACCCTGGTGAGCAGGCGGCCTGCAGCAACTTCGCACGGACGAGCAGACCAAGTCAAAAAACGGGTTCGGCATTCTTGGCTCTCCTGTCAACATCCGGCGGACTTCCACAATAAAACAGCGTGTCTGCCGATCTTGTGCAGAGACCAGAGCGGAACTTTAAAACATTGTTAAATGTGAAAATAGTGCATTCTCAATTTTCGCTAAGTCTCAATTAACAGTGAGGTGCACAGACGTCCGGATGAGACGTCTTGTAATCTTTCGTTCCGACTACACGGGGGACGTCCCGCAGACAAGACAACGGCGTTTCACGGACAATCGAACGGGCGCCGTTTTCTCCAGAGGGGCCTCGCTGTCCCGCGAGGTTTCCTGCCCAGGCACTAACCGAGCCCGCACGTGCTCAGCTTGAGCAGCTTGACGGGAGGGAGGGAAAAGGGTGCTGGGCGGGACGCCCGCCTGCTGGCTGTTACGATTCGAACAAACGGCAGGAAGACCGGGCGATAAGCTTTCAAAGCCGAACCGGGATCCTTTACGACGGCTCGTAATCCGCCCGTGTGTTATATTTATCCCTTTCTGCCCCCCCCCCCCCCCCCGTTTCCTCGGATACTGCGGACAGGACCTCCCCACGGCCCTAATTGCGTCCCTTTTTATTTCCACTGGTGAGCGGAAAAAAAATAAATAAATAAATAAAAAGTCGTCTCTGATGAAAGGTGTTTCCTGAGCACGAACCGCCAAACAGATCCAACTCCGTTCAGACGCCGCTGAGCTTCTCAAATTGGGCCCCAGATTAGATTGCTCCCCCCCCCCCCCAGCCCTCCCCCCCCCCCCGCCGGAGCGGAACTGGCCAGGCATTCATTAGCGGGGCCGGGGGTAATGAAGCGTCCCGTGCGTTCCCCGCTCCGTCCTCCCCGCGCCGTAAAATTGAATCTGCGCCGCGCCGCGATGGAGGAGCTAATGGCACAATAATGAGCCGCCGTGCTGCCCCGTCCCCCCCCCTCCACCCCCCTCCCCCCTCCACCCCCCCCTTCACCCCCCCTCCCCCCTCGCCCCCGATCAAGAGGCGCGGTGGCGAAGGAAAACACGAGAATTATGGAGCCCCCCTAACTGCCCCCCTGCCCCCCCCCCCCCCCCCCCCCCCCCACACACACACACACACACATCATCCGTCACCACGGGAACCTCTGGAGAAGCAATGGAGAAGCTGCGGCATCTCCTCCTCCTCCTCCTCCTCCACCACCCCCCCCAGCCCACCCCCCCCTCTCAGCTCCAGTGACAACGAACGCTCGCGGTTTCATAATAAGCGATCGGAGATGAAAAGCCTTTTAGATCGCGTCCTCCTACCCAGGGGGGCGCCTGACTGCGCGCTGCCTTTCAGTGAAAGGTCAGGGCGCAGTCGGTGCCATAACACTGGGGGGGGGGGGGGGGTGGGGGTTGGGTTTGGGTTTGGGGGAGGGAAGGCAAGGAAAGGGGGGGGGGGGGTACTCCTGTCCTAAATGACCAGGGAGCCGAGTCCTCATTCTACGCCTCGCCAAGTCTGAAATCCCTGTTTGGCGGATGACCTATAGCAGCCCGGGGATTCCGGCTACGGCCCGCGGCAGGTCCTCGCCCGCAGAGGCAAGTGAAAGGATTCCTGCCCCTCTCTAGGTCTCCGGGGGGATGGGGGGGGGGGGGGGGGGGAGTATCTTCCCTTGTCGTCTCCAAAGATTCCGTTGCTCGCTTGCCCCCGCCACACCCCAAAGCTTGCGGACTACCGCGTTCCGCGCACCTCCACCTCCTGACAAAGACGACGAACCGAGACGCGTAACGATGGCGTGAGTTACGCACCGTTACTGTTCCCCACCGAGACGAACGCTCGCACGCGAAAGCAAGACCATGTGATCTCCTCGCCGGTCCGAGCCGCAGCTGCCTTCCAGCTCTGGATCTTGGCTGCCATCTAGAGGTCACTGCGATATGACAGCCTGCCCGGCTCATCTAGACCAGATGCTCGGATCAGCCATTTTCCTTCAGTGCAATTTTTTTTTTTTTTGGGTGGGGGGGGGGACTGAACCAATTTTAATAGTTAGGAGAGATCTTTTCAGCTGCATCTTTGATCATAGCCAACTGTGCAGTCTACTGTGCAGGTTAAAAATCTATATATACCAGTGTCTGGAATTCAGAGAAAACAATTAGTCTTGTATCACAGAACACAAGATAATCCTCTTAAGGCTTTTTTTAAAAAAATGCTGTTCATTTGAATCAAAGTAGTATTTCAAAACCCCTTCCTCCAAAAAAATAAACAAAATAAATGTATATATACACTCACCGGTTGTGCGCGAAAATCCCAGTAGATCAGCAGTTTCTGTAATACTCAAACCAGCCCGTCTGGCACCAACAACCATGCCACGTTCAAAGTCACTTAAATCACCTTTCTTCCCCATTCTGATGCTTGGTTTGAACTTCAGCAGATCGTCTTGACCATGTCTACATGCCTAAATGCATTGAGTTGCTGCCACGTGATTGGCTGATTAGATACTTGTGTTTACGGGTGCAGGTTGCAGTTGAACAGACAGACCTAATGAAGTGGCCGGTGAGCGCATATATTTTATTTATTTTTTATTTTTTCGTGAGTGTTGTCACGTTTTTCACGTGAAAGGAAAACTAACCCAGAGAGGGGCTGTATGGGGGGGGGCTGTACGGGGGGGGCATGCCCAAAAGAGTCATACTTCCTCTGTGTGAGTCAGTGCGACAGGGGGGCTCTTCCTCAGCCCGTGTTTTGGCTCCACGGTGCTGCTTTGGAGCCTGGCCCGGACGGGCCCACACGACTCAAACACCCCCCCCCCCTTCCCCCCTCCCTCCCTCCCTCCCCCACCCCCCCCCCTCCTCATCATCCTCCTCCTCACGCAGAGCAGCTTCTGGGCTCCGGACCTCCAGCTGAGCTCCGCCTCTGTTCCCTGGACCCGTCCCCGCCCGGATCAGAGAGGGGGTGTGGGGGCGGGGGGGGGGGGTGGGGGTGCGCTGAACATGGCGATCGTCAAAGCGAGGGCACATTCCACCGCGTCGCCATCTCCAGAGGCTTCGCGGACGATCGGCCGTAGCCGCGGACGACCGCGTCACGGCCGGGGAACCTCGACGACAACGACAAAAAAAATCGCGTTTTCCGTGTATTTAAATATTTACTTCATTTAACCGAGCGGCAAAACCTGAGAGCTCGGCTCTCTCTGGCGAGCGACAACTCGGGAAATCAAAGTGGGCGGGAACGCGAGGGATTAAGCAGCCAATCACATCATGCGTACTGCGAGATATTGAAATATTAATTTTAATATATGTGGGCACCTATACGGTCACCACACCAGGTGAGGGGGGAGGATATGGATCTGCCCCTTTTAAGTGAGTTCCCGACCACCCAATCCCCCCCCCCCCACCCCCACACAGAACAGCCAAACACCAATTTAGGAGTTCACTGCAAGGCCTCACACTGAGGACTGAAAGGACAATCAGTTCCTTTTATAAATCCACCCCCCTGCCCCCGCCACCCCCCCCCCCCCCCCACCTTCCAATCCCCATCAGAAAGGAACTCATATCATAAAACTCTAGTTTAATTTCATCTACAAGACTCATTCAAAGGGCCAGACAATTTCAGCAAGGAAAACGAGGGAAAATCAGTTCAGCGTCGCCATGGCGCCTTCCTCATTGCCCCCCCCCTCCACCCGCACCCCGCCCCGCCCCCTCCCCACCCGAGAGTTACCTCAGGTTTATTCAAGGTCGTGGAGGAAATATCGCCACACAGTAAAACGTCCGATGTTAATTCAACTCCAACACATCCACGGTGGGACGAAAATGTGCTCCATTAGAGGTGAAATAACACCGGACATTTTTACTGGGTACGTCTGTGGCACAAGCGAGCACTGGGGCTCTTTATTTTGGGGGGGACCCACCCTGTACGTCTGAGGGGCCCACGTTTCCCCCAGCCGGCGTACGCTGGCGGGACGGTTCATTGGCTGAGGCCCGGTGGGCATCTGACATTTCTCTGACATTTCCAGCCTTATCCCCCTCGATCCTTCTCAGACACACAGCCGCCGTAACGGAGTGCGATCGCCTTATGAAACACCGGCCGCTTCCCGCAGAAAGGCACTAACCTTTTACAGTGCGAGCGAGAAAAATAAAACAAAATATGAAATATGAAACATGAAATATAAAAAAACAGGCAGTTGCGTCCGCGCGTCTGTGGCCTTTCTCTCCCGCGGTGTGAAATCGTAATGTCAGTCCTGCTGGCCGTGAGCCCCCGTGCTGTGCGGAGAGCACGGGATTAATCCGGACAGGTGTGAAATAATAATAAAAAATAAAAAAAAATACCGCTCTTTTAAATTAAAACGGGACGGCGAAGTCGCTTTACGATTGCGTCTGCCTCTACCTTTCGGAAAAGACGATCGCCAGAAAAGCCTGATCAGTCCTTGTACTGGAGTGCAGGGAAAGGGGGGGCGGGGGCTCCTAAGACCAGACACCTGCTGCCAATGATGTCGGTCACTTCCTGTCATGTGACACATGTTGCTGGGTTACAGTACTAATTGCACTAATTTAGTTAGGAAAATGGCGAGCATCGTTGGGATGAACGGCCTGTTCTCGTCATTACGTTATGTTATGTGGTACCTGCATCGGGACCAGACGGCACGCGTGGACAATAACGACAGGTAAATTAATAAGGGCTGTTTGTTTTGCATTTCTACAGTTCCTACTCCAGTAGAAGACTTCAGTATTACATTACTTTACATTACAGGCATTTAGCAGACGCTCTTATCCAGAGCGACGTATAACAAGTGCATCAGTTCAAGGTGCAGAGGTGCAAAAGAAACACACTGGAGTGAAGTAAAGATCGTAGTGCCAGAAGTGACCCCATAGATCAGGACTCCAACCCTGTAGGGTAACCTGTTCAGCAAACAAACAAACAATCCTGCCAAGTACAAACTAGCACTGAAATCACATTTGAAGTTGTCAGTAGAAGGACGGTAAGTGGTGTTGCTGTCAAATTTTTTTTTTTTTTTTAAGCAACGATTCTTCCTGGAGAGAGAACTCCACAAATGACCCCCGTGTAAACCGACATGCTAAGTGTCACGCGTGCACACACACACACACACACACACACACACACACACACAGACGCACACACACACACACACGCACACGCACACGCACACGCACTCGCACTCGCACTCGCACTCGCACACGCACACGCACACGCACACGCACACACACACACACACACACACAGACACACACACACACACATGCACACACATACACACACACACACGCACACACACACACACACGCACACACACACACACACACACACACACACACGCACACGCACACGCAGACACACGCACGCACACACACACACACGCACAAACACACACGGTGGTCTCATTTCTCCTCCCGCTGTAGAGTGGGAAGCGTCGCCGGGTTCCCGACGCAGAACGGCAGCGGCGGCCATCTTATTGACCTCCCAATCAGCAGACTAATGAAGCACATTAGCCCGGGACGCGGACATAAAACACCCAATCCTGTGATTAAGTGCTCCTCTCGCGGTTCAGCTCCGTCAAACCGCCGCGCGGTCGGCCTGGACCAATCGCAAGCGCTTAAATTACGTTTATGAGCGAGCGCACTGATTGACGACACGGTATCCCCCCCCCCCCCCCCCACCCCCGCTCCAACTCCGAGATCATCGCACCTCAGACACATGGTTCACGTCGTTCTCTCTCTCTCTCCTCACGCTAGCTAGCCCAGGCTCCCACCCCCAGCTGGGCTCGTTGCACGGGCATGCGGTTAGCGTTAGCTTACAGTTCAGACCACCCACTTTGTGAAAGTCCAGCTAAAAAAATTTTTTTAAAAATACATTATTGGTCATTACCCTTTATTTAAAAATTTTTAAAACCATAGTACTCATGTTTTATCACACATATAGCAGTAACTTAAATGATCATTAATCTTTATCGCTAAGTGAATAGCCCCCTATTTTAAACATTTTCTTGACTACATTTCTGACTGCTGTTTTATATATATATATATAATTTTTTTTTTTTCCAACAAGAGAAAATCTAGCCCCAGGCTTCCAGAGACAGCAAAAAGAGGCGATTCCCAAAATTCGGATCACAAGCGGGATGATTAAGGGAAACGAAAAAATGCACAGCAAGCTTCCCTTGGCCGAATTCCCGCTATTTATAGCTTACAAGGACATCGGGGTACCCGTTCGGCGAAATATGGATTTTTAAAGAAATGACACGAAAAGCATTTTCTTCAGATAATAATGAAAGCGATTGCGGAAAATGCAGGCCCCCGCTTTTGTGGTTTCGTTGTGAAGGTCAGGCTTAGCCGCGGGGGCTAGGAACGGGTAGATTTACACTACAGAGCATAAGGCGGGAGCAGCAAGCAGGCTAGTGATTTAAGTCGGGCACCGCGGTAGATCAGAGCTACAGTTTGCTGAATCTGTATATGCTGTAACTCCAATGAAAAAAGGAGAGGATGGTACAAGGCGGGGGGGGGGGGGGGGGGGTGAGGAGGGAAGGGGAGGGGGGGGGGGTCATTTTTTGTTGTCTCCATGGTCAAATCCAGGGGGCATCTATCAGTATAACTTGCAGGAACGCAATTTCAGTCTTTCCTGGCCTTGATAAGAAAACGGAATTGAAATTCGTCAATTTGAGCAGGCTGTTTTTGTGGAGTGGGGGGTGGTGTGTGGGGGGGGGTGGGTGGTCAGAGATTGAAAGAAAGAAATTCAAGGAGACGTCTGCAAGGAGATGATGCAAGGAGACAGTTGTTATGAGAAATGTATTTCACTGCAAAAACGTCAAAGCATGTAACGATAATAACATGTATCCCAGAAGTGAAAAAATTCAAAATTCACGACTGACCATTTCCCGTGTTTACAACCCAATGCAAATATTTGTTCCACCTTAGCACGAATTGAATACCAAACCATAACCCTAATCCTAACCATAATTCTAACCCAAAACATGAAGTCTACGCCAAGGAGTCAACTTGAATGAGATATTAAAAAAAAAAATTTATGTCTTTTTTTCAG
>CM077287.1:3660491-3687481 GCA_039654925.1 Anguilla pacifica | reverse complement strand
TTATGTCTTTTTTTCAGATGGACAGGAAATTATTTGAATTTAACAGCCACTGTCATTAAAATGTTTTATTTTTGTGCCAAGGCAAATGGTCATTTTTTCTGACTATCCTGACCAAAATATTGAATATTTTCACCATAGTCCAAAATCACGGGATTGTGTCACGTATGTGGAGATGGGAATGTCAGCATCCCCACCAACCACTCACGCACACACACAGACGCACACACACACACACACGCACACACATGCACACACACACACCAACACACACAGGCATGCACACATACACACACACACACACACGCACGCACACGCACACACACACACGCATGCACACGCACACACACACACACACACACAGACGCACACGCACATGCACGCGCACGCGCACACACACACACGCACGCACGCACGCACGCACACACACACACACACAGTCAAACTGACACATACAAACCGTCCCCTTCCTGCCTGAAAGCTCCACAGAAATAATTGTACTGCAGTTGTTTTCTTAAAAGGGGAAGTAGTAGCAGGCCTAGGAGTGTTTGTCAGCGGAACGGCGCATCTGTACCATGCTGTCAGGAAGACGCAGTGCAGCACCTCTCTGGGGCTGGGGGGGGACGAGGGGGGGGGTCTGCTTTGGATATAGTCCCCATCAGGGTTTTTGCTAGTGCTGATTACTCAGTACAGCTTCACACTGGAGTAAGCACTGAGTTTGTTTTATTTATTTATTTATTTATTGTTGTTTTGTTTTTGGGTTTATTATTTTTTTTTTTTTCCTGTGAGCGGGGTGGATGCGACAAGACAGATTTTTGTATTTGCGTTACGGTGAGCTCCACGCAGCGAGGTTCTCGTCTGTGTTTATCGAGCTGCCGCACGAATGAATTATTCACGCTAACGACGCGCTAACGCCGCGCTAACGCCGCGCTAACGACGCGCTAACGACGCGCTAATCCAGCGCGCGGCGGCTGAAAGAAGGCGGAGCACGTCGTTCGGCCCGCCGAACCGAGAGGGCGCGGAGAGGAAGAGGAGGAACGCGGCTCTTCCTCACGGGGGCCTCGCCTGGCAGATTATCACTCGCTTATTTACCGTTTCGTCACCCGTAGGGAAATCCGTCCCGCGACTCCGCAGGGGAAAAAAAGGGTGGCAAAAAAACTGAGCAAGTGCAACGTGCCGCTGCGTAGCACCACTAGTGGATGCGCTGCCATATGCAGCGGGATAGCGGGATCTGTATAGTCTTTACCAAGCAAGGGATTACCCATCGTTCTGTGAAGTGCATTCTGAAGGCTAAAAGGAAGAACACTGCCTGGTGACACCGTTTAGTAACACACAGTAGAGGAGGTGTGTGTAATGTCTGGACAGCTCGGTGGTGGAGTGGTAGTGGAGGAGATGTCTGTAATGTTCAGGCAGTTCGGTGGTGGAGTGGTAGTGGAGATGATGTCTGCAATGTTCAGGCAGTTCGGTGGTGGAGTAGTAGAGGAGGTGTCTGTAATGTTCAGGCAGTTCGGTGGTGTAGTGGTAGTAGAGGAGGTGTCTGTAATGTCTGAGCAGTGTGGTGGTTGGAGTGGTAGTAGAGGAGATGTCTGTAATGTTCAGGCAGTTCGGTGGTGGAGTAGTAGTTGGGGGATGTCTGTAATGTTCAGGCAGTTCGGTGGTGGAGTAGTAGTTGGGGGATGTCTGTAATGTTCAGGCAGTTCGGTGGTGTAGTGGTAGTAGAGGAGGTGTCTGTAATGTTCAGGCAGTTCGGTGGTGTAGTGGTAGTAGGGGAGATGTCTGTAATGTCTGAGCAGTGTGGTGGTGGAGTAGTAGTAAAGGAGATGTCTGTAATGTCTTGGTGGTTCAGTGGTAGTAGAGGAGAGCAGGGTGGCAGTGTAGTATAACAGGTAAGGACCTGGCCTTGTAACCTGAAGGTCATAGGTAAGATTCCTGGGTAGACAGGTACTGTTGTAACATTTAAACTTTTTCAGGAGCTGCTGGATGGCTCATTCGGTTAATAAATCACACCGTGCATTGAGTGGAGGAGCCCCAAGGTCTCCGTTTGGACCCATGCTGAATAGAAATTTATTTTATTTACTTATTTATTTCGTTATTGGTCTAAAGACTGAATGGTTGTGAGGGCCTGTCATGTCGTGCAATGTGTGTATTTTGAGTCTGCAGCCTTTAAAATGCTCGATTTGTGCCCTGGTGTTCTGTATATGAAATGGAATTTATTTTTTTTTTGAAGAAAAAGAAAAAAGAAAATCCTGAATGTTCACCACTCACAGGACAAGGACTACCAGCTGGAAAAAGAATCTTAAAAATGCCAAATGTCAAGACAAGTTCAGAAGGCATCGGGCCTTGTGTTAAAAGAAAAAAAAGTTTTCAAGTTTAACTAAATCTAGGTCAGTCTTGAACAACTTAGACAACAGTCACAAAGTGGCAACCAGCAGCAGCCCAGACACAAAAATACCTGGAGAAAGAGGGAAGCATTGAGCACTAAAGCTGCCTCCATTCTACTGCATTCACTACAGACTGTTGTGCTGCTAATGTGCTGATTATGCCATTCACATAGCTTTGCACAAACTGCATCGATGGTAACATATTAATATGTTATTATATTATATATTAAAGTATGCATTTAGAAGTTTTCGGAAGTGCTGTGGCATTTAATAAATCTTTTTCACGGAGAAAGAATAAATCAAGAGGAAATCTGCCAATGCATCGCGGGTATTAAAATTACATGTAATACGGCGTACTTACACTAACTTCCTTCTCCTCCTTTCGTTTCCAGCAGCATACCCAGCAGCCCAGAGACACACACCCCCCCCACCCCCGCCCCCGCCCCCCACCCCCACCCCCGCCCCCGCCCCCGCCCCCGCCCCCGCCCCCGCACACTCCACGCTGCCAAACTGCCCGGCACAGGCCGTTAAATTCTGCATGTTGCAATTAAGCTCGACGCAGTCAGCCGTCGGAGCGTGGCGGGGTGGGGGGGGGCGCGGGGGGGACATCGCAGGATGCACCCCCCCTCCCCCCGCAGCTTCGGCTGGCTGTCACTCTTCGTCAGGGTCTTCGTCGCATTTCCTCGTCGCATGTCTCCTTCACGCCTTTCAGGCTTGGAGATGGCGGACGGCATGGCGGAAGCTCGTGGACGAGGGGGGGGGCGGATGGGGGGGGGGGGAAATCAGACAACGGCGGAAATTAAGCGGCAAGGCTGAGGCGGTGGCGTACGCGTCACAGAAACGAACCCGCAGCAGCTGCCGCTTTCCGGGACAGTCGCGATTGTAGCGGTAAGGCCACGCGTCCTCCGACAGGAAGCGAGCAAAGCCACACGCCCTCCGACAGGAAGCATGCACAGCCACGCGTCCTCCGACAGGAAGCGAGCAAAGCCACACGTCCTCCGACAGGAAGCGAGCAAAGCCACACGTCCTCCGACAGGAAGTGAGCACAGCCACACGTCCTCCGACAGGAAGCGAGCAAAGCCACATGTCCTCTGACAGGAAGCGAGCAAAGCCACATGTCCTCTGACAGGAAGCGAGCAAAGCCACACGTCCTCCGACAGGAAGCGAGCAAATCCACGCGTCCTCCGACAGGAAGCGAGCAAAGCCACACGTCCTCCGACAGGAAGTGAGTAAAGCCACACGTCCTCCGACAGGAAGCGAGCACAGCCACACGTCCTCCGACAGGAAGTGAGCACAGCCACACGTCCTCCGACAGGAAGTGAGCACAGCCACACGTCCTCCGACAGGAAGCGAGCAAAGCCACACGTCCTCCGACAGGAAGTGAGCACAGCCACACGTCCTCCGACAGGAAGTGAGCACAGCCACACGTCCTCCGACAGGAAGTGAGTAAAGCCACACGTCCTCCGACAGGAAGTGAGTAAAGCCACACGTCCTCCGACAGGAAGCGAGCAAAGCCACACGCCCTCCGACAGGAAGCGAGCAAAGCCACACGTCCTCCGACAGGAAGTGAGCAAAGCCACGCGTCCTCCGACAGGAAGCGAGCAAAGCCACATGTCCTCTGACAGGAAGCGAGCACAGCCACACGTCCTCCGACAGGAAGTGAGTAAAGCCACACGTCCTCCGACAGGAAGCGAGCACAGCCACACGTCCTCCGACAGGAAGTGAGCACAGCCACACGTCCTCCGACAGGAAGCGAGCTCGCGATCGCCTCCATTCATTTCAATGGGAGACCGCAGTGCATGCTGGGATAGCTGGCGATCCGAGGCAAGCCAGGCGAAGCGTCCGGAAGGACGGGGGAACACGGCGCGATAACCAATCAGATTAAAGAACCGATGTGTCAGCTGTCCCCCACAGACCGCAGAAGAATTTGTACTTCAGGCCCAGAGCAATCGCCTCCCTCTCCGTGTTTTTTACAGCCTCACAGAACAGATGTGCAGAGCAGCTCATAAGATGGCCCCCCACACTCAAGCCTTTCAAAAGGAGAACTTCATTTCATTTGAATTTCTTTTTTTCTGTTCTTTCATTTTTGATTATTTCACCAGGAAATTCAGCGTAAAAACAGAAAGTTCAATACACAATAATTTATTCTTATTAATAATCTAGGCCCGACTCGGTCAAACATCTTGCATTCAATCCATATTTGGAAAAAAAAATGATCTGGGGATTCATGAATAGAAAAGTCAGACAGCACTCAAATGCACTCAAAACGCTTCAAGACTTTCCTGTTTATTAATTTTCAAGTTCAATGCATACAAACGTTTCTGCACTTGCCCTCATTAGAGTGCTTGACGTTGCCAGGGGTAATGAGAGAGACCGGTTTCAGATGTTACCCAGCAAGATCTGTGGGACTTTTCTGACATGTTAACCCTCTGAAGGGCAGGTTTATTGTAATGTTTCTTTATTTTTATCATTGGCAGTCAATGTCAGTGTTCTAGAACTCCACTGCTTTCAATTACCATGGTTACATCAGCATTAGAATGTTCAGTTCGGAACACTGCGATCACATGTTTGTGATGTCACACCTCAGAGGGTTAACCAGTTTAGGTTATTAATAAATAAGCCATTTGCTTGATCTCACACAAGCGCGTTCAGCTGATGAAGGGGGAGGGGGAAAAAAAAGGCAAGCCTCACATTTTTCCCCACAAACCCAGAGTTTTAAATGTCACAGATTTTAAGAGGGTTTCTCTTGCTCTGCAGAGCGACTCTTCAAGGGCCTCGCGGAATGACGGCGGGCGGTGGAATCGATAGGCCGCCATCGCGGGGGGGAGGTGGGGGGGGGGCTCGGCTCTTTCTCGCTGTTCATTTCCAGCTCGCCATGTATCTGTCACTCCGCGAGGCCGAGCTGCGGAAACTTATTTCTGTCGAAACAGTATTTTGCCTTTCTTCCACCCTCCCCCCCCCCGCCCCACCCCCACCCCCAATCGCCCCATCCCCCAACCCCCCCACCCCCAGAGAATTGTGCTGAGTGGACGCTTTCAGCATCTGCTGCTGGGGGGTTGGGGGGTTTGGGGGAGGGGGGGGGGGCGTGTCAGAGAGAAGTTTATTTTTTACCAGCCTATAATTCCCCCTCTCTGCTTTGCCTCTGAAGTCTACACAGCGTATGTGCTGAGATGGAATTCACTGTGTTTCCTGTTTATTTGTGCTGCTAGATACATTCAGAGCAGTTCTTTCTTTTAGTTTAATTTTCTTTCCTTAAATGTCGCTCCTTGCAATTTTGCCAAAGCAACCAAACGCAGGTACACGGATAAATTTACTTTGCCCAAATCCTTTTGCCCATATTTGGCCGTCACTAAAAATCTTCTAACATGTCCAACATGACGCATGGACTAAATCCACCTCTTGGTGATGTACAAAAGTTATATATCGATTTGTGGATGGTTTCTGTTGAATAAAAACATAATAAATTATTTCAAGATGTATGTTTTTTTCTACAAATTGTTTAGTAAACGGGAGAAACCACAGAACACACAGAGTATGGATTTTATTAGAAGTATTAGGCAGCCCTATACATCTACAATAAGGGAGAATTCAACTCTTTTTTTTTTTTTTGCAAATGTGCCACGGTGCCTTAACACTTAGTACTGAATCTGTCAGCCGGAGCCAGTTCAGCCTCTTTGGGTTTCGCTACTGTTAAGGCACCGAGTCCGTGGTGTTAATTAATTAACTGCAGTCTGAACCCTGGCGTGTATCACTGCAGGGGCCCCTTTCATCGAGCCGGTTACCCACGGAAAAAAGGGACAAGAAGTGGCGGCAGGAAAGAGGGAGGGATGGAGAATGAAAGAGAGAGAGAGCTAGACAGACAGAAAGGAAGAAAGGAAGTGCGTTCAGAGGAATATCAATCTTGAAGAAAAGAAAAGAAAGGAATGCATGAAATGAAATGGGGGGAAAAAAAATAATTCAGTCGCGGCTCTTCCAAACTGTCAGAACCAAAGGTGCAATTACCCCAGGCCTGATGGTTTGAAAATTGGAGGCGTACTCTGCGGATGCTGCTGTGTAACCAACACAGACCTGGATAATACAGCACTGCAGACTATTCCATGCATGCTGTTGTGTAACTAACACAGACATGGACAGCACAGCACTGCAGAGTACTCTGTGCATGCTGTTGTGTAACCAACACAGACATGGACAGCACAGCACTGCAGAGTACTCTGTGCATGCTGTTGTGTAATCAACACAAACTTGGATAGCACAGCACTGCAGAGTACTCTGTGCATGCTGTTGTGTAATCAACACAAACTTGGATAGCACAGCACTGCAGACTACTCTGTGCATGCTGTTGTGTAACCAACACAGACCTGGACAGCACAGCACTGCAGACTTGTCACCGTGAGTGTAACCATGGCAGCCGGATTCACAGATTACACACGCCCACCAGACGCCCTGCTCCTGCGTTCTCTCTGCTACTCAAAGCAGGAGTTTTCAGTGCCATGCAACAGAAGATAATATCCATCACCACTGCGTCAGTGTTGGTCATATTGTTGCACAGGATATCCATTACCACTGTGTTAACGTTGGTCATATTTCGGTTCAGAATATCCATTACCACTGTGTTAATGTTGGTCATATATCACAGTACAGAACATCAAACACTTGCCGTTCGTTAAGGATTAAACTGTGATGTCTTATCTCTAGCTGGATGCAGTGAAGTCCATCGGCCACTACTGAGCCAGTAACTAGAAGTAACTATAATGTAAAATTAAGTTTTTCCTCATTTCAAGTTTTCTGTTCGGATATTAGATTGTAAACAAGAATTTATACAAAATGTACCATTCATTATTTACAGGATAAATTAGAGATGCTGACAGAATGAACGTTGTTCCCATTTGTTATTATTTGCTGGGAATGCTATCAAATCAGAATGCAATATTCATTTGAGGATAGTGCCAAAAAGCAAAAAAAATAAAAAAAAATAAAAAAGATTTAAGCACGACGCCTTCTCTAAGCAACATGTCTGTGCTTTGAGTTTGGTAGTGCCTTTTCTTGTTGTGTGTGTCATTGCAATGACCTTGGGAGTTCAGTTCTGAAAGATAATAATAAAAACTGATCTCTAAAACACACTCCACATCTCCTGTGTGTGTAACAGAAATAAAAAACACTGCCCCCCAGCATGTCTGCTTCCCCAAATAAATTTTAAAAAAGGCCCACTAGAAACACTTTATGGTCGCATTTGTCCTTTTAAATCACAGAGTTTGAAATCGTTAGACATGGAAGAATGTCACTTTGAGGACTGAAAACATGAATCCTTCTATAGAAGTGCAAGAAGAGTTTTGAAAGTAAACAGAGAAGTCTCCAACTGAGAAGAAAATTAGAACAATTTTAGTACCTCAAATAAAAAACAATGTACCTCAAAAAAAAAACACTTTATGGTATAAAAAAAAGGCTTATGTGACAAAATAATTATGGAGCTTGTTTAACACAGCTTGTAGCTTTGTGGTTTTTTCTTTCTGGGGCGAATGGTGCGCGGTGGGACTTCAGTTCATTTTGAATGACAAGCCGAAAATGTTTTGGTTTGTTCGGTCAAATTATTTGTTTTTAAAGCAAACTTTGGAGTTGAACTTTAGTAACAGACACTTCATAGAAATCACACAGGTAAGGAAGGGCGAGAGGGAGACCACAACACTAACAAGCGGGGCAGGGGCCAGGGGTAATGGTGCGGGGGTGCGGGGGGGGGGGGGGGCACAGAGGCAGAACAACTAGCCAACAAAATGAGAGTTGTGTTGAGAGAAAAAAAAACAATATGTCAACGGGGTTGATGGAGCAAAATAAGGAAGAGATGGGGGGGCGGGGGTGGGGCGGGGGGGCGGGGTCGGCGAGGTGGGGGTTGGATTAACGCCTGGCTGACCAAAGGCCTGGCTGCATTCAGAACTTCAGAAAACCGGGAGAGGGTGGGTGCATGTGGAGGAAGATGATTGGGGGGGGGGGGGGCGGGGGTTACTGTAACAACAGAGCTTGTTACGTAGGGCATCTGTGTGGTATAATGGGTAAGGATCTGGTCTTGTAACCTAAAGGTCACGGGTTCAATTCCCCTGTAGGACAGTGCCGTTGTACCCTTGAGCAAGGTACTTACTTATGTAGGTACTAATGCTATGTGAAAAAGTTGTGTAAATCGCTCTGGATTATAGTGTCTGCTAAATGCCTGTAATGTAACAACATAAATTAAAGGGGGATTCATCAGCATAAAGAAAGGGGGGGGGCAGGTGGACTAATCTACAAGAAGAACAATCCTGTCTGATGAACTTTAGTCTTACAGCAGACAGTTGGAATCACTGTGCCAGGAAACGCACAGCGCCCCCTACTGACCACAAATGCAACACACCCACAACTAGAGGAATTGGTGCCATGCGCAGGGTACCATTTCACACGACCCAACAAATACGTAGCTGGCCCAGACCACTGTGTCTTTACGGCTGGTGATGCACACTCCCTCGCATTAACTCGGACAGCTACACGTATATAAGTACAGTTTGTTCCAACCCGGTTGCCAAGCCAGGATCGGCAGCAGATTCTTTTAGTCAAACTTTCGAAAAGATCAAATTGTCGGGGAATTCTGTGACACGTCGTGTTGATCTCAGGCATGACCGGGGGGAGGGGGATTGGGGGGGTTGGGGGAAGAAGGGCATCATCAATTCTTTAAAAAGACCTTTTTTGTTCCACCCGAGTTGAGCAGCAGTGGAACTCAGCGAGCTGTTGAGGGGAACAGGCGGAAAGGATCTGTAATGGACCAGAAGGCAAATGACACCTGTATAATTATGAGGATGATGATGGTTAACCACCGTGACTCTTCACCTATCAGACGCTCAGCATGGGGGAGATAGGGGTTCGGGGGGGGGTGAAGCAGGTGGCTGGGGGTTGGGGGGCTCCAAACTTGTTGTTTTGGGGAGGAGGGGGGGGGAGAGCGAGGAGAAGGGGGGGGGGTGCTGTTTGTGAGAACCGTTTTCTTGTTTTTCTCACACCTCTGAAGTCGAGCGTCTAATTCATTCAACACGGCTGTTTTCACTTTCAGAGAGAGAGAGAGAGAGAGAGAGAGAGAGAGGGAGAGGGAGAGGGAGAGAGATGGGCAAAGGGGACTCGACTAAAGACTCAAACAGAAAATCCCGGAGGAGGAGAAGAAGGAGAAGAAGAAGAAGAAAAAGGAGGAGGAGGAGAAGAAGAGGAAGAGGAAGAGGAAGAAGAAGAGGAAGAAGAAGAAGAAGAAGAAGAAGAAGAAGAGGAAGAAGAAGAAGAAGAAGGAGGAGGTGGAGGAGGAGGAGGAGGAGGAGGAGGAGGAGGAGAGAGGACCGCGAGGCGGGCGTGCGGCCGTTCCCCTCCGCCACCCTCGGCTCGTTTGAAAGATGCTTTATTGGCATAATCAACTTCCAGGGCGCAGCCACTGCGGTGACAGCCGCATGGAGTGCTTCGGCGAGCGACGCTGCGAATATACTTATCACCGTGGAAACATCTCGCCGCTAATACTTAATACGGGGAACTGTGTAATCGCTCTCGCCCGGTCCCGAGCTGGGAAAATGATTTAGCTGCACTTTATTGACTGAAGGAAAATCAACTCTGTTAACGGAACAAATTAGGAGGGAAAAGTGCAGATCCCCCCCCGGCGAAGGAACATCAATTACAACCAAGCGTGTGTTTGCGCAAAAAAAAAAAAAAAAAAATCGTCTGGGGCATTTTCACTTGCTCCGTCTTCGGCAAATCAATTTGTCATATTCAAAAAACGGGAGTGAGAAGCAATTTATTTCACACTTTAATGAATCAGTCGTTTCCAATCTCCTTTGTGGAAGACCGAGCAAAAGCGGAGAGAGGTGACAGAGGCGTTCCTCGGGTCAATAACAAGACCTTAGGGGGAGCAAAGTAAAAAAAAAAATGTTTTAAAAAAAAAAAAAAAAATCGATAGTAATTTTCTCGTTTTGAAATTTATTAAATTGATTATATGCAGTCTGTCTGACATCACTGTTTTCCGTCACGCACAACTGCTATTAAATTGAGGGCCACGTCCTCCCTGAAGAGAAACGTTCGCGAGATCACACGGCTAAATGCGTGCGGTTCAGGTGGGTCGGCGACAAACAGCGAGGCGAAGTCCCACGTGCATCTTACAAACGCGCGTTATTCACTCATTCAACAAACTGTCTTTACCATCTGACAACGGCTGAAGAGGGAAAAAAAAATATTAGTTCTGGGCATTTCCTACCCAAACGATTTAAACCAGGGAGTAAAGAGTGCATCAAATCTGTATTTTTGTTCTGTTCTATTCCGGCAATCTCGTCAGCGCTAAGTCTTGGTCGTCCTCAGTATTGTCATCACCGTTACACTTATCACCATGGAGCTGCTGGGTGGCTCATCCAGTTAAGACACTGTTCTGGTTCCAGTGCATGGACGAACCCCTAGATCTGGGATCAAACCAGACCAGAGCAGACCAGTCTACTCGTTCTCTAGCGACCCCTGCTGGTCAGCCTTATGCCTGCAATCTCGTGCCTGCCCGTTAGGCCTGCAGGTGAAGCACGGTCCACCAGCTCGTCTCCACGGGAACTGGACACATAAACAGTGGCATGACCAGAAGTGACAGGAAGTGATAAGACTCTTGACCTCACACGTTTCCAAGAGCACATGCTTTTCTGCTCACTCCTAAATAGTGATAGTGGAGCACTCAACAGTACACACAATATACCTTTGGGTATTCCAAATTTGCGGAAAAAAAGCCACAAAAAAAAAATTATTTATGAATGAAATATTACTAATATATTAAAATATAAACATATAAAGGTATTAATGTTGGCGTTATCTTCATCATCAGCACTGTCAGCACCACCTTCCTTGGCTAAATCTAAGAGTGTGTGTGTGGGCCTGGATGTCACTGCTGAATCCGTGGGGACTGGGGAGGGCAATTAAGGTGGGATTAAGTTACAGTCGTGTTCGATTCCGTCCACCGCGTAACCGTGGCAACATCCTCTCTGCAGCGATCAAGAGGCCAGCATACAACACTCGCCACACACAGACTGAGGTGTGTGTGTGTGTGTCTGTGTGTGAGTGTGTGTATGTGTCTGTGTGTGTGTGTGTGTGTGTGAGTATGTGTTTGTGTGTGTGTGTGTGTGCATGTGCGTGCGTGTGTGAGACAGAGAGAGAGAGAGAGAGAGAGAGAGAGAGAGAGACAATAACTGGGCAAAAGAATGAAAGTGAAATAGAGACTGTATGCTTCTGTGAGAGACAGGGATGGAGGGAGAGAAAAGAATAAGATAAAAGAAGGTGAGAGAGAGCAAGAGAGAGAGGGAGATGGGGAGAGACAGAGAGAGAGGGAGAGAGGGAGAGACAGAGAGAGACAGAGAGGGAGAGAGAGAGAGAGAGGGAGAGGGAGATGGGGAGAGACAGAGAGAGAGGGAGAGACAGAGAGAGAGGGAGAGAGGGAGAGACAGAGAGAGAGAGAGAGAGAGGGAGAGACAGAGAGAGAGAGAGAGGGAGATGGGGAGAGACAGAGAGAGAGGGAGAGAGGGAGAGACAGAGAGAGAGAGAGAGAGAGGGAGAGACAGAGAGAGAGGGAGAGAGGGAGAGACAGAGAGAGAGGGAGAGAGAGAGAGGGAGAGACAGAGAGAGAGGGAGAGAGAGAGAGAGAGAGAGAGGGAGAGACAGAGAGAGAAAGGGGGGGGGATCTGCTAGCCAGCGCCAGTCTCGTGGGCAGCAGATGGAAGGCAGAGGCATTTAGGGGATTGAAATGCAGCAGTGGAGCACAAGCGACCCTTTAACTATCAGACACAGGGCTGTGGGGGCCCGGGGAACATATGCCTGCTGGGGGGGGGGGGGGGGGCTCACGACACTCGTACTTGGACCCTAGGCCCTCGCTGTTGCCCCCCCCCAACCCCCACCCCCCCACCCCCCCACAGGGCACCAAACTGCCCCACAGCAGTACACAGCCACGCAGCAGGGCCCGAGGCTCAAAACACAGGGGGCTTCTCTCCACAAGAACTGAATTTAATTGGAGGAGAGAGAGAGAGAGAAAGAGACAAAAAGACAGGGAGAGAACCATTGCACAACATGAAATACACCTGTGCTGCATTATCTGCTGCCTTTGGGCCAGAATTTACTGCATGCTATCAGGACTGAGCGCAGACAATCTGCACACAACTTAAAAACAAGACGCACTGAATATCAGGGTGTAGCACATCATGCTTGAAATACGCTCAGGCACCTATTACTGCAGCAGTGACTCTGCATCACAGACAGACCAGACAGAACTACATCAGGCGTGACATCACCCCTTAACCATCGCTGTGACGGTGGCCAGGAGGACAGGCTCGTCCTCAGCCAATCAGAGCGCTCGGAGATTTCCCTTCAGAGTTTCACTGCGCGCGGCGCGAGTGGAGAAGCGGAAGCCTCTCGGCTTTTTTCGGCGGGAAAGCCGGCGTGACCGCGGCACGGGGAGCTGAGTGGGGGAGCAGCCCGCGCCGATGCGTGTCTCAAGGAGGAGCCGCCACACGGGCGAGAGGGGGCGGCGAAAGCAATTAGGTTTTTGTACGCGAGGTCATTAATCACGTAATTACAAAAGGGCCGCTTTTTCGGTAAAGAGGGAGTTTTTTTTTTTCGTCGTTCCCTCTCGCTTTATCGCATTACCGGTTAATTAGGAATTATGTCCGAGCGTCTCGGTTTTAATTATCGGGACGGACGGGCCGCCTGTGTAAAGGAGGTGCCGGGACACAGAGTAGCCTCCACCGGCGTGGCGCTAATGAATTTACTCGGGCCCGCGTCCGGGAGTTTAAAGGAGATTAAGCCCTTTTTTTTTTTTAGAAAATTAACATTGATAAAGTGAACCGGGGAGAGGGGGGTTGGTGAGGAGGCGGTTGGTTTCTTTTAATTAGCAGCAAAAACAACAGCACTGCCCTGGAGGGGGGGGTTTATAGCGGATCAGGGAAGGGAGGGGGGCGGCGCTGGCGGTTGACAGGCCGTCATGGAGTGCTCCGTTGATGAAATGCTGCCATCCCCCCGGAGACCCAGCAGATTAAAAAAGTTTTCAGCGTTTAAGATTGTCATTTATTTATTTATTTATTTATTTTTTTACATAATGCGAGTGTCTTGGATGACAAAAGCATGTTGCAGGGAAAATATTTTCAAAAACATGCATTTTATTTTTTATCAAATGTCCCTTGTACTACAGGTTTCACAGCAATGTACACGGTAAGATGTCCAGTGTTTTTTCAACATTAACAGAGTACACAGGAATCCAACAGGGACCATTATGGACTTTGTAAGAGTTGATTTAACACAATAAACTCCCGGGTCTCAATAATGCCACCAAATGGATGCTATAAATTTAATTTGCTATAAAAGAGACTTTTTTTTTTTCTTTTTTTTTGGGGGGGGGGGGGGGGGGGGATGGTTGGGGGGTGGTCATCTAATCTGTGGACCACAGCTCAATACATGTCATATCTACATAAATATCAGGAGGGAAGGCTAATCCTGAGGCTAGGTACAGCGGGAAACGTGTCCATCCATCACTATTTGCTAAGTCAATAAAATACAAAACACAAATATGTACAACATAAAACAGCATACGGACCCCAAAATTATTATGGTAATGTACAGCTCACCCCGGGCTGTTTTGCAGAATAGTTAATAAAAGGCTTTTCATTTGATTATTAACGTACCGTTGCACATGTATCGAACTGGTGCCTGGCAACACATTCTATTGTTTTAAATAAAATAAAAAATCTATTTTAAATATACGGCGTAGGAACAGGGTTGGGGTTGGGGTTGGGGTTGGGGTTGGGGTTGGGGTTGGGGTTGGGGTTGGGGTTGGGGTTGGGGTTGGGGTTGGGGTTGGGGTTGGGGTTGGGGTTGGGGTTAGGGTTAGGGTTGGGGTTGGGGTTGGGGTTGGGGTTGGGGTTGGGGTTGGGGTTGGGGTTGGGGTTGGGGTTGGGGTTGGGGTTGGGGTTGGGGTTGGGGTTGGGGTTAGAGTTAGAGTTAGAGTTAGAGTTAGAGTTAGGGTTAGGGTTAGGGTTAGAGTTAGGGTTAGGGTTAGGGTTAGGGTTAGGGTTAGGGTTAGGGTTAGGGTTGTGGTTAGGGTTGGGGTTGGGGTTGGGGTTGGGGTTGGGGTTGGGGTTAGAGTTAGAGTTAGGGTTAGGGTTAGGGTTAGGGTTAGGGTTAGAGTTAGGGTTAGGGTTAGGGTTGTGGTTAGGGTTAGGGTTAGGGTTAGGGTTAGAGTTAGGGTTAGGGTTAGGGTTAGGGTTAGGGTTAGAGTCCACAGCCTGTCAAAAGCCCTGACGCTGCGAAACTTTTACCGGCTGGCGCCGCCCGCGTGCTTCGCCCAAAAACCCCTCTCTTTACGCGGACTCCTCGCGGAAAACACCCGCCTCCGGTCACATGGGCCTGTGATGCGTACATCAAACCCCCCGCTCCGGGAGGGGGGGGGGGGGGGGGAAACTGCGCCGCTCGCGCGAATTCCGCCGTTTTCAATCACTCCAGCGTTTTTTTACTGCGTGTCGTTCGTGACGACGGCGTAGGGGGAAGCATCGCAGACACGGGAGGACATAAAAACGCTGATGAGAGAAAGATCCTGCTACAGCGAGGACACACACAGAGACATCCACTGCCTGCTGAACACGGGGTGAGTGAGTGGGTGGGTGAGCGAGAGAGAGAGTGGGTGAGTGGGTTGGTTGGTGAGTGAGTGAGTGAGTGAGTGGAGGATGGAGTGTGGCACAGTGGGTAAGGAACTGGGCTTGTAACCGAAAGGTCGCAGGTTCGATTCCCGGGTAGGGCACTGCCGTTGTACCCTTGAGCAAGGTACTTAACTGAAATTGCTTCAGTATATATCCAGCTGTATGAAATGCATACAATGTAAAATGCCATGCAAAAAGTTGTGTAAGTCGCTCTGGATAAGAGCGTCTGCTAAATGCCTGTAATGTAATGTAATGTGAGTGAATGTGTGAGTGGGTGAGCGAGTGTGTGAATGAGTGAGCCGGTTAGTCGGTGAGTGAGTGTGTGAGTGAGTTACAAGCCAGGTCCATGCTTCACAATCTAAAAAAGCTTCACAAATAAATCTATGAACTGCAGTCAAAATGGCGGCGGTGTAGGTTCCATTGCAGAGAGGTAATAAGAACCATACAACAACAACAGGAGAGCTGAGAAATGTGTACCATGTGTAAATACATGCACTCACATACAGTGCACGTACTTCAAAGACTTCCCATCCCAGGGCAAAAGAGTCTGTTTCAACACTGCTCATCTCAAGCTTTCAATATATCCTCACACTCTGAGAAACAAAGAGTCATTTGGCTTCTCTTCATACGGGAACCCATTCAGTTCTCTACGGAACCCTAGAGCAGGTGTTAAAAGTGTGAAAGCTCCTATATCAAGCCATTTCGCCCGACAAAGAACCCTTGACCCTTGAACCAGGCAGGGTTCCTTGGGGACGAGGAACCTCCTAGAACCCGTTCTTCTGGAGAGCAGTGAGGCCTCTTTGGGCAGAAAACTAAAGAGAAATGAGAACATTTCAGCTACAAAAAAAACAATTTACTCAAATACCCTTTCTTCCTGTCATGCTGAGAAAATAATATTTTTTTTTTTTTCCTTGTTTTAATTTCTTTTTCCATGTAAAGTTGACCCTCAGGGCTACAAATATTTTCCTCCCCAACTCTCTCACCACACTGATTAAATTAAATTTCATTTAAATGAAATCACTTCCACGGCATTGCTGGAGCATCATGTGAGCACCAGCAAAGGACGATTAAAGAGGGAAAGAGCTTCCTCTCCTCTCCTCTCCTCCTCCTCCTCCTCCTCCTCCGCTTTTTTTAAAATTACAGCCTTGACTCAAAAGAGGAAACCTGCTGGAAAAGGAGCTTTTTCTCAGAGGGGGGAGCAAGGGTGGGGGGGGGGCAGCATGTGGAAGCTATGCACAAAACAGCGATGGTGGCGCTGAAGTAGGTAGCTAATAATCACAGCACCATCTGCAGCTGTTTGAGAAGAGCAAAGATAGTGTGCGCTCAGTCGCAGAAAAGATGCGCATGTCTAATCTCTGAAAATTGATTTGATATGGTTACTTTAGAGGTATTAAATGAAGCAAATAATCCTTTTCCAGAATAAGTCTTCGGGAAATTTGCATATTGCTTTGTGGCAGAATATAGATATATTTTTCCCCCCCAATAATCTCCATATAACTGTTTGTTTGTGAAGATTAATCCCATGATTTAACATTTGACAGTAATAACCATGACTGTCGTTACTCATTTGTTCTTTTCTGTTGATGTTTTTCAAAGACTCCGGCACTTCGCACACTGTGCCTTAGATGCTCAGGGTGAAGGGCAGCGGCACTGATGATGTCACAGGCAACTGTGTGATGTCATAAGACCTGCACATCTTTCTCCGTTTACTCTATGGTTTACTCTATGGCAGCGACAGCCCCCCAATACTTGTCTTTGTGACAACCGTGACACACCATAGACAGGCGGCCTGTCCAGGATGTATTTGCCTGCCTGTCGCCCAATGCATGCTGGGATAGACTCAGGCACCCTGATTGTAACTACCTTATCCAACTAAGTCGGGGGGGGGGGGGGTGCATATCACAGCATGCATTAGGCAAGAGGGAGGAATGCACCCTGGATAGGTGGCCGATCTATCGCAGGGAACACACACCATTCACTCACACACTCATGCATATGGGAAATTTAGACTCTCCAATGACCCAAACAAGAGGTTCCCGAAGGAAACCCAACACAGACACAGGGAGAACTCCACGCAGAAAGGAAACATTTGTGCTATTTGTATTTAATTACATGTTTAACAATCAGTACAGACTTCATGATTTCGCAGATGATGTGTCTCACTTGTGCGCGAAGGACTAATAAAGTGTGTGTTCAGTTCCAACACAAGAAGTAAGAACAGATTTACTTTCAGGAGTTCCTTACAAGTGTCTTTGAAATGTAATTAAAGAAGTACATTCGGTGAGCACACGCGCGCAGACAGAGAGTCTGAGCGGCTCTGATAACCCTAATGTGCCACCGGCAGGAGGTTTAGCGGCAGTTAGCGGGCTTTAATGGAAGCTCACAAGGTCTTTAATATGTTTTCGCCGCTAAACGATCAAAGAATTCATTTTCCTGCCTGCCAATGATCTCGATCTGCAAAGTAAAAAAAATAAAAAAATTTATATAAAAAAAAAATAAATAAAAGAAGGGAGTTTATACAAAAACTCACGGCGGGAGACGAACTCTCCACGGGCGAAAAGGCTAATTGGATCTGAAATGAGATTTTAAGCTACGGAATTAGCGGAGGGGCATAGAGCACAGCGCACGGGTTGAAAGGGAGGGAGGGGTTTGGGGGGGGGGGGGTGAGGATAAAGAAAATAAACTTGGGTCAGGCGTTGCGTCGGGGATTGAGCGTTGGGGGGGCGGGATGGGGGGGTGAAGGGGGGGGGCGGGGATAAAGAAAATAAACTTGGGTCGGGCATTGCATCGGGGATAGAGCGATCACCAAACCAGGACTGCCTAATGCCCCGTCAGAGCCAAGATGGCGGATCGCGCACGCGCGCTCACACCTAACACTCCATGTTTTAGAAGAACTGACGACCTCACCGATCACCATTTTAACCGTACGGTTGGAGGGACTGGCGTACACACACAGCTCCAGCCTTTCTGACGCTATTGGCGAGACTGTAGAAGGGGGGAGGGGGGGTCTGGATATAGCAATTGCCCCCACCCCCCTCCCCTCAGATGGATGATTCTGAGTGCAACAGAAAGACTAGACCCATGCCTTTGTCACGCTATAGTACCACCTATGTCACCACAGCATAGAGGAAACCCTGGCAGGCAAACCTAAAGCATAACTCAATAACACCCACGCATACTTAATCTACTATTATGATCGTGATAATGATGATGATGATTATTATTATGATTATTATTATTATTATGCAAATAGGGAGGAAGACTGAACTATCTGTCAAACAAGCCATACACAGCTTAACTGACCCTTTGTCAAGCTCCACCCAAAGTTCTGTAGCCCATGGTTACTGCTCCACCCAAAGTTCTGTAGCCCTTGGTTACTGCTCCACCCAAAGTTCTGTAGCCCTTGGTTACTGCTCCGCCCACAGCATCATTGGCCTTAGTGACCGCTCCAAGCCCACCAAGCCTCTGCGTTTCCACTGGAAGCGATGCAAAAACCCTCAGGGACTATCACCACTTCTGTTTTAACATAATCAACTGCACATTAAACTTGAATAAAGCCCATGCCTTGCAGGGAAAGGTTGATGGAGTCAGTGGCAGTTTAGCAACAGTTGCCATGCAAACGAGCATTCCTATTGGTTGTCGGTGAGCCAAATTATTATTATCATCATTATCGTCAGATTCGGTCCCCCAGCAATGACGTGCTGAAGTGAAGGAGATAGGCAGCGGGAATCATGATGCATCCTCCGGGCCAAACTAACTTGATCCAGAACCGGGGCGACATAGCTCAGGAGGTAAGACCGATTGTCTGGCAGTCGGAGGGTTGCCGGTTCAAACCCCGCCCTGGGCGTGTCGAAGTGTCCTTGAGCAAGACCTAACCCCTAACTGCTCTGGCGAATGAGAGGCATCAATTGTAAAGCGCTTTGGATAAAAGCGCTATATAAATGCAGTCCATTTACCATTTACCAGAACCATATGAGCTCTGAACTTGGGACAGCCACCGAGCTGTACCCTTACACAGTTGGGACAGGCAATTAAGGGGGGGGGGGGGGAAGCAGACTAAAATTCACGGCAAACAATCTAGCCCTGGAACAACTTGTGTCTGTAGCAGCTCGCACCAGATGGAAGCTTTCGCTTATTTAATCAGTTAAATTGCATAAAGCCTCCAGGTTTGGAAAACCTGTCGGTAGCCCAAGGTGGAGGAGCAGATTGGAAGTCCCAGCAGAGTCTGGTTAAAGAGCAACACGCCTCCGGATTGGTAACAGACAGACAGACAGACAGGCGCCTCTCTCCTATAACCAAAATCCGCTCTTGCCACAGTGTAGAAGCAGTGCCCATAACCACAGCTACGCTTCTGTCTCAACACTGCCCCCATCGCTCTTCAGGACTGCAGGGGTACTGCGCCCTCCTGCCAACAGGCACACACTTACCTGGACCGTGTAGTTGTTCACAGTAAGTGCTGCGGGGAGTCACGGTGTTAGGGGTGCGGTTACGGCAAGGCCGAGGGCAAATCCACCAAAAAATTCTGATCGCCTGGAAGAGGTAGAATACCAGGGGTACATCGTTGCAGATGTGGGAAGCAGAAGAGAATGTTCCTTGACGACACCAGCCATCACTCGCCCCCCTTCCTTAAACGCCAGCGACTCTGTTTATTTAAAAAAAACAGTTTAGTTAGCCACTAATTTTTTAATTTGCTTCACTTGTTACTCACTGACTGTGTTTACTCACTTAACATGATTTCACCTTTATTTAACATCTCCTTGTGCAAGTGAGCCTACAGGTCGTCTAAATAGACCAGTACCTACACTGGCATGGACGTATTCCTGCCCGAGGTCATATTGGAACTACTGTATCACTCAAACCCATGTGCCATTCACATGTTATTATAGCCTCGGGTTAACCCTTTAATGTGTGAGGTCACAAATACGTGATCAGAATGTTCTGAACGGAATGTTCTAACGCTGATGTCACAATCACTGCTGGTGACGCAGTTAGGTTCTAGAACACTGCTCTTCAAAGGGTTAATCTGTCATGCACTGTTGTTTGTATCTTGCAGCCTTGGCTCACATCACCCTGTTATAAGGAACCCCAAAAAAGTCAGAACTCCAAAGGGACCCAGATCACTGTTAATTTCTATCACACCTGCACATAGACTGAGTAATTCATCTGGTTTCCCATTACCTCTGCGTTAGACAGCAAAATTAAACGCACCTATCGGATCAAATTAAATACAATGTTCTCTCAGTTTAACCATGGAACACAAATTTAAGGCTTTTAAATCTTAAAATTCATTTTTCAAACATAAAATGAAAGATTCCATTTAAATGCTAATTAAGGGGCACTTATCTCGTATTATCCATCGCTATATCTATTTTTTAAACCCAGATTTAGTTCAATTACATATTTATGAAATATACCTCAGCTGTTTTGAAATTGGAAGAAAATAGATAATTGGTTGAGATAATGAACACCAACACAAAACATTTAACCTTAATCTAAAAAAAAAAAAAGATTTAGCTTAAACCCAGGGGAAATTATTTTTTTAATTTCATTGCCTTAACATCTCACACCCACCCAGCCTACGCTGTACAGTGCTGTCATTGTGTGTGTGTCTGTGTGTGCGTGTGCATGTACGTGTGTGTATGTGTGTGTGTGTGTGCGCGCACGTGCGTTTGTGTGTGCATATGCGTGAGTGCGTATGTGTGTGTGTTTGTGTGTGTGTTTGTGTGTGCGTATGCGTGAGTGCGCACGTGTGTGTATGTATGTGTGTGTGTGTGTGTGTGTGTGAGTGTGTGTGCGTATGCGTGAGTGCGCACGTGTGTGTATGTATGTGTATGTGTGTGTGTGCGTGTTTGTGTGTATGCATGCGTATGTATTTATGTATGTGTGTGTGCGCGCATGCGAGCATGTGCATGCATGTGTGTGTGTGTGTGTGCGTGCATGTGCATGAGTGCGTGTGTATGTGTGTGTGCGTGCATGTGTGTGTGTGTGTGTGAGTGTGTGCACGTATGCATGAGTGTGTGTGTATGTGTGTGTGCGTGCGTGTTTGTGTGTGTGCATGTGTGTATGCGTGTGAGTATGTATTTATGTATGTGTGTGTGCGCATGTGAGCATGTGCGTGCATGTGTGTGTGTGTATGCGTGTGCGTATGCGTGAGTGCGCGTGCGTGTGTGTGTGTGTGTGTGTGCGCGTGTGTGTGCGTGTGTGTTGGAGGCGGAGGGTAGAGAGACTATATTGAGAGTGATGGATAGAACAGAGCAGTCTGCACTTGCTGCCAGACTAATGGGGCGATTAAAAGCGGAGCAGGGCAGTCATTTGTTTGTAGTCCCTGACTGGACCGAGATGCACTTCATTTAGAAATCACGCAGGCCATCTTTGTTTTCGGAGAAGATGTATGTGTTTTCCTTCCCAGAGCCAAGATAGTGCCTAGAGCCTTAAAGATACAAAACTGAAAAACAATTGCATAAATTACATACCTCCACTGCGTATTTCTGCAAATATTTTGTCAATTTTCTCAACCAAAAAAAGTTTTTATTAGTTCTAAGGTGGTGCCTAAACTATTGCTTTAGGCAATGTCCTTAGATACGTTTGACACATTTGTACACTCTTGCTCGCACATTTAAATAAAACCTATTTAAATACATCGAACAATCTCTGTTTTCACACAGAAGGTATTCGTCCAAAGTTAATGCCCCTGGCAGGGCATGGGCAGTGAGGGAGAAACAGGGCGATCGGAGAACCACGCCCACTGGTTAAGTAGGCACACACACTCACCTGGATTGTGTGGCAGATCAGGCCAGGGTTTAAAAGTGAGCTTTCTTTTCCCAGTAGCGGGGGGGGGGGGGGGGGGGAATTCCACACTCTATGAGCCCAAGAACGTCTGCTTCTGTCCACCCCAAGGGTGTGTGTTGTGGCGTGTGACAATGACCTAAACATAAAATGTGAATTAGTGAAAAATTCATACACGCGCACGTGCACGTACGCACACACACACACACACACACGCATGCGCGCGCACACACACACACGCGCGCGCGCGCACACACACACACGCGCGCGCGCACACACACGCATGCGCGCACACACACAGACATACACACACGCACGCACGCACACACACACACAAAGACACACATACACACGCGCACGTGCACATACAAAAGTGCGCACACACACACCATATACAGTCATATTTTTTATGTACATATATATTTTAAAAATCTGAACATTTAGTGCAGTGCCCTCCCTGGCGGTCGTCGCCGCAGTGCGGAAGGACAGAAGAGTAACGGCTCTCCGAGCGCTCCTTCACGCGCGTGACTGCGACGCTGGCCCCGCCCCCTGCGCTGGCCGAGCGCTAACAGGACCTCTGAATGCTAATTGGCGCCCGGTCGCTGGAGAAGGGCAGCCGAGGCTACGCTAGCATCTGCAGCTCCCCGCGCCCCGAGGATTTGGCATCGCGAAACCCCCCCCACCCCCCACCCCCATCCCCCTCGCTCTGCGCCCAGTCTGCCAGCTGGACTCCAGCACTACACCTCCCCCCCCCACCCCCACACCCACACCCCACACTCCTGCCCCCCCCGCCCCCTCCATCACCGCAGAAAGGAGTCGTTCTGTACAGCACAGGCCTCGGCCCTCTGCATAAGCGCTCTCCCTTTCATCCGCCAACTTCAAAGCGACTTTCGCCGGACGAGCGAGCGGCGTTCGGCGAGAGAGAGAGGGGAGAGGGGGAGAGAGGGGAGAGAGATGGGGGAGGGGGAGAGAGAGAGAGAGAGAGAGAGGGGAGAGAGATGGGGGAGAGGGAGAGAGAGGGGAGAGAGGGGAGAGAGATGGGGGAGAGGGAGAGAGAGAGACAGAGGGGACAGAGAGCAAGTGAAAGAGGGTGAGAAACAGAGGGGACAGAGAGCGAGTGAGAGAGAGAGGAGTGAGAGTGAGGGAGACAGAAAGAGCACAGGGTGAAAGCGTGTGTGTGTGTGTGTGTGTGTGTGTGTGTGTGTGTGTGAGTATGGCAGAGCACTCTCCACAGGGTAAACGTACGCGTGATAGACACACCTGTGGGCCTTGGGCTTCTCGCAGGTGATCCATTACCCCGCGGCGTCTGAAACGGCCCTGACCGTACAGACGGGCCGCAGGCGGAGCGCGGAGTCACCGGCGGTCCCGCGGCGGGCCGGTCCACACCAAACACCGACGAGATTCCACCAAAACACCCGTTACTTACCCCTGAAGAGGAAGTGAATTCACCCAGTCATCCGAACTGTGCCAGTGAACATCCATGCTGGGAGCTAAAAGGATTTACCCCTCTAAAGGTGTGACATCACAAACACGTTATTAGAATTCTAACTGAACATTCTAATGCTGATGTCACAATCGCCGCTGGTAACCGACGGCAGTGGAACACTGACTGAAAGAAAAAAAACAAACCTCTTCAAAGGGTTTAGAGTGAACTGGGTCCTTCCTGATCAACCCGCATTCACAAATTCAACATCAAGGGGGCGGAAAAAGACAGAGACAGAGAGGGAGACGGGGAGAGACAGAGAGAGAACGGGGGAAAAATAAAGAGAGAGAACGGGGGGGGGGGGACCCAGGAACTCAAATCCATCTCCACTCAAACAGAAGTTAATGTGACAGGGACGGGAATGCGCGGCACGCATGGCGGCCTGTTTCACAGCCAAGCCCGAGTGAGCTAATGGAGTGAGCGGGGCTAACGCGCGGAGCCGCTAACGCGCAGCAGCGCTAACGCGCAGCGGCTAATGAACGCGTGTGCGATTGCACATCGTCCTGCTCGGGCCCAGCGCTCCGATCAGCACATCTGCCTCACGCACACATCAGGGATTAATACGGACTCTCACGAGCGGTACACACAACCCGCCAATTACACACTGCGCACACACACAAACCACAAGCACAAAAACCACACTCACACACCTCACACACACACACACACACACACACACACAACCTGCCACTCACGTACTGCGCACACACACAAACCACATGCACAAAAACCACTCACACACACACTCACAAACCTCACACGCACACACACTCTTACAAACCTCACACACACACTCTCACACACCTCACACACACACAACCTGCCACTCGTGTACTGCGCACACACACAAACCATATGCACAAAAACCACTCACAAACCTCACACACACACACACACACACACACACACACAACCTGCCACACATGTACTGCGCACGCACACAAACCATACACACACAAACCGCACACCCACAAGCCATACACACACAAACCGCACACCCACAAGCCATACACACACAAACCACACTCACAAATCTCGTTCATGAAAAAACAGCTAAATACAAAAGCAAAAAATGAAACGGTGGGAAAGGAAGGCAAGAGTCTTTAAGAGTGGCTACAGCTGGTTTTTTTTAGCCTAGTTCAGACACATACATGAGCAGAGGGTCTTTTTTTTAAACTTGCCAACACCCATCAGACTCATTCATTCTACAGACTTTTTGACACAACTGAACGCAAAAAAAAGTGAACCACAGAAGATCAATATCACATCCACAGCAGTAATAATTTCCCATGAAGGGAATCAATTAATTCAGAGTCTGTTATTTTCTGATAGTTCGCCACTGAATTACATTTCATACATTTGCATTTTAAAGCACAGACAATTGCACACGTTATTAATATGAATAAAAATCTATGTCTTGATCTAAAGAGGGGAGACAGAGGAATCGTGCTGAGACAGATTTATTTCACAAGCCCATGTGTCCGACAGATTATGACAAGAAAAACAAACAAATCATAAAACATAACTCCAAACACCTGGCTTCACATTTTAATAGCATTTTTGTACTTTATTCTGCATTGAGTAACATTTATAAACATCATAATGGTGTCGGTTCCCGTGGTTGTCCTTTGTACGGTTACAAAAGTTATTGCAAATCAGTAAGAATCCCAGTCAAAATAAAAAAAAACATCAATAGTAAACAGCCAGCTTCAAACTTCCCCATCAACACAGTAGACCCCTAAAGAAAAAAGTTTCAAATCATGATTAAAAAAAAAATAGAAATAACAGCTTCAATATTTGGAGTCTTAATTCATTGGGGGGAAAAGTAAAGCCATTGTGTGAACATGATAAATAAGTTGTGGTGTCCAATGAAATTATGAGGAATTCTTCCTGCCTTTGACATCATTTTTCTGTGTGATATTTTTTTCACTTTTTTTTTCTTTTTTACCTCACAACCAAATGTCGTTATTCAGCGGAGAGACACCAGACACCGAGCATCACAAAAAACAGAACAAATCCAGGAGTCACAAAATACATCGCCCCCAGCTACATCCCCCCACCTCCCCCCCCCCCCTTTCCATGAGAGGGGTGCAAACACAGGTTAACTGGCCCCCTGATAATGGCACCTCAATATTTTTTTTCTTTTTTCATTTTTCAAACTCTTTAAACATCTGCATGCACATCGGCACTGTTAAAGCGCTAACACGAGCTAGCACCAGTGACAGAATCCGCCAGAAACTGCGCCCCTGGACTCCTAACGTCGAAAGGTTTTGTGTCTCTGCTCTGGCTTCCAGAACATTCCGTGGGTGATGCACCTTCAGAAAATTCATTAAAGGGGGGGGTGGGGCAAGGGGGAGATGGGGGGGGGGGGGGGTGTAGTGACCTAGTGCCCAAGTGCAACACTGTGGCAGCAGATGCTCAGCAGGGCAACAGGGCACCAGAAACACCTGTTGCCAACTGGAACCTTTCGTAATTACAAAAGAGGTCAAACGGAACGAATACAGACCCTCCCAATTCCGCCTCTTCCACTTCCTGTTCCTGTTCCATGGCAGCCATTTTGGGAGGGGGTAATGCATGCCACTCACAATGACATCCTCTTGCCTCAAAGAGTGAATTTCTAAGGCCAGGCTGGCGGAAACGCCGACATTTAACCCTTCCCCCCCGACCCCCCCACGGAGTTCAATCGTCCCATTACGCCAAAGTCAAACCCAGTGGGACAGGGAGAGGAAGGGGGGTGGGGGGGTGTTTTAGGGAGGGGGTGAGAGGGGGGGGGCTCTGAGCCTGGTCTCCCAGGGTACAGCCAAGGAGAAAAAGAAGTGCTCTCTACACGATCAGGCAGAAAATTAGAAATAAAAATAAAAACCCAAAAACGTGACACATTCTGTCTCAATCGCATTCGTATGTTATAGATATCTATAACTGCTGGTGCTCACACAGGAATGCCATCTCTCTTAGTTATCACAGCATACCACAGGGAAAAAAAAAGTAACAAGGCTAGTATGCTATTGACAAAATGGCGGCCAATTCATACAAAAAAAAAAGCAAAAAAAAAAAAAACCCAGCTTCAATATGTACAGCTAATCTACGGGAAACAGGCTCTCAGTAGTCAAGGGTCTCCATAGCACCTTGCACAAACGGCTCACATTTAAATGTCCTTTATATCGTCATTTAAAATTTTAGCTGTATAATAGAATACTCGTGTCAAAAGTTTCTAAATACAAATGTCCCATCTATTCTAAACCAGGCTCGTCTCAAACTTTGTGAAATTGTTTCTTTTGTTTTTTTTTTTTTTTACAGAGCTTCACAAAATATCTTTTAAAAATAAAAAATAAAATAAAAAAAAGACAGACGAAAGTGGAAACAGGATATAACATCAAATTTCTACTTTTACAAAGAGTGCTACAATACAGTACCAGATTCAGATCTGGGCAGGGAAACATGTTAATAAACTGCCTAGTGTATATAGTTAATACAAGTAAAACATGAAAACACACCCTTAACTACATTATTAACACAGAATGTTCACACAACTCAATGCTCCTACTGACAAAACTACAAGAAAGTATACAACCCTTTTTGCATTAACCAACTTTTTTTTTCTTTGTACAAATATTTAATGCATAAGGAAGTTAAGATATTTAAATACTT
>CM077287.1:3635491-3655491 GCA_039654925.1 Anguilla pacifica | reverse complement strand
TATTATTGCTGTTGTTGTAATGATTGTTATTATTGTTGTTGTAATGACTGTTATTATTTTTATCGTAATGATTGCAGACCTGGGTCAAATACTTATTTGTTTTGGATTCAAATACTTTTCTACGCTTTACTGATCTTGTCTGGTGTACTGGAGCCAATGAAATAGTCTCAAAAAGTGCAAACCCTGCCCCTTCTGGTCACATTGGCAGGCTCAATTGCACCAGGCAAGATCAATAGAGCACAGAAAAGTATTTGGATCCAAAACAAAGGTGTATTTGACCCAGGTCTGAATGATTGTTATTGTTGCTACGGTTGTTATTATTGTTGTAATGATTGTTATTATTGTTACTGACCTAATGATCGTTATTACTATTGTAAAGCGTTGGTGCAGAGGGAGCAGATCGGCTGATCAGTGAGCTGCCGATTCTGATTGGCTCAGCAGCCCGACTCAGGACAGCGCGTGAGGAGTGCGCGGAACGAACCCGCGGGAGTGAATGATGACCCCCCCCCACCCCACCCCCCCGCGCTCTCAGATTAACGGATTTGGCAGCGCCTCTGTGAGTTGTGTTCCCCCCCCCCCCATCGCCCCCCCACCGCAGAACGAGGTCCCCCGGCTCCCCGAGTTTGCACCTCGTAAGCAGAGTGCCGAACACTTCGTAAATCCCCGCTCCGGGGCCCGCGCCGGGGGCGTATATCTCCCTGACGACCGCGCGTAACTTACCCTCCCGCAGTACCGCCGCGGCCGGCCGTAATCTCACAAGTGCCGCCATCTTTCTTTCTAAAATGGAAGTAAAACGGCGGGGCGGGAAGCCGGGGGCGTCCGGCCAGCGAGCGCCTCTCACGTGGGACGCGACACACAGAGGAAAGACTCCGCAGCGTTCCGTGACCACCGTCCAAACGCAGGGGGGTGTTTCAGGGGGGTGTTTCAGGGGGGTGTTTCACAAAGCAGGATTACTGAGTCAGCCCAGATAACTGCGCTGAGTAAAACCCAGAAGAGCTCTTTTTTTTTTTTACTTCAGTCCATGTTCCAGATTCGGGTGGGTTCCGGGTTTTACTCAGTGCTATTACTCCTGCTACCTCAGTAGTCTGCTTTGTGAAACAGGTGTGTTCAGGTGCATTTGACCATAGGACCAGACTAGCAGTGTTCAGAACAGGTGTGTTCAGGTGTGTTTGACCTTAGGACCAGACTAGCAGTGCTCAGAACAGGTGTGTTCAGGTACGTTTTGACTGTAGGACCAGACTAGCAGTGCTCTGACCAGGTGTGTTCAGGTGTGTTTGACTGTAGGACCAGACTAGCAGTGCTCTGACCAGGTGTGTTTCAGGTGCCTTTGGGCCACACGAGCAGGACCCCTGGGTTAGAGATGGGTGTGTGGGGGGGGGGGAAAGCGGGTGCACCCTGACCTGGAAGTGCTTGTGCAGGTGTTCCCTGACGAAGGAGGCGTTGACCACTTTGCCGTCCTGCGAGTACACCAGGATGACCTCGCCAGCCTCCGGAGGCCCCTGCAGCAAGCAGTCCTGGCTCTGACGGACAGACGGACAGATCGGGGGGGGGGGGGGGGGGGGGGGGGGGGAGGAGAGAGAACAAAACACAAATGACCCCAACCGCACTTCAGTCAATCAATCCAGTAACTTCTCGTCCAATCAATCAATCACCCAACCAACCGTTCGGCCAATCAATAAACTAATTACCCTGGCAGCCACTCAACCAATCACCAAGGCCAACTAATCAATCAACTAGCTAATCAAATCAACCAGGCACAAGCAGCCAGCCAATCAGTCAATCACTCGCTCAACCAACAACCTACCATTCAAACCATCAACGCTCAAAAAATCAAGTAATCAGCCTCTGTTTTTGGGGTTTTTTTGGGTTGTCCCGCCGGGTAAAAGCCGACAGCAACGCTCACCACCACGTTCTCGGGATAGAGGTTGTCGCAGTAGGAGCCGTCGTCGAAGTTGACCTCGTAGAAGGTCTGCGTCGCCATGCCGATGAGGGTGCAGTGGTAGTGCCAGCCGTCCCGCTTCCGACCGATCACCCGCTGGCCAATCGAGAGCTCCCGTGACCCCGGCCGCGCCTAGGAGACCAAGGGAGGGCGGGGCCCGGCCGTTACCATGGTGCTCTGTCGCCTTTCCTTAAAGTGTGGAGAACTGTCCAGTATCTCTAGAGCAGGGGCTGCCCCAATCCTGTTCCTGGAGATCTGCCATCCTGTAGGCTTTCATTCAACCATGATTTGGCACACCTGATTCTACTAATTTAGCAGCTCAGCTCTCTAGCTGTTGAATGAGGTGTGCTTTCTTAGGGCTGGAGTGAGAACCTACAGGACGGTAGATCTCTAGCTGTTGAATGAGGTGTGCTTTGTTAGGGCTGGAGTGAAAACCTACAGGACGGTAGATCTCTAGCTGTTGAATGAGGTGTGCTTTGTTAGGGCTGGAGTGAAAACCTACAGGACGGTAGATCTCTAGCTGTTGAATGAGGTGTGCTTTGTTAGGGCTGGAGTGAAAACCTACAGGACGGTAGATCTCTAGCTGTTGAATGAGGTGTGGCTTTGTTAAGGCTGGAGAGAGAACCTACAGGACAGTAGATCTACATAAACATGGCTGGGCAGCCCTGCTTTAGAGTCATCTCCGACCACAGCTACAAGCAGAACTGGCTTTAAATACTCTCACGTACCTTAATCCCTTCAGGCACAAGTGAAAGTCCTACAGATCATCAACACTTTTTAAAAGCAATTTATTTTCAGTAATGTTCATAACAAAAAAAAAAAACTATTTTACGATTGTACTTTTTTGTCAAGCAGATGTTTGAGTGAATATTCTCTGGGATTTGCAGGGGCTTGTTCAGATTTTACCAGCATCGAGACTTTAAATGAAAGAGTTTAAATCATCTCAAACTTGCATTTGAGCCAGGTTTGGAAATGACCAGGGCACAGGTATAGCTTACCCCAACTCACGCCTCTCTGTGCTGAAAGCAACTTCCCATACGTACCATTCTGTGATTGGTCGGCTTGTGCTTGAGGCAGGTGACGGACACCACGTAGGGCCAATCGGCGGGCTTCATGAGCACCCCGGCGATGTGCGCGCAGGTGACGTGGAAGGAGGTGGAGCAGTTCTCGAAGGAGCACTGGATGCAGGCGCCGCGAATCTCCTTCGTGTTCTTGTGGCAGTAAACGCACTTCTACAAAAAAAAACAAAAACACAAAACACACACACACACTCAGATGCCATCTGCGTGTCAATGACAAGCTCACCTCCATCACTCTCCTCACACACACACACACTCAGGGGGGTCCTCCACCCATTCCTGGTAAAATAACGGCAGAACGAAAGGATGTCCTGAGCAGACGACCACGCGTGACGGCGTAGCGTAGCTCTCCCCTTAGCCTCGTCATACTGTCACTCCAGTCTACCTTTCTACCTCGACCGTCACCGATTGGACCGTTGCCCGTTACCGATGGGACCAGTACAGGTGGCGGATGCTACTGGCACACTGGTCCAGTTCACCTGGGGTGAATAATCTGCATGCAGGACAGTCCGCTCCCTTCCCAGCAAGCACTGCAGCCCCCCACTGCAAAACGCTGCGTTAATAACAACACCCAACTGATCCATACTTTTTTTTCCCCTTTATTGTGTGTGTGTGGGGGGGGGGGGGGGGGGGCATTTCGCAAATCTTTATCTGAAGCTGCCAATCACAAATCCATACCTATCGGCTTTTTCCCTCTTGACCCCAGGACCCACGGTTAGCGTTCGCGCTCATTAGCAAGGCGATCACAGCCCCAGTCTTAACGCCGGGACAGTGTGGGGAATATTCCGGAAACTTCTGACCAAACCCCTAACCCCCCTCACCCCCCCCTCTGTCTTGTTTCACATCCCTCAGTCAGTCTTATCTGATCCTCATCTCCCCCCCACCCTCCCATCTATTTTCTGTCCTTTTCCTCTCCCTCCCTCCCTCCCTCCCTCCCTCTCTCCCTCCCTCCCCCCCCCCCCCCCCCCCATTCTCTGACAGCCCGCGAAAACGCCGCAAGCCACGCCGCGACCCGGGGAAATCAATAAAAAGAAAAATTCTTTATTAAATTGTCAATACTTCATTTTGCCCCCGGAGGGCGAGGGGGGGGGGGGGGGGGCGGAAATGTACAACAGCCCCCGCCATCGGCCCCCGCCGCGCTCAGACACTTCACCCCGCCGCGGCGGCGGCTGATTTAATATTCGCGGACGGGAGACTGACGAGACGAAACAGATTTATTCACATTATTTCCTTATTTCCGCCCGCTTTTTTGTCCCTTTTTTTTTTTTTTTTGCAGACACCAGCGCTGCGGCCGGTCTGAGCCGAAAGGCTTCGACGCGCTGTTGAGCGGCTTTTGAAATGCCCGACAGCCCCCCCCCCCCACCGGGTCACTGCTCCTCCACTTTTAAAACACTGTTCCCCTCCGCCGAGCAGATCTGTCATCTATCGACCCGTCAGCACGATTCAGACTCGCTGAACGAGCGTTACTGTGCCAAGGCGATTTGTGGAGGGGCGGGGCGGGGCGGGGCGGGGCAGGGGGCGGGGCGGGGCGGGGGCGGCTTCCTGTGTTTAAGCCGAGAGAAGCCAGGAAGCTGCCCGTTTATCTGGGCTCTCTGAACCCCTGCGGGGACGGCCGACGTCTAAACGGTTTCCAGAGCGCGCACAATGACGTCCAGCCACCCAAAATACGGCAGGGGGGGGGACCTTTCATGCTTCCAACCCCCTCTTCTAAACCCGCAGGCCCAGGCGCACCCGCCAGCTGAGGGAGAGGAACGATCTCGTACCACATCTACACCTCCTTTTGATAGATTATTCAAAAGCACCAGACACATCATTTGTGGGTCTGTGACTGTGCCCAGTGACTGCGACAAAGAGCAGGACAGAGAGAGAGGGAGGGAGAGAGAAGGAATGGGGGGAGAGAGAGGGAGAGGGAGACAGAGGGAGGAAGAGAGGGAGAGAGAGAAAAAGAGCAAAATGGAACCAGCGAAAAAGAGGGAGAGAGGGAGACAGGGAAAAGAGCGTGGGGATGGGGGAGAAGAAGGAAGAGAAAGACAAAGGAGAGAAAAAGAGAAGAAAGAAGGAGAGAGGAAAGAAAGAGAAGGACAGAAAAAGAGAACAGAGAGGAGGGAGATAGAGAGGAAATAAACAGAGGACAGAAAAACAGGAGAAGAGGAGAGGATGAAAAAGAAAGGAGAGAGAGAGAAAAAGGAGGACAGAAAAAGCGGAGAGAAAGCGGCAGGCTGTCTGCTGTAACGCAGGGCAGTAATGGGAGAGGGCTCCAGGCCTGCAGGATCAATGCAGCTCATTTAGCGCAGTGAGAAAGCTCGCCTGATTACTCAGCCCTTCCACACCATTAATTATTCACCCCCCCCCCTCCCCCAAAAACAGCGCTCCTCCGGGGGGGCGGGGGGCACCACGGCACGCCTGGGGGGGGCGACGCCAGGGCATTAATAACAGCTTATCTATCTGCTTGACATCTACCTGCAGTCACAAAACTTCCAAATTCAACCCAAGAATTCACGCACTTGAACTTGATGGCTTCATGAGAGCACGGACCATAGAAGCTGTTTCAGTTTCTATTAATTCCTTTTATTTATTTTTTATTTATTTAGCATCTTGCTTCCAGAACCATCTGAGAAGAAACTGCAGAGATGAAAATGACCAATTGAGCTCGTCTTATGACCAACACTGCCCTCTATGTGTCCATCCTAGTCTCTACGTGAACATACATACAAACGTCCTAGTATATACATGTACACATAACAAGCTTATATAACTCACTTAGCGTGCGTGTGTGTGTGTGTGTGTGTGTGTGTGTGTGTGTGTGACATAATCAGATTAATATTTTCATTGCTGAGTGCTCAGAGCTTCAGAGGAATCGGTGAAGGGAAAAATGCGTTTAAAAAATAAAGATCCTAAGGCCTTGAAGCAACACAGGAATGAGTGTGGAACAGTCTTAGTGCTTACGCTCGCAAACCCAAACGCTTCCAGCCCCGAGTTTGTGTCCATCTTTGGCCTGACAGACAGGTCCACAGCTGGGGCGTGGCCTCCTGTCTGCGAGCTACGGGAGAGGAAGACCCCGCTCACAGACTCTGTTTAAAATCACACCTGACAGAACATTAACGCGTCTCGTCACCTGAGCACACCTGTGCCGACCCGTGAGGGCGGGGACAGTCACCTGGGACAGGTAAACAGGAAGTAGAGCACATTACACAACCAGCTCCTGTCCCCCAAAGCACGGTCATTCTGCTCAGACTCTTACAGCAGCAGCCTGAACTGACTTCGGCTAAAAGCCGTTCATCCAAAGCAACGCTCTTCTGTACATCACTTTGGATAAAAGCATCTTTAAATAAATGTAATGTAAAAGCACCTGCCAAACTCTAACTTGTAAAACATGCTGGATACGTAAATACTAGGAATATTTTATTAAAAATCTCTAATATATACAGTGACCCCAAAACACCAACCCCACTTCTTACTGTCCCCCTCTACTGCACTGTGCTCTATGGCGGATAATCCGGTCACACTGGACCCCTCTTACACAAAACACAACAGAAACGTTTGTTTATGAGGAAGCCACCATAAAAGAGACTGAGAGATTGGAAACGAAAACATTCATTCAACCGAATGAACCCAAGCAGAAACGGCTCCCGTTGTCATGACGACGGTCCTAACGGACGCGAGGAGCACTGGGTTCTGCGGAAAGGCCGGGCCGCCTCGTTTGCACACGGTACGCAGAACGCGTGGGTAACGGATTCCGAGTAACGCTCTCGACCGTGACCTCCGGCCTCCGGGAAAACAGGTTCTGCTTCTCTTAATCAAAATGGACGACCGAGTAAATGAGAGGAAACTGGAGTCTGGGTAAAATGGCTCAACCTCCGCTGACCCCAAGCCTTTACTCAGAAACCGGTATTTCAGTGCTAGCTCATTAGCGAGAGCACGCATTCAAACTGCGCGACCTGGGAGTCAGGAGTACGGACTTGTGAAGGGAGAAGGACAGGAAGGTAACCCACAGCCTAATGTCACCGCAAACCGAATCCCCTCGAGCTTTAAAAGAACACAACCGGACAGGGGGTCTGTCCCGTGTGTGACGGGATGGGACGGTTCGGCCCAGAGCAGGTCAACCGTCCCGGCGCCCAAGCAGGATAATGGTTTAATCGGAACTGTTTAAACTTCTCTGAAAAGCCCAAACAGCAGGTTCAATTCCAGGATGGGAGATTGCTGTTGTACCCCTTGATCAAGGTACTTAAACGGAACTGCTTCAGTAGTTTAGACATCCCCGCTTCGATCTGATTAAACAAATTCTGACCCGGGCGGAACACCTCCAGCTACGCTACATTTCACACCCCGTGCCTTCAATCAATCCCAATATCCTCAGCGTCCCCCCCCCCCCCCAGCTGGATGCCACGCTGGCGGTTTATGTAATGGCTGCTTCTATCCGTTATGGCACACAGAACGCAGCGTTGTCTCCGCTCTCGGGGCTAACCCATTCTGTAAGCCGGTCCGGGTAAGAGCGTTTCCGCTAAAACCCCCCCCCCACCCGGAAGAAAACGCTCACCAGACTCTTTCTCTTCTCCGGGATGGCGCTGACGTCCACCGGCTCGCGTTCGATGGCGTTGATGAAGCGGGCTTCGGGCACAGCGATGGCACAGATGACGTGTACCCACCTGGGCAGAGAGTCACACGGTAAAGGGGGGGCCCAGAGAGACGAACTTCACTTACCGCCATAAACACAGATACACACAGCTAGCTACAGCTAACCTCCATAAAGACAGATACACACTGCTAGCTACAGCTAACCTCCATAAAGACAGATACACACCGCTAGCTACAGCTAACCTCCATAAAGACAGATACACACAGCTAGCTACAGCTAACCTCCATAAAGACAGAATACACACACAGCTAGCTACAGCTAACCTCCATAAAGACAGATACACACTGCTAGCTACAGCTAACCTCCATAAAGACAGAATACACACACTGCTAGCTACAGCTAACCTCCATAAAGACAGAATACACACACAGCTAGCTAGAGCTAACCGCCATAAAGACAGAATACACACACAGCTAGCTACAGCTCACCGCCATAAAGACAGAACGCACACTGCTAGCTACAGCTAACCTCCATAAAGACAGAATACACACACAGCTACCTAGAGCTAACCGCCATAAAGACAGATACACACTGCTAGCTACAGCTAACCATCATAAAGACAGATACACACTGCTAGCTACAGCTAACCTCCATAAAGACAGATACACACTGCTAGATACAGCTAACCTCCATAAAGACAGATACACACTGCTAGCTACAGCTAACCTCCATAAAGACAGAATACACACACAGCTAGCTACAGCTAACCTCCATAAAGACAGAATACACACACAGCTAGCTAGAGCTAACCGCCATAAAGACAGAATACACACACAGCTAGCTAGAGCTAACCGCCATAAAGACAGAATACACACACAGCTAGCTAGAGCTAACCGCCATAAAGACAGAATACACACACAGCTAGCTACAGCTAACCGCCATAAAGACAGAACGCACACTGCTAGCTACAGCTAACCTCCATAAAGACAGAATACACACACAGCTACCTAGAGCTAACCGCCATAAAGACAGATACACACTGCTAGCTACAGCTAACCATCATAAAGACAGATACACACTGCTAGCTACAGCTAACCTCCATAAAGACAGATACACACTGCTAGCTACAGCTAACCTCCATAAAGACAGATACACACTGCTAGCTACAGCTAACCTCCATAAAGACAGAATACACACACAGCTAGCTACAGCTAACCTCCATAAAGACAGAATACACACACAGCTAGCTAGAGCTAACCGCCATAAAGACAGAATACACACACAGCTAGCTACAGCTAACCTCCATAAAGACAGATACACACTGCTAGCTACAGCTAACCATCATAAAGACAGATACACACTGCTAGCTACAGCTAACCTCCATAAAGACAGATACACACTGCTAGCTACAGCTAACCTCCATAAAGACAGATACACACTGCTAGCTACAGCTAACCTCCATAAAGACAGAATACACACACAGCTAGCTACAGCTAACCTCCATAAAGACAGAATACACACACAGCTAGCTAGAGCTAACCGCCATAAAGACAGAATACACACACAGCTAGCTACAGCTAACCTCCATAAAGACAGATACACACCGCTAGCTACAGCTAACCTCCATAAAGACAGATACACACGGCTAGCTACAGCTAACCTCCATAAAGACAGAATACACACACAGCTAGCTACAGCTAACCTCCATAAAGACAGAATACACACACAGCTAGCTACAGCTTACCACCATAAAGACAGAAAACACACAGCTAGCTACAGCTAACCTCCATAAAGACAGAATACACACACAGCTAGCTACAGCTAACCTCCATAAAGACAGATACACACTGCTAGCTACAGCTTACCACCATAAAGACAGAAAACACACAGTTAGCTACAGCTAACCACCATAAAGACAGAAAACACACTGCTAGCTACAGCTTACCACCATAAAGACAGAAAACACACAGTTAGCTACAGCTAACCACCATAAAGACAGATACACACTGCTAGCTACAGCTTACCACCATAAAGACAGAAAACACACAGCTAGCTACAGCTAACCTCCATAAAGACAGAATACACACACTGCTAGCTACAGCTTACCACCATAAAGACAGAAAACACACAGCTAGCTACAGCTAACCATCATAAAGACAGATACACACTGCTAGCTACAACTTACCACCATAAAGACAGAAAACACACAGCTAGCTACAGCTAACCATCATAAAGACAGATACACACTGCTAGCTACAGCTTACCACAGGAAAAACAGGAAACACTTCTAGCTACAGCTTACCACAGTAAAAACAGGAAACACACTTCTAGCTACAGCTTACCACCATAAAGACAGAAAACACACAGCTAGCTAGAGCTAACCGCCATAAAGACAGAATACACACACAGCTAGCTACAGCTAACCTCCATAAAGACAGATACACACTGCTAGCTACAGCTTACCACCATAAAGACAGAAAACACACAGCTAGCTACAGCTAACCTCCATAAAGACAGAATCCACACTGCTAGCTACAGCTAACCTCCATAAAGACAGAATACACACGGCTAGCTACAGCTAACCATCATAAAGACAGATACACACTGCTAGCTACAGCTTACCACCATAAAGACAGAAAACACACAGCTAGCTACAGCTAACCATCATAAAGACAGATACACACTGCTAGCTACAGCTTACCACCATAAAGACAGAATACACACGGCTAGCTACAGCTAACCTCCATAAAGACAGATACACACTGCTAGCTACAGCTTACCACCATAAAGACAGAAAACACACAGCTAGCTACAGCTAACCATCATAAAGACTGAATACACACAGCTAGCTAAAGCTAACCGCCATAAAGACAGAATACACAGAGCTAGCAAAGCTAACAGCTTCGATTCGTTTGAATTAGAATGACTTATTTAATGTAATCTTCATCTTTATTGTGTTTGTGCTCTACGGCGATGGGCTCTGATACAGTATCTACTGTTGGGCTCAAACTCATGAAAGTGAAATGGCTGCAGGTTAGCCGGGCTAAAGCACTGTGCTAAAGCTCTTTCCAGATAGGGAATCCAGGCATCTGAGGACACCAACCTTCCGTCTGTGGTCATCTTGAGCGCGCCTCCTCTTAAATTACACAAACAGCAGTCCTGCAACAGAGCACAGGGCACAGGGGTTACACAGGGCACAGGGGTGAGAGCAGGTGTGTAGGAGAGACCTGTCGCAGGTGTGTTTTTTTGAGCAGGTGTGTTTGTTTATTTAATGTTTATTTGATTTATCTAATGTTTATTTAATGTTAAACATAGATTATTGTCAAACAATATCCAATGCAATGTATCACAGCATTTATAGCATATGCTAATTTTGAGCAGGTGTATTTGTTTGAGCAGGTGTGTGGGAGAGAGACTAGTCGCAGGTGGGAACAGGTGTGTGGGAGAGACCAGTCTCAGGTGAGATCAGGTGTGTGTGGGAGAGACCAGTCGCTGGTGAGATCAGGTGTGTGTGGGAGAGACCAGTCTCAGGTGAGATCAGGTGTGTGGGGGAGAGACCAGTTGCTGGTGAAAGCAGGCGTGTGGGAGAGAGACCAGTCCACTCAAGCAGGTTGTGAGAGGGGAGAGCAGCACTCACCACCGTCCAGGCCCCCGCGGCACACCTGGAGCAGGTCCAGGCCTCGTTCAGCCGGTCCGGCCTGACGCCGTAACAGCCTGAGAACACAGGGAGGTCAGAGGTCAAAGGTCAAAGGCAAACTCTGACACTTTTAAATCTCCGTCGGCCATTTTATTCTCCTTGGCCTTTACACACATTTAAGATCCTCTTCATCGGAGTGTACTGTCTTTGCGTAATGTTTTGTTATCCCTGGCATCAGTTTTCATTTATTGAAGCTGTGCAGCACTTAGCTCAATGTCAGTTGTTTCTAAGCATGCGTTATAAATAAAGTTGACTCGACTGGACTTGACCTCGGCATCAAAATGCGGCGCCTACGCTTGTTACCGCCAACAAAATGACAAAAAAAAAAACAAACAAAAAAAAAAAACAGCAAGGCAGCAGAAGACGAGTCTGAGTGACATCAGCCAGCCGGGGTGACGCTAAAGTGTAATGTGCGACACATTACAGCGCGTTACGCGGCGAATTAAGCGATTACAGCGCGGAGCCGCTAATGAGAGCGGGGCTTATTACGGGTGCACCACACGCTCCACCTCCCGTTCCGTTATTACAGGAACACAAAGGGCCGCCCCGCGAGGGGGGGGGGGGGGGACCGTCTGAAATTAATCATCCCCCCGACACAGCTCCTTAAGACAAAACACTTCAATTACTGCAGAGAAGCAACGCACACAAAAGAGAGGAAGAGAGGGGGGGAGAGAGAGAGAGAGAGAGAGAGGGAGAGGGAGAGAGAGAGGGAGAGAGAGGGGGAGAGGGAAAGAGAGAGAGTGGGAAAAAGTGGGAGAGAGAGAGTGGGGGAGACTGAAGGAAGTAAAGAGAGTGAGGGGGTGCAAGGGAAAAGGAGGTATAGAGGGTGAGGGGGTGAGAGAGAAGGAGGTAGTGAGAGTGAGGGGGTGAGAGAGGGAGAGAGAGAGAAGGAGGTAGCGAGGGTCAGGGGGTGAGAGACTGAGAGAGAGAAAAGGAGGTTGAGAGAGTCAGGGGGTAATAGAGGGAGAGGGAGGGGGGGTGAGAAAAGAGAGATGTTGAGGCTGGGGGAGCAGAGTTCCTCTCTCTCTCTCTCTCTCTCTCTCTCTCTCTCTCTCTCTCTCTCTCTCTCTCTCTGTCTCTCCGCTGCTCGTCCCTCGTTAGCGGTTTCCATGGCGGGAGGGGAGGGGAGGGGAGGGGAGGGGAGGCGGGAGGGGAGGGGAGGGGAGGTGGGAGGGGAGGGGAGGGGAGGGGAGGCGGGAGGGGAGGGGAGGCGGGAGGGGAGGGGAGGGGAGGCGGGAGGGGAGGGGAGGGGAGGGGAGGTGGGAGGCGGGAGCCAATCAGGGGAGGAAGTTTCCGGAACGCGCAGCGAAGACCGAATAAATAAATAAATAAATAAATAAACTGGGGAGGCGCAAAGGAGGAGGTGAAGACTGGCACATCGGAGGATCTGAGAGTGGAGTAACTGTTCTGTGTTTTTGTGAAGGCCCAGGAGGGCAGGGGGCGGGGGTGACTGCGACCGGGTGCAGCAGGGAGACAGAACTCGGCTCCCAGGAGGAACTCTGGACTTGGATCAGTTTAGCCTTTTAGCACATGATGGATAAGGTTATTAACTGGGCAGGAGAAAGCTGACCCTAGATCAGCACTCCTACTCTGAGAGGGTAGTTTTTCCGTTACAGCTCATAATGGATATGGTCAGAGAAACCCTGATCCCACATCAGCACTCGGCTACTCTCCCTGAATGCAGGCTCAGGACAAGCCAATCGGTGGTGCGGCACTCGGCTGCACTCCCTGAATGCAGGCTCAGGACGAGCCAATCAGTGGTGCGGCACTCGGCTGCACTCCCTGAACGCAGGCTCAGGACGAACCGATGGGCAGCTCCTGTCTGGAGCCCTCGTCAGAGCATCGGGGGGGGGAGGGGGGGGGCGGGACAGGGCGGGGAGGTTCTGCTGCAACTGGCAACCTGCTGCGCGTTCACCCTCCCGCAAGGGATGCAGTGTGTGGGGGTGTGTGTGTCTATATATGTGTGTATGGTGTGTGTGTGTGTGTGTGTGTGTGTGTGTGAGTGTGCACGCTTGAGTGTGTGTGTCTGTGTGTGTGTGTGTGTGTGTGTTTATGTATGTGTGTGTGTGTGTGTGTGCGTGTATGTGTGTTTACGTACGTGTGTGTGTGTGTGTGTGTGCCTGTGTTTGTGTGTGTGTGTCTGTGTGTGTGTGCCTGTGTTTGTGTGTGTGTGTCTGTGTGTGTGTGCCTGTGTCTGTGTGTGTGTGCCTGTGTTCGTGTGTGTGTGTCTGTGTGTGTGTGCCTGTGTTCGTGTGTGTGTGTCTGTGCGTGCGTGTCTGTGTTTGTGCGTGTCTGTGTTTGTGTGTCTCTGTTTTTTTCAGGCATCACTGCTTAAAACACCAGTAAAGCAGTTGAAAAGCACCGGCCCCTCCAGCTCCCAAACACAGGCCCGCACTTCACTGCACCCAGGCCCAAATCTAATTAAAGGAGAGTGTGTTTCCTCACACACACACACACCGGACACTAACAAGCAGCCCGACGCCCCGGAGCTCCCCGCCGCTGGATGCACCGGACCCCAGCGAGAGCCAGTAAACAAGGGGGAGGGGAGGGGAGGGGAGGGGAGGGGAGGGGAGGGGAGGCGGGAGGGGAGGGGAGGGGAGGCGGGAGGGGAGGGGAGGGGAGGCGGGAGGGGAGGGGAGGCGGGAGCCAATCAGGGGAGGAAGTTTCCGGAACGCGCAGCGAAGACCGAATAAATAAATAAATAAATAAATAAACTGGGGAGGCGCAAAGGAGGAGGTGAAGACTGGCACATCGGAGGATCTGAGAGTGGAGTAACTGTTCTGTGTTTCTGTGAAGGCCCAGGAGGGCAGGGGGCGGGGGTGACTGCGACCGGGTGCAGCAGGGAGACAGAACTCGGCTCCCAGGAGGAACTCTGGACTTGGATCAGTTTAGCCTTTTGGCACATGATGGATAAGGTTATTAACTGGGCAGGAGAAAGCTGACCCTAGATCAGCACTCCTACTCTGAGAGGGTAGTTTTTCCGTTACAGCTCATAATGGATATGGTCAGAGAAACCCTGATCCCACATCAGCACTCGGCTACTCTCCCTGAATGCAGGCTCAGGACAAGCCAATCGGTGGTGCGGCACTCGGCTGCACTCCCTGAATGCATGCCCATGATGAGCCAATCGGTGGTGCGGCACTCGGCTGCACTCCCTGAACGCCCTGCAGACTCTTCACTGTGGACGGGCTAATTGGCTACGCGGCTTAGACCGAGAGGGACACAGAAAATAAACACTGCCCCCCCCCCCTCCTTTTTCCCCCTAGAAAAGTAAATTGTGTGAAACGTTTTGATTGGCATTCTGATCCTTTATAAACCCCCACACCCCCCCTCCCCCCCCCCCAGCATCGCCCCCCCAGCCCCATCAGACCTCTCAGCAGGTTATTTGCGGTGGGAATTTGGTGGTTATTGCTCTCTCAAATTAACTGGGCTGTTACTTCTGCGCGTAAAACCGTGAAACGGGGGGGTGGGGGGGAACTACAGGTACAAGGAGAGAGAGGAGGGAAGAGGAGGAAGAGGGGAGGGAGAGGGAGCGGAGGTCGGGGGTCAGGGGTCAGGGGTCACTCACTGGCGTGGACCTGCAGGCTGCAGCTGGGGCAGGCGAGGAGCACGCTGGTGCCGTCGTCCCCGATGTGGGAGTTGGAGGCGGGAGGCTCGGTGTTCTCCGCGCCCGAGCTGAAGCACATCTCCGGGACGAGGGGGCGGGTGCGGCTGCCGCAGCGGGACGCAGGGCTGAGGGGCGGGTCCGCCGGGAGGGAGGGGTCTCTCTGGGGCTGCGGGGGACGGGAGAGGAGACAGGAAGCTCAAAGAGAGGAACGACCATCAGGAGCAAAGGAACGTAACTTTCAAAGTGACATGAAAATGTGTAGGGTACAAAGAAGAGAGTGCAGGTACCTGTGCGTAGGTGTGTACAGGTGTATATACCTGTGTAGGTGTGTGTACAGGTGTGTAGGTGTGTACAGGTGTATATACCTGTGTAGGCGTGTGTACAGGTGTGTGTACCTGTGTGTAGGTGTGTATAGACCTGTGTGTACCTGTGTACAGGTGTGTGTACAGGTGTATATACCTGTCTGTTGGTGTGTGTGTGTAGGTGTGTGTGTGTGTACCTGTGTACAGGTGTGTGTATGGGTGTATATACCTGCGTGTAGGTGCGTGTTTACCTGTGTGTATCTGTGTACAGGTGTGTGTATGGGTGTATATACCTGTGTACAGGTGTATATACCTGTGGTTAGGTGTGTGTTTAGGTGTATATACCTGTGTGTAGGTGTGTGTTGGTGTGTACAGGTGTGTGTAGGTGTGTACCTGTGTACAGGTGTGTGTACCTGTGGGTAGGTGTGTGTGTGTGTGTACCTGTGTGTAGGTGTGTGTAGGTGAGTGTGTATACCTGTGTACAGGTGTGTGTATAGGTGTATATACCTGTGTGTAGGTGTGTGTGTACCTGTGTACAGGTGTGTATGGGTGTATATACCTGTGTGTAGGTGTGTGTGTACCTGTGTACAGGTGTGTATGGGTGTATATACCTGTGTGTACCTGTGTGTGTAGGTGTGTGTAGGTGCGTGTGTGTACCTGTGTACAGGTGTGTGTATGGGTGTATATACCTGTGTGTAGGTGCGTGTAGGTGTGTACAGGTGTATATACCTGTGTACAGGTGTGTGTGTGTAGGTGTGTGTGTAGGTGTGTACAGGTGTGTGTATGGGTGTATATACCTGTGTGTAGGTGTGTGTGTACCTGTGTACAGGTGTGTATGGGTGTATATACCTGTGTGTACCTGTGTGTGTAGGTGCGTGTATGGGTGTATATACCTGTGTGTAGGTGCGTGTAGGTGTGTACAGGTGTATATACCTGTGTGTAGGTGTGTGTGTACCTGTGTACAGGTGTGTATGGGTGTATATACCTGTGTGTACCTGTGTGTGTAGGTGCGTGTGTGTACCTGTGTACAGGTGTGTGTATGGGTGTATATACCTGTGTGTAGGTGCGTGTAGGTGTGTACAGGTGTGTGTATGGGTGTATATACCTGTGTGTAGGTGTGTACAGGTGTGTGTATGGGTGTATATACCTGTGTGTAGGTGCGTGTAGGTGTGTACAGGTGTATATACCTGTGTACAGGTGCGTGCGTACCTGTGTGTAAGGGCAGAACAGGGTGCAGATGGCGCAGTGTGGCTCCATGGGCGCGACGGCGGCGTTGAAGCGGCACTCTGCCAGGAAGTTGGGCGAGCGGTTCTGCCACAGGTGGCACTCCGCCGTCTGCTTCACCTCGTCTTCCCATATCGCCCTCTGCTGGCAGGGAGGAGTACAGCGCTCAGGAGGGACGGTGCAATCAGCCAGTCAATCTCTAAACTCTTTCTCTCTCTCCCGTCTCTCTCTCTCTCTACCTCCCTCTCTCCCCATCCCGCCCCCCCATACCCCCCGCCTTTCCCCCTCGCCCCCCTCTCTCTCTCTCCCCATCAGCACCCCTCTCTCTCTTTCTCTCTCTCCCTCTCCCCCCTCCGCCCCTCTCTCTCTCTCTCTCTCCCCATCAGCACCCCTCTCTCTCTTTCTCTCTCTCCCTCTCTCCCCATCAGCACCCCTCTCTCTCTCTCTCTCTCTCTCTCTCTCTCTCTCTCTACCCCCGCTCTCTCTCCCCCCCCACTCTCTCTCTCTCCCTCTCTCTCTCTCTCCCATCAGCACCTCTCTCTCCCAGCTCTTGGCCACCAGCAGGAAGGACAGGGCTAATAAGAACCCTGCCGCCGGCTCAAAGTGACTTTGAAAGCAGGTAATTTGGAGCCATGATCCCCAGATCAATAAGTGTCAGCCGCACCAGAATGGACGGGAAAAAAGGAAAAAACAGGGAGCGAGAGAGAGAGAGAGAGAGAGAAATGAAGAGATGAGAGGAAAAGGGAGAGGTTTCAGAGACGGGACACAATGGAGGAGAGGACAGAGAGAGAGAGAGAGAAAGTGAGTGCAGGAGAGAGAGAGACAGAGAGAGATCTGCCGCAAGCAACGGTTTCACAAAGAAAGAAAGAAAGAAAGAAAGAAAGAAAGAAAGAAAGAAAGAAAGAAGAAGACCGGCTTTTAAATTTAAAATTTGCTTTTAAATATTCAGTGAACCCGAAGCCTGGGAGGGTCCACGCTTTTTAAAAGGGAGGGATGACACACGTGGGGATGTAAGGAGGAAGGAGTGAAGGAGTTTTCTGGATGATTCCGAGATGCGGGTTTCATTTTCACTGAGCTCCAGGGGGGGATCTACAGGGCCCTTCGGCTACACACAAATCTACCACGGGCAATGCAAGGAGGACATCATATCATATTATTATTAATATGAATAAAAATACATTACAGGCGACAATGAAGGAGATCACATTAAAAACTACATTACAGGTGATAAGGAGGAAGGAGATCACATTAGAAACCACATTACAGGTGACAAGGAAGGAGATCACATTAAAACTACATTACAGGTGACGAGGAAGGAGATCACATTAAAAACTACATTGCAGGTGATAAGAGGAAGGAGATCACATTAAAAACCACATTACAGGTGACAAGGAAGGACACCAAATTTAAAACTACCTTACAGGTGTTAAGGAAGAAAGAGTTCACACTAAAAACTATGTTACAGGTGAAGAGGAAGGAGATCACGTTATAACTGCACTGCAGGTGAGGAGGAGCCCACCTTCATCGCTGGACGCTTCCTGTTTGACGATGGAGAGCGGGGAGCGCATGGGGGGCCGGGCTGAAGGGATGGCGTCTGCTCTTCTTCACCTCCACCCTCTTCTTCAGCTGGGAGTACGAGGAGGAGTTCGGCTGGGGGGCAGAGACGCCATCGCCGTTAATTGGACAACAGCCAAACACACAGAGAGGCGTGCCATGAACACGTGCACATACACACGTGCGTGTGCACACACACACTTTCACCCCTCTGACACATGAACACACTCTCTCTCACACACACCCATGCACACTTTTTCTCTCATACACAAACACACACTCTTTCTCTCTCTCTCTCTCACACACACACACACACACTCTTTCTCTCATAAACACCCATGCACACTCTCTCTCTGACAGACAAACACACACTCTCTCTTTCTTTATCTCTCTCTGACCACACACACACACACACACACACGCGCACGCACACTCTCTTAATGGAGCCAGCATCAAGAGGAAGCAATCGACCGTGTGGAGCCACAGAAACGGCCGGACATGATTGCTCGGTTCAAAAGGCAGACAAGAAAATGAAGAGGTATGATGTGGTATTGATGTCCAAATTGCAATCTGGGCTGTATTGTGGAGGACAGAGAGCATGGAGGGATTGAGCAGAGGGCCCAGTCTTTGTGCGGCCTCTGTCATCGGGGTTAAGCCTTTGAAGAGCTGGTTCTTTCTCGGAATGTTTTTTTCAAAATCCTAAGTCAGTGGTCTAGAACTCTGTCGCTTTCAGTTGCCAGTGTTGATTGTGACATCAGCATTAGAATGTTCAGTTAAGAACATTCCAATCGTGTATTTGTGACATCACACCTCAAAGGGTTGAATAATTACAAGAGGGCAACACGAGGAAGCTGGGATCTATAACACGGAAATCCTGCAAGAGGAGGACCGTTTTTATGACTATTCTCCATTTCGCTCCCACCTTCTCACAATTTGGATTGTGCAATTCACACGGGTTAAGAGTATCTGCTAAATGTAAGTGATGTGTTGTCATGTTATTTTTGGAGTTGTTGTGTTATTAGTACATTACTTACAGTACTCTTTATGAGTACATTTACAGTATATGTATGTGTATACATAGATGTATGCACATACACAACCACACTGTTCCATCTGATGTTTCACATGATCCTTGCCATGCTTTGGCAATATAAATGTGAACATTCGCCAATAAAGCACTCTGAATTGATTTTGAATGTACCTGAATTCCTCTCTTCTCGGCTGCGCCCTCTGCTGGCAGCTCGGTGTCACTGCTCTCCTGGTCGGCGGCGCCGGGGTCGGGCTTGGGGCCGGGGTGGGCGGAGCTTGTGGCGAATCGCTCGAAGGCCTCCTGGAAGGAGGTCTTCTTCGGCTTGCGCGTGACGAAGAGCGTGGGGATGAGGCCGCCGTCGCCCTGCAGCGCCACCTCCCCCAGGGAGGCCGCCATGCTGCGCGCCAGCTCCTCCCTGCCGTCCGACGGCTTCTTCTTCTTCTTCTTTTTCTTCTTCTTCTCCCCGTCCGGCGTCTGCTCGCCCTGTCCCTCGAGGGCTGGGTAGGCACACACACAGAAAGGCTCGGAATTAGAATGTAATTCATTCACGTGTTAACATACTCATTAAAAGATCCCCCCCCCCCACTTCCCCCCAATCTGTAATGCCCAGTCACGTTCACGGTGCACCACTCATCCCAAATCTCTGTGTAAATTCAGGAGGGCCGAAGACAGGGACGAGTTCTCCTCTGAAACGCATGATCTGGTGTGAACTGGCAGTTTTAAGTGCAGCCAACCCCTCCTCGGTGAGTTTGGAGTTTGTCGCTCTGGGCCGACCGTTTTTCTCCAGGCAGACAGAGGCGTGCAGTTAGCCTCCTGCGCTAGGCTAGGAACGGGAGCGTGGGTTAGCACGCTAGGCTAGGAACGGAGCGTGGGTTAGCACGCAAGGCCAGCGGCGATGTTCCAGAACGTCCTACCCTCTGGCGTTCCAGAATGTTCCCCCACTTGGTTCCAGAATATTCCCCCTCTGCCGTTCCTTAACGTTCCCCCACTCC
>CM077287.1:3627515-3630015 GCA_039654925.1 Anguilla pacifica | reverse complement strand
TGTGGGTGTGTGGGTGTGTGTAGAGGTGTGTGTGTGGGTGTGTGGGGGTGTGTGCAGGTGTGTGTGTGTACGGGTGTGGGTATGTGGGTGTGCGTGCACGTGTGTGTGTGTGTGTGTGTGTGTGTGTGGGTGTGCTCGCTCACCCTCCCTAACGCATTTCGGAATTCTGCTCCTAACCAGATCCCTGGCCCTCCCAAACGGTTAGCGCTTCACCGCGGTAGACAAACAGACACGCCCCCCCCTCCCCCCTCCCCCTCCACTTTCTTCCACAGGACCATCTTCCCATTAAGGGCCCCGTTCCAGTGAATGTCCATTTTGAAATGTGAAAACCTCCAAGCAAAAAAAATTTTTTTTTAATTCACGGTCAGGTTTTTAACGAAACTTTCAGGCGGGCGGTTGAAAGGGACGACCCTCACGGGCAGCGCACGCCGCCTCTCGGTCGCCGTACGCGACGCGGGCGACGCAGGCGTGGCGTTCCGGGCGTCATGGTGGAGCCGCCCTCACAAACACTCTCTAATCAGCAGACGAGCGCGAGGCTGGGGAACAAAAAAAAACTCAAGTCCGCCATTTACCGCCTTCAGGGCGACGGCAACAGAGGGGCTCGTTAATAATGAGATAAGGGACCTTCACAGCCATTCATAACGAACGTGATGAAGTGGTGGGGCGGACCCACAGCCAGAGATAAACCACACGGGAGTTAAACCCAGAGATGGCTTCATCCGCGGTTCGGACGCAGCAATGCGCATCAGGTCTGAATTCCCCTCCTCTTCCTCATATTCATCTACATAACAATTCCTGCTTGTGCACATTGGCTCCACCCAATCCCGCCAAACACACACACACACACATACACACACACGCACAAGCATAAACACACCTGTGAATAAGAGCTCCAGCTGAACGGCTGCATATTAGGTGCAGTTGGAGATGCAGTGAGAGGTGCAGTGGGGAGATGCAGAGGGGAGGTGCAGAGGGCGGTACAGGGGGAGGTGCAGTGGGAGGAGCAGTGGGAGGTACAGTGGGAGGTGCAGGGGAGGTGCTGTGGGAGGTGCAGTGGGGAGGAGCAGAGGAGGTGAGGTGGGAGGCGCAGAGGGAGGTGAGGTGGGCGGTACATGGGGAGATGCAGAGGGAGGTGCAGAGGGGAGGTGCAGTGGGAGGAGCAGAGGGAGGTGCAGTGGGCAGTACAGGGGGAGGTGCAGTGGGAGGTGCAGTGGAGGTGCAGTGGGCAGTACAGGAGGAGGTGCAGAGGGAGGTGCAGTGGGAGGAGCAGGGGGAGGTACAGTGGGAGGTGCAGTGGGCGGTACAGGGGGAGTGTACGTACCCTGTCGAAGGGGATGCTGTACTTCTTCAGTATGGAGGGTGAGATCAGGGTCATCTTGTGTCTGAGGAAAGCGTCACAGCCCTGGGAGCTGCCCGGAAAGAACCCTGCGAACAAGAGAGAACCCGCCGGGGGGTCAGTGAGAGAACCTAGAACCTAGAACCCAACCCGCCAGGGCGTCAGCAAGAGAACCTAGAACCTAGAACCCAACAGGGCGTCACCAAGAGAACCTAGAACCTAGAACCTAACCCACCAGGCCATCAGCAGCAGAAGCCACAAACACTCAGGCCCTGGTTGGGTATCCTGGCACCGCCCCCCCCCCCCCCCGCAGACTAACAGTAATGGCGGCTGTCCGTCTGAGAGAGAGACCGCCTCCTGCCAGCCCGGAAACTTCCGCTCCGTTCAGCAGCAGCGCTTCCCTCAGACGGTCTTAATCAAAGCGGCTCTTCCCCGCGCCGCACAGGCCCGCCTGCCGGACCCCGGGTCACACGGCGAGCGGCGGGAGCGGCTCCGGGTCACCGTGACCGCACAGAGCGGGACGAGCGGCGGGGAGCGGCTCCGGGTCACCGTGACCGCACAGAGCGGGACGAGCGGCGGAAACTGGGCTGGCCGAGCGACCGCCATCGCAGCACGGGATGATCTTTCCGCTCGTCAGCACGCGGCAGCGACCGCAACACCGGTCCGCAATCACGCCACGGACATCCACCTGAGCCCGCTTAGAATGATAATAATAATAATAATAATAATAATAATAATACTAATAATAATAATAATAATAAGGGCTGTGGCTAGAAGACTGGTGAGCTCCTGCTGCTTATATAGCACATTTCATACAAGTACGTACGAGAAGATAAAAACGTAGCAGAAAAATGGATAAAACAAGAGGAAATACGACCGATTCAATAACTTCTAAGACTAGGCCAGACCAAAAAGAGATAGGTCTCAGGTTCACACTTACATGATTACTCAGAATTATATAAGAACACGCAGAACATAGAGAATTTATTGCATAAGAACACACAGGAATGACATCAGAGTCACATCAGAATGGTGTGGAATGAATCAGGATGAAATTCCATCCACAAAGACAGAGGTCCACCACGATGAGGTGCTAGCACACCGTTAGCACTGGCGTTTTAAATAAAGTTTCGAGTTTGAATGTGACGTGCCTTGAGGGAGTGG
>CM077287.1:3467515-3622515 GCA_039654925.1 Anguilla pacifica | reverse complement strand
AAGTGAACAAATCTGTTCTATCCCCTGGAAAGCCGGGGATTTGATTCTGCTTGTTACTGCCGTCATCATTATTAGCACAATTATTTCTCCCAGTTCAGAGGAAGCTTAACCCCCCCAAGACCCCCGATGCAAACGCAAAGCCTGCATTTCCCCCTCCCTCCAGCAAAAGCCATTCTACACACTCCGAATAAGAAGCAGAACGCCAGGCCTGGGGCACGCTCTGGCTGTCTTACACTGCCACCTGCTGGCCACTGCGGGCAGTGCCTGCCAAAGAGACCGCGTTTCATCATGGAGAAATTTCCCCGACAGTTCAGAGTCTAATCCACACAACACACATGGCAGGAGATTCACCCAAATGACCAAGCGTTCATCACAGGACGATATTTACGAACAAGGTGCTACCTTGCAGTGTCCAATTTAGTTTTTGTCCAATTTAAATATGCTCGTAATGAATGTGGCTCAAAATCTTCAAATCGGTTTATGAGGGGGAACATACACAGAGAAATACGGCTGACCACTTCTAAAAAAATAAATAAATAAATAAATAAATAAATAAAATGACCCAAAAAAAACACTGCAAAATGCTAAATAATCTAACGAGGAGCGATTTGTGCCAGAAGAGAATGTTTTTGCAATTAGCGTCGGATTCTTGCCAGAACTTTATTTTTTGCAGCTGTCAAAAACTTGTTCGCTTAATGAGCACAGAGCATCTGGCTCTAACAATCAACACGTCTCCAAGCAACACACCCCCCCCCCCCCCCCCGTCACCTGTTCCAAACATACCTGTTGCTGAACCCCCTCACCCCCCCCCAAAACTCGACAGGGTCACCGCAAATGAGAAAGGTGCTGGGTAGAGAGGCTGTGCGGAGACAGCTTGGGGGGGTGGGGGGGGTGGGGTTAGGTCCTGTACATAGACGGGTTGGGGGGGTGAGCGGGGGAGTTGGGGGGGGGGGTGGCTGTGCAGAGACAGATTGTGGGGGGGCAGGGGGGCGGGTTGGGTCCTGGCCAGAGACGGATTGGGGGGGCGGGGGGGGTTTGGTCCTGGACAGAGTCGGACCGGCGGTCTCAGAGACAGATGGCGGGAGCTCTAACGGCAGTCAGTCCCCGGCCCGCCGCTGAGGGTTCGCCGCTGCAGAGGCCGCGATGTCACATGGTACGCAGGCCAACGGACGCCAAGCTCCGCAGTTACAATTACACAATCACCGCATCTTTCCTTCGTTAGAGCCCTCGCCCTCGCCGCCAGCATCGCCGCGTTTCCATGGCAGCACCGCGTCCGAAGCCTCGGGGACGTCAAACAAACGGAGAACGGAGACGCACCCTGACGCTCCGGCGCCCTGACAGACCTTCCAGCTGTACAGCATCGCCATGGCAATATTACTTTTTCCGTTTTTTTTTTTTTTTTTTAAAGAGAGAGAGTGAGAGAGTATGAGCGAGGGAGAGAGAGAGAAAGAGAGAGCGAGAGAGAGAGTGAGAGAGAGGTCCCTTGGATTCAGCTTACATACCCAGCCATCTCCCTCACACAGTTTCCATGTTGTATTCAGAATGCCTGTGTTTGCAGAACAGCGCTCAGTGATAATAACGAACAGGAGCAGAAGTCCCGTCTGCAGCAGGAGCAGGAGGAGGTGCAGTACTCCTGTCTGCAGTAATACAGGAGGAGGCGCAGTACTCCTGTCTGCAGTAATGTAGGAGCAGCAGGAGGCGCAGTACTCCCAACTGCAGTAATGGAGGAGCAGGAGGAGGCGCAGTACTCTTGTCTGCAGTAATGCAGGAGCAGGAGGAGGCGCAGTACTCCCAACTGCAGTAATGCAGGAGGCGCAGGAGGTGCAGTACTCCCGTCTGCAGTAATGCAGGAGGCGCAGGAGCAGCAGGAGGCGCAGGCTGGGCTATGCTCCTGCTCTGATATCCAGCACCTCCCCAGCTCACAGGATGACAGGAGCAGCGCAGTAATCATCTATTTTTAACGAGGCGCAGGCTCTCTGCTCAGTGCCCTACAGGAGAGATCTTCTGGAAAGAGCAGCCGCACGCATGATGAGCGGAGAAAGAGCAGGGAAACGAAAATGGGTCAGAAACGGCACAAAAAGAAAAATTAATCATTCTCAGAATAAAACTAATTATATCTCTTTGGGTTTCATTAAAAAGGGCACATTTATAGCAGGCACATGCCTGAATTCTAGGAACTGAAAGAGAAAGGATTTTTAAAAAAAAGAGAAGCAGGCCTAATTAGGATGATACAACAGAACTAAAAGCCCAGCGATACTCCCACAGACCCAGCGAATCACAGCCGTGACTACACACCGCTTCCGCCTGAACGCCGTTAGGCCACCGTGGGGGCGGGGGGGGAGCGGGCACGGACAGGAGCTCTTCCCTACAGGTGCAGCGGGCACAGGAGTGGTAACAATGCGCCAGGCAACATGCCAGCCAGCCCTCCTGGATGGTGCCTGGCACAGGCTGGGACTGCATCACTGTGGCCTAGCCCAGCGTTTCCCTGCCTTCTTCCTTCCGCGGCACACTTTCCAAATTTACAGAGTCTCAGGGCGCACCACACCGACAGAAAACAACCGTGAGTGACGTGCTGACGTTGACGCGCCCACAGTACGCCTAAATGTTCTTTTGGGGTTTTGATGAAGCGATGTGCATTTTAATTACATTTATTTTGGCTCCCGTGATTTTTAATCATTTGAACATTTTTTTTTTTAATTCATTTGAATGATTTTTCACACGACACACCAGAGTGCCGCGGCACACCGGTTGGGAAACGCTGGCCTAACCGATGCCACCATTTCCCAACTGCCCTCTCGCTGCTGTGACATCACCGTGATTGTGACATCATCACTCATGATTTTCCCGCCCTTTTTCAGTGAAACACAAGAGCACTGAAGAGAGCGGAGAACACGGACACAGCTCAGCCTCTGGAGGAACAGAGCCAGGCCTAAACTGTCTGAAACCCCGCACCTCGCTGCTGAGGGGTGGAGGACATCTTTATTTTGGCTAAAGCACGGACTGCAGGAAACTCTCAGGCCTTCCACTGAGGCCTCTGGCTCTCCAAGCACACAGCATCCCGAGGGCAAAGAGGAGCTGCTTAGTATGACAGGAGATACACGTGTGTGTGTGTGTGTGTGTGAGAGAGAGTGAGTGCCTGAGCAAGTGTTTGTGAGAGTGTGAGTGTGTGTGTGTGTGTGTGTGTGAGACAGAGTGAGTGCGTGCATGTGTGTGTGTATGTGTGAGAGAGAGAGTGAGTGTCTGAGCCTGTGCTTGTGAGAGTGTGTGTGTGTGTGCATGCGTGTGCGTGTGCTTCTCAGGAACAGTGCCGGACGTCATGTTTGAAGTATACTACAGTGCACTTAAGAACACTTCAAGTATAATCAGAAGTTCATGCCGTCATGCTGAAGTGCACTACCGTTTCCACGCTGGTGAAGTCACAGCAGCCTGAGGTATAAGAGCCTGAGGTAAAGAGTGAAGCCCACACTACAAACCCCACGCAGCGGGGGCATGACCGTCATGCAGCTGTGCGCTAGCAGTACCGGGCTGACACGCAGCAGGACATCTGAGGGGGGGTTGGGGTGTGTGACCGCCCAGCCCAACCCAACCCAGCCCCGGCCCGGCCTGCTCACAGCTAGAAGGACACAAGCAGCAGGAAATGTGATTTTGTGCGTGAGGTGCCACCGCAGATCAATAGTAATCTGATGACTCTTCTCCTCCCTGGGCGGGTAAGAGCTCTGGCTCCTCCCATTCCCGCTGCGTGGTCGGGGGGGGGGGGGGGGGGGCGTCAGAGGGAGCCAGGGCGTGAGTCACCGCTCTCCTGACCGGGACCTCTTTCCATTTTTTATTTATTTATTTATTTATTTTTTGGCAAGTCATTCTGATCATAATAAAGTGGATGGCCAATCGAGGCAATAAAAAATGCATCCAATCAGTGGGTCCCACGCAAAGGCAACCAATCAGTGGGTCCCACGCAAAGGCAAGGCGTCCTTTTGAGACGCACGCACACGACACACACGCAAGCACACACACACGCAAGCACACACACACGCACGCACACGCACGCACGCACACACACAGTTCTCCTTCAGGACAGCGGGGAAGCCACACAAAAGATGACGACTATAAAAAATATTTAAAATGTAAATAGACTCATAAATAACACAGGTGCGCTGGCATCAGAAAGGCCGCTGCTCTCGAACACCTGCCTCGCCTCCAGGTAAACCTGCACAGCGAGCGGCCAAGCGCCGAGAACAAGGCTCACCCTGGGTACGAAAGCAGTGCATTCTGGGACGAATCCAAAAAAGCATCAACAGACAGAGGTCCTGCACTGACCTGACTGGCAGCACACACACACTCCGGTGCACGGGGGGGGCGGGGGCAGAGGGGGGGGCGGGGGCAGAGGGGGGGGCGGGGGGGCAGAGGGGGGGGGGCGGAAAGTCAATGTGAAAATGAATTAGGCTCCCGCCAGACGCGGCCCTCTGAGGCTCAGGGAGGCGGGGGGGAGACATTAGGCAGCGTTTTAATTAAAAACATTTCGGCTGGACGTGTTACTCAGGGGCATCCAGACAGCCCAGACGTCTCTCACACGCCCCCGCCCGCCCCAGCCCCCCCCAGCCCCCCCCAGCCCCCCGCCTCCCCCCCCCATCCGCAGCAGCTCGGCCCGGGACGTTCGTGTTCTCCACACGTCTCACTCTGCAAAGCTGCAGAAGACGCAGCGAGGCCCAGACTCACATACTTGCACACTCATTCGCACACTTGCACACTCACACACTCGCACACATGCACACACACTCACGCACTCACACTTGCTCACTTATACACTCACTCACTCACTCACACTCACACCCACACACTCATGCACTCACTCACTCACACACTCATGCACTCTCTCACATACTCGCACACACATACTCACACACTCACACACTCATGCACTCACTCACTCATTCACTCATTCACACACACACACACTCTCTATTACACACACACACACACTTGCGCGCTCACACACTCACACACTCTGAGCTGTGTGTGTTGGGTACATGGAGGAACCCCAGGCTGCAGGCAGGCCGTGAGGAGGGCACGCACGCAGAGCTCAGTTAGACTCGGGTTCGAACCCTGAAGCGCAGAGAAGACACGCCCATTCCCACGACTCACACACACACACACACACTCACTCACTCACTCACACACACCCGCTCACTCACTCACTCACACACACCCGCTCACTCACACACTCACTCACACACACACACACACACACCCGCTCACTCACTCACTCACACACACCCGCTCACTCACCAATCCAGTATCGGCCCGCACACAGCGCGAAACAGGGATCAGATCCCCCTACAGACACTCCACACTCCACAGGCTTACTTTCACCAAGAGACACACCCCACAGAGCGGCAGAGCAATCTTAAAGGATCTGACAGCAGATCTTCCGGGGGGTCGGGGGGGGGGGGGGGGGGGGGGTCGGGGGGGGAATATGACTTTGATGGGAGCAGAGTTGCAGGGGAATGAAGTTAATTTCACAGTGGCTGCACAGGGGGTTAGAGAAACAGCCATTCCGCACAGTTTAACATACTGTAATTACCAGGAAAAAAAGTGAAAATGATTCAATTTCGAAAAGGACTTCAAAAAAAGAAAAGAAAAAACATTTACGTTAAACAGAGTTGAGGGGTGCATCCATGTGAGTACATTCGCTTTTAATGAGTGACAAGGAAAAATTACGATTCCAGGCAGGAAACGGAGAGAGAGAGAGAGAGGGGGGGGGGGAGGGGGGAGAGGGAGAGAGGGAAGAGAAAGAGAGAGAGGGAGGGGGGAGAGAGAGAGAGAGAGAGAGAGAGAGAGGGAGGGGGAGGGGGAGAGAGAGAGAGAGAGAGAGAGAGAGAGAGGGAGGGGGGAGAGAGAGAGAGAGAGGGAGGGGGGAGAGAGAGAAGCCCCCACTGCTTGAATCACTTCCAGCAATCTCTGTTTCAGGAGAACACAAACGTATGAGGTGGGGGGGGGGGCGGGGCTAGTCAGTCATGCACATGTGTCAGATTCCTGTTCGCATTTATCTAACAGAACCACAAGCAGCACTTTTCCCCCAATGCAAAGAGTACCTCCAGAAAAGACTAAGAATGAAATTAACTATTTAAAAAATATAATAATAATAATAATAATAATAATAATAATAATAATAATAATAAGTAGAGAAGAAACAGAAAAAGGAAGGAAGATGGTGTGAGAGAGGAGGCCACGCCTTTAAATCTCTGGTTTCCAGTTACAGAGGAAAGAGCGACAGGTTTCATTAAAATGGGCACTAATGAGACTCTCAGACCGAAACATCGCACCGTCTCCACCGCCCCTGACTCCGATAAACAACTCAAATATGCCAGCACCATATTTCAGGGCTCGGGACATCTCACCAAAAATATTTTTAAATTAGAAATTAAAATTTTAAAAAAGGAAAACCTTTCGCAGAAAGTAGGGGGGGAGAATTGTAATTTTGAGCACCGGGTCTTGCCTAAATCTCTGCAACTGAAAGAATATAAAAAGGGTTTTAAAAAAAAAAAGAAGAAAAAAAACAGTATTTTTATTTTCTCCTTTTTAAACGCGGGGTTGCATTTGCGGAGCCTCAAGCATCGTCACACTCCTGTCTCCGTTTCTGATTTTCCCCAATTTGCTCTCGGCCGCCGGCGTCAGAACCCGCTTCCACACTCCAGCACGGATCGCGCGCGCTCTCTCCCCCGGATAAACTCCCGCGCTCTGATGAGCCCAGCGGGGAGACCGTAGAGAGCCGGTTTTGCGCCGCGAATCTCGCGCCGTTTCACCCAGAGCGCAGGTACGCCGCCGTCTGCAAACGGGAGGAAACAGAAAAGGCGCGGTCCGACCACTCGACGGGAACGCTCCACACCAACACCGACACGAAGATCTACTCAGAAATAAAACAATTAGGTCTGCAAAAAACCGGCTGTACATAAGCCCCTGTCTCAGCACCCGGTCCACCTCGCTGCCGAACAAGGCCGTTATCTTCTTCTCTGCCTTCTTCTCGTGAAACCAGACCTTCCTCCAGCAGACCCCAGGGCCCTGTATCTGTGTCAGGAAGCAGGATGATGGAGTTAGCTGGATAACTGTGCTGAGCAAAACCCGGAACCCTCCCAAATCTGGAACAGGGACTGAAGTGGAAAGAGCTGTTCCGGGTTTTACTCAGCGCAGTTATCCAGCGAACTCTGTGATCCCGTTTTGTGATACCGGACCCCCCAGGGCTCTCCGGCTTATCCACAGTGCTATCGCTTGAATTAGCTACAGTGGGGAATCTGGAACTCCAGTCCTGAAGGACAGTAGAGCCCGCTGGCTCTATGAGCATTTCAGCGCTTAACAGCTAAACTGAAGGTACAAACAGTTCACACAACTGTTTCCATGGTCTTACTGGCTGCTCATCAAAAAATGAAACACTGCCCTCTGCAGGCCTGGAGGACTGCAGTTTCAGACGCCTGGTCTACATGGCATTAAATATTTGAGTGTTCATATATTCATATTAAATACACAGCAGGACTCAATTGCCTTTCAGATTGTGCTGCAAACTTAATCTACAGTGCATGCTTTCAGGTTACCACTGGCACTTAACTGAAAATGGCTCAAAATGAGTTGTTAAATCTTAGTGCCTAAAAGAAATAATGATCACTTACGCAAGTTGGAGTCAAATAAATAAAGTGTGTGTGTGTGCGCGCGCGCGCGTGTGTGTGTGGGGAGGGGGGGAGGGGTTTCTAAGTTCATAATGAAAAATAGCTCCTTTTTGATCAGCATGAAGCGTATCCATAGCAACCGCAACTTTACGCTTTGGAGAGTGGCTAAAAAGCTGAGAAGCACAAATGAGTATATTATTAAAGAGAAAATTCTGGAGTTTGATGACATGAGTGCACACGCGCACACACACACACACACACACACACACACACACACACACACACACACACACATGCGCGCGCGCTCTTAATAGCCAAGGACAGGGTTTTGGAGAGAGAAGGGGAGCGAGGAGGGGGATTCATCTCCTTTGGGCAGAATTGATTTCTGTTTACCGTTTGGTTTAGGGGGGGAAAGGGAACCCAAACGCAGGCTTTTAATTGGTGATCATTTATCTGTCCCGCTGTGGCAGCGTCCCGGGCGGGCAGCGGGCGGGCAGCGGGCGATTTTGGGGGTGATTAATAGAGGGGTAACGCTTGGCCTAATGAAACACCCAGCCTGATAAAAGCAAGGAGGCCGACTGAGCCGCTGCTCCTAATGAGATCACACAGCCGAGGAGTGAGGGATGATGGGAGAGCAGCGCAGAACAACACTCTCTCTCTCACACCACTTAAACACACACACACACCACTTAAACAGATACACACACACACACACACACACACACACACACACACACACACACACCACTTAAACACACACACACACACACACACACACACACACACACACCACTTAATCACATACACACACACACCACTTAAACACACTTATATACACACACACACACACACACACACACAAATGCTGAGCGAAAGGAGAGAGAGAAGAGAGAGGAGACAGAAGAGAGGAAAAGATAAGAGAGAGGGAGAGAGAGAGAGCCCTAAAGACAGAGGGGACACACTGGCAGAATTCTCCTCTTCTCTGTCAGATAAAAGCAGAGTCAGATCCGGTCCAAGCACAGGCTCAGTGACCCCGCTCCAGCAACAGAGAAAGGTAGACATAAAAAGTCATGGTTGCCAAAAGATGAATGTTTATGTGGTCACTGTAAAAAGAGGAGAGGTGGAGACAGAGATGCAATTCCTCCTAACACTGCGAGAAATATACTGGGGTAAGAAGAGAACATTTCAGTAAATTTTCTCAACTTCAAAACAACTTTTCTGCCCTGAAAAATGAGGAAAAGCTGCTAAAAATCCTTTCAAGAGAAGGACCAACAGCGCCCCCCACAGGACATTTCAGCCTGTGGTACCCACTCACAGAAGGGACAGTGAGTCCCCACCCAGCAATACAGTATAACCACCGTTCAGAGATATCATACAACAGCTTACACTCACATAATCATTTTATCTTATTTTTTAAAATAATCTTCGTAAATATATTTAAATATAATTTACCGTTTTTCTTTTAAATAGTTTAACCACATTTAGTACTACAAAACTAAATCCTCAGTCCAAATGTTTGCGGTACTTGTGCTACCCTCCATTTTATTTAATCAACTCGCATAATGCTTCAGCAATATTTACTGTTTGTACTTCACACCAATAAAGCATACTGAATTTAATTAAACTGAGAGAGGGAGAGGGAGAGGGAGGGAGGGAGGAAAGGAGTGAGGGAGAGAGAGGGGGGAGGGAGAGAGAGAGATAGAGGGAGGGAAAAGGAGATATCTACATGGCGGGGTATGATGTCGACAGGGCTACACTTAAGCGTAGAATCCTCCAGAACACAAGAGCAGCCTGGACGCAAGAACGAAGAAAGACGCACAAGTTTCAGGACCAAAGACCTGCTAGACAGGCAACCCAGAGAGAGACAGGTCACCAGCTCAGCCTGGCCTGGCTGTCAGTGAGCTACTGCAGCAAGCCTGCCACCTGCTGGCTCTTATTTTCTTTTTTTGACCGGCCAGCCCTATAAACGCGAATGTCCGTGACAGAGTGATGAAGTTACACCGCGCATGTCTGTGACTGAGTGACTGACTGATGAAGTTACACCATTGGGTTGGCCGGTTCGGTCCAGCCATATACTAGGTTTTGACCTGCTCTTGTTTCCCTTTCGTGTATGATACCTGCACGGGTCGTTATTATACATTCCAATGACGATGGGGAGCGGCGGCAAAGTAAAATGCAGGAAGGCTTCGTTAAAGTAGGACCGCACCGAGTAAGCCTGTAACCCCGCACTTTTAAAATATAACGGCTAAACTCACCCAAGATGCTTCCAAAAAAAGAAAAAAACTCCCCTCGAGCTTTAATCAATAGACAACAACAATAATAAGCGTAAATTAAGAATCGGTAGCAGGGAAATGCTGAAAAGGTTTGCGGCTATCGATCCTGGCAGTGGCGGAAGTGAGGAGGTTTTAATCCCGACAATCTTGGAGGCACGCGCTCGTTCCTCACGCGGGGTTTAAACAGCGGGGCTGCGCCGCCGCGCGCCGTGTCAGAACGCACCAAGGTCGCCATAGTTACCGTAAACTGCAGAAGCACTACTCGTGCCATTCGCGGTACTCGCGCAGAAACGCTTTTTTTTATCTTTATTACTTTGGCAATGGCAGAGAAGTGTACAGGGGATTAGCAAAAGCGCAGTTACTTCAATTCCCGAGCCACCGTGAACATCATCCATGCCCATTCTACCGTAAACAATTTTTTTTTTATCTGACTTTTTCATGAAGGGACACGTCCAGTGGAAATTAGCATGGGTAATGTTCCTCAGACTCCTAGTCAGATATGTGTTTCAAATACTTCAACTCTTTAAGATGCGGGCAAATCGTAAATATCACCTTAGAATTTTCAACAAAACATGTCACTAACCAAAATGGACAACAATGGCAGACTTTTTGCTCTGAATATTGTCAAAAAAATAGACGTTTCTCCCACGGTTTCCGTAATCACCAGTAATTTTAGGGCAGCTAATGGGTTAAAGTATTTCATTTGATTCCTACGCAGCACTGACGAGGAAACAGAGGGATTGTGGACGGTTAGTTGAAACTCAAAATCAGCGATAGGAGAAATTAACAGTAACTGGCCAATCCAGCCCTTCAGTTAGAGCCAGAAAAACGTATGAACTGGAGATAATGACTGGAATATGGAATCTCTGTCGTCATACCTCACTGCGTAGCAATGGACTCCAAGTACATCTACAATTCTCTTTGATATACGCACGCATGCACACGCGCGCGCACGCAGCACTTCAATCAGATCAAGCGCAATTGCGTTTATAATCCCTCAAGAAGGTTGGATCCGTGACAGGTTGGACTGGTTTTATCATCACCGCGGCAGCTTGTGTGCACATACTGCCCTCCAGTGGCTACCCGTAAAACTACACCATCCAACTGCCTGCGAACACATGTAATCACGTATATACCTTGCAAACGCTCAACGTTCCCACAGACAAATGTTTAAATTACAGTGGTTTTTAATGGAGAACTTCACTCATTTTATAATAGTTTCCGTCGTTGTCTTTCACCCTGACTGTAGTAAAAAAAAAATGCAGCCAAACGTACACGTTATGCAGATCTCCCACAATGCATTTCTGCATCCCATGCCCACATTGCAAAACGCATGCAAACCAATGGTGAGGGTGAGGCGCAGACAGTGGGTTAGAAGAGGTAGGTGCAGGGGTCATACAGGTGAGGTAAGTGGGGCTAAGTCAGGACAGGTGACTTATTAGGAGTGAGGCAGAACAGGTGAGGTGCGGGGGGTGAAATGGGAGAGAATCCCATCAGACAGCCAAGATCCAACTACTGCAGGACCTGAGTCACCCCAGCAGCATTTAAAGTGGATGTCTGCTCTCTCATACATTTGTGTTTAGTGAGTTTACCTTTCCACATCCCATAATTTTTCCAGAGTTCAACCTGAGAGCCATTTTAAATGGGGCCTGTGAATCATTTTCCCAAATTATTATTTTGTTTGTTTGTTTGTTTCTTTCTTTCTTTCTAAAAATCCCCTCAGGAAAAATATCCACCACAGCTTGGCGCACCAGACCAGACGGTACACCAGCTAGCTTAGCCAGGCTGGCACACACGTGCTGGTGAAACCAGACCAGGCGGTACACCAGCTAGCTTAGCCAGGCTGGCACACACGCGCTGGTGAAACCAGACCAGACGGTACACCAGCTAGCTTAGCCAGGCTAGCACACACGCGCTGGTGAAACCAGACCAGACGGTACACCAGCTAGCTTAGCCAGGCTGGCACACACGTGCTGGTGAAACCAGACCAGGCGGTACACCAGCTAGCTTAGCCAGGCTGGCACACACGCGCTGGTGAAACCAGACCAGACGGTACACCAGCTAGCTTAGCCAGGCTAGCACACACGAGCTGGTGAAACCAGACCAGACGGTACACCAGCTAGCTTAGCCAGGCTAGCACACACGCACTGGTGAAACCAGACCAGACGGTACACCAGCTAGCTTAGCCAGGCTAACACACACGCGCTGGTGAAAACCAGACCAGACGGTACACCAGCTAGCTTAGCCAGGCTAGCACACACGAGCTGGTGAAACCAGACCAGACGGTACACCAGCTAGCTTAGCCAGGCTAGCACACACGCGCTGGTGAAACCAGACCAGACGGTACACCAGCTAGCTTAGCCAGGCTAGCACACACGCGCTGGTGAAACCAGACCAGACGGTACACCAGCTAGCTTAGCCAGGCTAGCACACACGCGCTGGTGAAACCAGGCCAGACGGTACACCAGCTAGCTTAGCCAGGCTAGCACACACGCGCTGGTGATACCAGACCAGACGGTACACCAGCTAGCTTAGCCGGGCTAGCACACACGCGCTGGTGAAACCAGACCCCCTCGTCTGCAAACGCGGAGACGCTACAGAAACGAAGACTAAAAGGTGATTTGACCGTGAGACGCGGCATGCCGGCAGTGTCAGTCTCAGTCGGGCAGGAGGGACTGACCAGGACTTGGGCTCGCCGAAGTGCAGGTAGTTGATGCTGTAGAGGTCCATGTCCTCGGTGTGCCAGGCGAAGGTGGTCTTCCACATGCCGAAGTACAGGTAGGGCGTGTTCACCCCCTCGATCACGATGCCGCACTCCTGCTCCACCATGTCCAGCAGCGTGTTCAGGCGGCTGATGTTCCACTCCCCGATGTCCTGGACACAGGACACAGGACGCAGGACGCAGGACACAGGACACAGGACACAGAACGAGACTCGTGAGAACGCCGTTTCAGCACCCACCGTTATCGTAACCAGGACAGGGAGGCACGTTTCGCCTTCGTTAGTCAGGAAACACGAGACTTTCACACCCGGAAATGTCTCAGCCAAACACAACCTTGGGCATGTCATAGGCACACACACATATCAAGAAGTTTTTAAACCAAGAGCGGCCACTGTAACAGGGCAGGGGGGGTTGGGGGGGGGGGGGGGGGGGGGGGGGCTTTTGAACATTAGAACATAGGATTTTCTGGGGTGGTGGGGTCCAAAGTGAGATCTTTTCATGGGACCCAAAATACCTGTTGTTGCCCCCGTCTCTGATAGGCCACTTCAGCCAGTCAATCGGTACTGGCTCAGAGACATTTAAGGTCTGATAAATCTGTTTTGCTGATTAATTATACGAAGAAGAAGAAAAAAACAGGAAGGAAACTAAATAAGCCTCTTAACTTTTTTTTCTGTTTTTAATATTGATTGGCATTTGGCCTTTTAAACATAAAAAACCTGAAATAGCATGGCTAAAATAGGCATATGTCTATGCTCTAGCTGAAGCATAAAAAATTCTGTGCGTTTGGATTCCTCCACGTGTTTTTTTAAGAGGAAAAAATGCAAAACTGCACACGTTCTTCCTCAACTTGAATTTGACTTCAAAACAACAGATGGGAGAATCGATCAAATGACTACAAGGCCAGTAAAATCCACCAGACATACACAATAAAATCCACCAGGTGGCGCCAAAACCATACTATTCATTCAGGGAAACTGCCTTGTTGTTTCTTAGTGAATTGCTAAGGGAAGAATGGCAAATTAATAATCACATTTTATAATATGTGATCAGAGGGGACTTCCAAACATGCTGAAGATTATGCACTCAAGTAACACGACAAAAACACAGCACTTGCAGGCTGGGAGGCTCGTAAAAATAGGTAAATGAGGCTTCACCTGACACAGGACACTCATTTCCCTAACAAATACTGAGCTGAACTAGGAGAAGGAGGAGCCAGTTTCCAGGTCTCGTTTTCATTGTAAAACAACGGCTCACTTCCTCACCCCCGCAGACGGGCATTGGCCGGTCGCGGAAGCCCCTCCCACTCACCCGACAACACATGAGCCACACCCACCTCCCGCCACATGGCGGAGGGCCCTCCCCCTCCCCCTCCCACTCCCACTCACCGAATCGTACAGCGAGCCGCTGATGTCAGCGCCATATATGGGCGACACGAACGTCAGATTCTTCCAGTACTTCCTCTCCAGGTCGTCAAAGTCCTTGTGTGGAGGAGTGCAGTACCTAGAGAGGGAGAGAGAGAGAGTGATTTAGTGCACTTACCCAGCTCACTTTCGTTTTGTTTTGTTTGTTTGTTTGTTCTGTTTTACATACAGCGCATTAATACAGCCGGATGTTTCCGGGGGCATTTCGGTTCGCTCAAGGACACGGTGACATTGCAGGGAATTGAACCTGCAAACCCCGCTGTGAGCACAGCTCCCTATCCGTCACGGCTGTGCCCCGTCTCCGGCCCACAGCGAGATACCGGTGTTCACTGCGCAGTCAGCCCAGGCAATAATTCACTCCACAAAAAAAAAAACACAGAACTAAAAAAAAAAAAAAAACCGGGGCCTCTGTGATCATCCATACATGAAATTAACCAAAAACTTCCCTGTCCCGTTAAATATACTACTCTTCTTCTGAAAATTACTTACAAGTTCAGTTTGGCCTTCACCAAAAGAAAGTAAAATTTAAAAAACACGCTGCTTCATACAGGTTTTTTATGGAGTCAATGAAGAAAATAAGAATGAGCAACTTTTTGATGAGGTTTTGTTTCAGTTTTTTTTTTTTTTAAAATGAAAATCTATTAATACTAAGAGGCAGTGAAGCACGCTCTGGGTTAGAAAGGAAGCAGGGAGGGTTGGGTTGGGGGGGGGGTGTTTTGTTTCTAGCGTGCAGCTTCACTGCTGCAGCTCAGGGATCCGTGACTGCAGTCACTGCAGCTCTGACAGATGGCAACAATGACCGAACAGCGCAAGATGGCTGCCCTCCAGACCCAACCTCCACTCCCTCCTCCACCTCCTCCTCCACCCTCACCAGAGCCTCAGAGTCAGGGCCAGACTGTGACAGCTGATCTGTAAGGGGGGGGGGGGGTCGGCATGGGGATCAGGGGGGTTCGCTTCTGATCTCTGCAAACACTGCCAAGAGACCACAGGCCGATCGCTGATCCAATGGCATGGACATCTGTGATTTTCAATGCATGTCAAACTACAGCACGATCAGTGATTTCACTTCATGGTGATCAGTGATTTCACTCCATGGTGATCAGTGATTTCACTCCATGGTGATCAGTGATTTCACTCCATGGTGATCAATGATTCATCTCCACGGCGATCAGTGATTTCACTCCATGGTGATCAATGATTCATCTCCATGGTGATCAGTGATTTCACTCCATGGTGATCAGTAATTTCACTCCACGGTGATCAGTGATTTCACTGCTTATCAAACCGCGTGGAGATCGTCCACCTCCTCTATCACACCACATTTCAGAAGCAAACATAAGGAAAACGTAACATAGTGGTGCAACACGTGTCACTAGACAATATTTATTTAGTCAGGAGAAATGTAATAAAGTCCCAACTTGTAAGCAGCTTTTTTATAACGTCAGTAAGTGACTGACTGAAGCGAACACCTGGAACAGTCGCTCAGACGCCAGCGTTAGAGAGACAGATCGACAGCGGTCCTCTTATCGCACAGCGGAGAGCGATCAGCTGCAGAGAAGCTAAACACACCACTGCTGCGGGCTGCAGAAGCCGTGTGAAAAATGACTCAGGATTACTGCAACACGTACGGTCAGAAGCAGAGACGCAAGATAACATCAGGGGCTTTTTTTCTGGGCTGACAGCACCGCACACCAAACCTGTCGGCATCAGCCCATCGCTAAGGTTACGGCCGATTTGGTGGAGCACACGTGTGGCAGACAGGAGGTACGTTTAACGCACCACTGATGCCCTGCTCAGAAAGGAACCTAATCATATTCATCAGAATGTCTTAATGTTTTAAAATTCACAAGTAAGGCTATATAGAGACTCCAGATTCTATATAATAAAATAAGCCAGTTGAATTATTTGTTATATTAATAAAATCTGTTAAATTTTTTCCTTCATAAGTCTGTATCTCATCTACTTTTCTTGATGAATGTGGAAACTTGGTTGCAGTTTGCATTGGTGTCATAACATGACACAGGAAGGTATCGGATCGTAAGACCAGTACTGACCTCGATCCCAAGAATTTCCATACGCTGAATCTATAGTCAAAAGGCTACGAGCATTAATGATTTCTGCATTCTTGTAAAAGGTTAAATCTGCTTCCAGTCAGCAGTTCACAGAAGCAATTAAGTTTAACCCTTAAAGGTGTAAGACCACGAATGTGTGATTGGAATGTTCATAACTGAGCATTCTAATGCTGATGTCACAATCGCTGCTGGCGACTGAAAGCGGTGGAGTTCTAGAACTAGGACTTGAAAGTTCGAAAAAAAATATTCCAAAAAAAAAAAAACCTTCTCTTTAAAGGGTTAAAGAAATCTTTCCCGAGGGACTGACTTCACCTGCAGCTGTTGCCTGTGAACAGCCGCGAGCACATGACTGCAACACTCCAATAAAATAATCAACTCATCAAGTTACGAGGGTTAAATTTTCATCTATTATACATCTATTTTTCTCATTCAGCATCACCGTTGCACAGTGCAGTGTATTAAACAGCAGTTTTCACCTTTCCCAATTTCAGTTTCAGAAGACTAGCCTGATGGCGTGCGTGGACTCTTAAAAATATTTAGGCTAAAAAAAAAGGTGTCATATAATGTGATATATTGTGATGTGGGGGGGGGGGGGGGGGGGGGAGTCCACAACTTAAGGCTGGAGGGGGGGGGTCTCCAACATAAATGTTTAAAAGGTTCAATGACTGCATCATAACAAAGCTCATTTCCTGTGTGTGGGGGGGGGGGGGGGTGGAGGTGAGCAAAAAAATATATATATATATATATACATATATATATATATATATACACACCACACACACACAGTCACACTCTAGTGTTCAAATATGAAAGAGTAGTGCTTTCAAACGTGGATCACAAGTGCGTTCACACTAACTGGTGACAGTTCCTTCGTGGCACATTCTCATCGCTGTGCTCAGTTTGGCTGGTGTGAATGTTTTTGGAGAGCGTTCAGCAAAAAAGGAGTAAAAATGTCTTTCCACATCTCGTGACCCAACATAACCCCTCTCAGAGCCCAACCAGGGTTCTTCCTGCAAAGAGACATCCTTAGCGTGTGCCCAAGCAAACTTTACAAGCACCAAAGCAAGGGAAAAACGAAAAACAAACCATTAAAACTAGAGTTAGAATACAGTTTTGGTAGCCCTCTAATAAACAGACATTCAAAGAAAGAAATAAAATCAGACAGACAACTGAATTGAATTGAGCCTTTTTTCTCAAAACTCAGTTTGGTTACAGTTATGATTTAAACGTGCATCTATCATGCTGAACATTTGGTGTAGAAGGACAATATTAATAATCAAAAGGAAGCTGACACTCCTCTTACAGACTGACATGGAAAGAGGGAGATCACAAAACATAGCAGCTGAATTTCCTGACGTTTTTGTATTGTTCAGTTTTACGTTAGCAAAATAAAGAGCAATTCTGGCAAGCATTTTAAACCTTGACTATTAAGGGGGGCCAATTCAGGATAGTACAGTGCTAACAATTTGAGGTGACCCTACGTTCGACTGCAAGCGCTGACCCAAAGATGGGGAACTGGTCATGCCAGGAAACACCGTCCCCACGGTGGGGGGGCGGGGGGGGGTCATGGCATGACCAGCGCTTCCATTAGGCCATTAGACCTGCCCCCACCAGCCAGAAAAAAACTGGTGTAGGAAAACCCAACCACCCCTTAAATAAAGACAGTGCATCATGTGCTCAGGGCTGTGTTCATGTACTGCCCTGTTTATCCATGTATGACGGCCCTGTTCATATCACAAGCCAAGAGAGGAGGAAAGTGTACATTACGTTTAACCCTTTAAGGTGTGAGGTCACAAATAAGCGACTGGAATGTTCTTAAACTCCCATTCCAATGCTGATGTCACAATCGCTACTGGTAACTGAAAGCAGTGGAGTTCTAGAACACCGACTTAGAATTTTGAAAAAACATTCCGACATGCTTTTATTCTGTTGTATTCGACTGCATTCTGTTGTGTGGCAGAACCCCCTCCTCCCCCCCCAGCCCAGCCCCCTGCTCGTGGGCACGTACTTCTTGCTGTTGGCCAGCTTGCGGTACTCCCCCACGGTCATCTGCTTCTTCTGGATGTTGTACTGGGTGAAGAGGCCGGACTGGCCCGTCACCACCTGCATGATGGGTGCCGGGATCACCATCTCCTCGATGGTGTCGTACGATTTCCGTGGTTTCCACTCCTTCGGCGGGATCACCTGGCACAGAGAGGTGGGGGGGGTGGGGTCAGGGGAGGGCGTGTTGTAGGACATTGTACACAAGTAAATCTGTCAGTCAGTCAGTCAGTCAGGGAATTGGTGAGTCAGTCAATTAATCAATCAGTGAGTAAGTCCAGCAGTAAGTCAGGGAGACAGTCAGTCAGTTGGTTGGTGAGTCAGTGAGTCAGTTGGTGAATGAGTAAGTGAGGCAGTTGGTGAATCAGTCAGGGAGGCAGTTGGTGAGTCGGTCAGTCACTGAATCAGTGATTCGGTCAGAGTCAGTGCACCCCTGCTCGTACCTTTGCCAGTCCGGCCCGGTGGGCGCCCTGCGCCTCGATGTACGTGATGTACTTGGCGAAGTCCTGGAACTCCTCCATGGTGGGCCGGAAGGTCATGATCTTGCACCCCGGATTCTGGGCCATCGGGCTTTCCACAGACATGGCGGCAGGGGGGTCGCTGGAGAGGGCAGAGAGAGAAGAGAGCTGGAGCATCGAGCAGCACAAACCAGAGAGCAGCACAAACCACAGAGGGCTGGAGCATCGAGCAGCACAAACCAGAGAGCAGCACAAACCACAGAGGGCTGGAGCATCGAGCAGCACAAACCAGAGAGCAGCACAAACCAGAGAGAGCTGGAGCATCGAGCAGCACAAACCAGAGAGCAGCACAAACCAGAGAGAGCTGGAGCATCGAGCAGCACAAAACAGAGAGCAGCACAAACCAGAGAGAGCTGGAGCATTGAGCAGCACAAACCAGAGAGCAGCACAAACCAGAGAGGGCTGGAGCATCAAGCAGCACAAACCAGAGAGCAGCACAAACCAGAGAGAGCTGGAGCATTGAGCAGCACAAACCAGAGAGCAGCACAAACCAGAGAGAGCTGGAGCATTGAGCAGCACAAACCAGAGAGCAGCTCAAACCAGAGAGAGCTGGAGCATTGAGCAGCACAAACCAGAGAGCAGCACAAACCAGAGAGAGCTGGAGCATTGAGCAGCACAAACCAGAGAGCAGCACAAACCAGCCAATCGGGACCCGTTCAAAGGTCCCGCGCCATTAAAATGCAGCATTTTAAAACAAAGTTCTCTACAAAGCTCTCTTACTGCCCTCTAGAGGAGGATCTGGTATGCACGTTTAAAGTGAAAGTAACATGGCCACTAAATCAATTAGGGCCGCATGATATAACAAATCGCGATTTTTAAAAGTGTAATAAGAACAACCACCCTCATGGGGCGTACAGGCGATCTTTTGTTTTTTTCTTACAACACCACCTGACGCAGTAATAAAGCGGCAAACGCAGGAGGCCATGTGAAATGCCTCGGGGGGAATAAAAACAGCTGATATCTATAAAGTGCTGATGAGACAGCCAATCAGCAATCAGCAAGGCCATGCAGATTCCATGTGACTGGAAAAAACAAACCACATGATCACACAGACGCGCCAAGACCACACTGCTGATTGGCAGTCTGATCAACAACAAAAAAAAATGCAAATCAATATATCTGTGCAGCCCTGAAACAAGGCCGTTTAGCTGGCTGTCAATCAAGCGCCAACTCAAAGCGCACGTAAAGAACGGGCAAGCTTCCGCACGCCAAACGTTCCACTCTCGCTATTGTAAACGACGTAGCCTACTTCACATCAAAAGGAATTTTTTACCGTTTTATCCTTTGATCTATGTGGTTAGTATAGATCTTTATTTGGTGACTTCATTCATGTTCCAAATGCAAAAAAAAGAAGAAAAAAAGAAGGAAAAAAGTGACTGCCCAGGGTCTTCAGAAAGAGAATTAGAAAAAGTGCACACAAACCGCAAACAGCGATGAGAATCTGATTAAATCGTAAGACTGAAAGAAGAACATGAGGATATGCACAACGACCATAATGCACTCACAGAAATGCAATATCCGGCCATTATAGGTTATGGTAAATGGAGGTACCTTTTGTAAAATATAACGGAATTTGTACAAATACAATTTCATAGTGCCAATAATTTGTATATTTTTGTCCATATATTTCCAAATATTGCAATATAGCAGGCTATTTGAGTCAGCTGAGCCCATGGTCATTTACCTGAAGTCTGAAGCGTACCTGGCAATGCACTAAACCTGGGTCTGTACACACGGCTAGCTGTTCCACAAGAGGATCGGGGGGGGGGGGGGGGGGGGGGCGGGGGGGGGACGCGAACACTCACTCAACGCTCCAAAAAAACAAATCATATTATGAAGCTCCAGTTCCACGAATAAACAATTATCTGTGTGGAATGAGAAATTAAAAATGCTTCCAGATATCCGTGCAGAATTTACCTTCACCTAATTCAGACCCGTGCGCTCACTGCTCTGCTGACGGAACACAACAAAATGAAAAACGTTCTGCCGTTCATTTTGTTCGGGCCGAGGCTGTGATTGACAGTTGCATGCCGACGGCCCTGGGCGAGTTTAAGACCGGAGGTCAAGACTACCCCCTCGATTCGCCCCGTTCACGTTCGGCCGTCCTGAAAGGACCTTCCGAGGTAAATAGCTTCTGCAGACTCTCCTTCTCTCTTCGTCTTACATCCTCCGAGACTGAAGGATAAAACCAAAGGGCTTCTAGAATGCTTCCTTTCAACCTCCAACCTCAAAACACAGGCACCCTTTAACAAGGGAAGAAAGACAAGGTTCACCTTTTCAAACACAGCTGTGAAACAAAAAATAAACAGTTTGTCAACGTCCAAAATTTTACCCCACTGAAAAAGGACAGTGGATATTTTCGGCAGGGATGATGTTTTCGTGTTGTTGTGGGGAACTGTAAGTGCAAGTATGCGGGAGTTCAGGAACAGCCGAAGCTAACTCAACACGTCACTCCGAATGGACACACCTGCCTACAGGTATCCCCGTGTTCAAAACACCTGCAGGGCCAATGTACAGGTGTGCCGCGTCAATACAGGACTGTTGCTTGGAAACAACCGAAGGCTTCAATCTTATTGTTGCAGCGCTGTTTTTAAATTGTAAATAACTAATTAAACGTCCGGATTTAACCTGTTATTTCAACCTTGTTTCAGGACAACCAGTAAATAAAAGAACAGATAAACACTTCTGCGTTTCAGTTTCACTTCTGTTCAAGCAAAGCCTGTTTTTCCCCCAGCACGAAACCCGGTGTTAGAAAGAAAATAATAAATAAACTCAGCACTCACCTCTAAGTGGATAATCTAGTATTTCAGGCAAATCCTCTGCAATGATTGTGCTGATATGATACCAGGTGCCAAAGTCAAACGGAACTGCTTTTCCTAAGTTTTTCATCACAGTGTTAGCCTATTTTGTTCTCAGGTCGTTCTTAAAGAAGGAGAATGTTGCAAATGTTGGAAGGGTTTAGCCTAATATTTAGGTTAGAATACACAATCGAGACCGTTTTTATGTTATAAAATGATATTCTAGCTACGTTATCTTTCTTCTTTTTTTACAGCAGGTTGTTGTTATGAATGAAAATATTGAAACCTTTCATCACTAAGGGTTAATAAGATTAGCTTCCTTTCCCCTTGCACCCACTAGTGTACATTACAGGCATAACATGAAGTCCCTAAAAGTACTCCATACAATTCATGGCAGTGGAGTACTTCTGCACATTCTACAGTACATATTTGAGCTCTTTATTTATGAAATACAATATACAAATTAATTTTTTTGGTCCAGCAGGCAGGACTAAACTCTAATAACCTGATCAACTGTTGCATTGTTGTAAATTGTCATTCCAGCAGTAGCCTACACATTATGCTGGCCAATCACATTTTTACGCAGAACAGGAAGCCTGACCTAACAAAGGTGAATTTGACCTTCACAGCTGAAAGAAAAAAAAAACGTTGCCTGACTACCTGTATGTTCACAGGTATTTAAGTCACACTGCATTAATACCGTCTGCAGCAATGGATTTACAGCAAGCCTAAAAGAAAATTTACTACCAGCCAAAACAAACAGCTTTTGGAGAAAATGAATCCTCTTCTGGTTTTCATATTTTGCTTCCTCAGAGGTGGGAATACTGACAGTTTCAAATGGGAACAGATATTTCTCATCTACAGAACCTACTCCACACTGACAACACAAAAACAACAGAAAATAATTAATCAGGCTACAGGAAAACGAAGGGAGAGGACTTCATTCATTACGACCACGTTCAATCGGCTAGCTTGCAACGCTAAAGTCACACAGCTGGTCGAATGGCCCGTCTCTGTGCTCTCATGGCGGTTTGCGTGATTTCACACGAAATACCCCTGGTACCTGTAAGGTGCTCTTGGTCAGGTAGGGAATTTCAATCGAACTGAAGACCATGGAGCTTTCCAACCAAGCAAGTCAAATCCATACTGCATATCGCCCATACTGTGTTGCCATGATGTAACCGTAGCCAAGAAATATAACCAACATGCTCATGGCGCGAGTGGTGTATTTGCCCCCTATAGCCATCTGAACACTGAACGCATTTCGAAAAAAAAAATGTTTCCACAAGCTATACCGTCCTACACTTCTCCCATCAGTAAACTGCACAATCAACAGGGTACAGACTTCAAAGATCTGAACTCCAGAAGAGTCGAAAAAAAAGTTTTCTGGGGTCAGCTGATTGGCTCATCCTGCTAAGACACTGTTCCACTGTGAAGGGAGGGGGTGACAGCTAATCAGCTAATTAGCCAGTTAGTGCTCTTGAACTGCAGAAACTATAAATGTGAAATACGGGTCACTCGTCACATTTGCAAGCAGACGCCCAGCTACTTTTTTTTAAAGAAGATCAAAAATCCTGCGATTTCAAATTTTTTTCAAGCGACTTTGGGGAAAACGGAGCCGAAAGTCACGTGTTACCAGCGTACTGGGCAACTCTGATGAGCACGGGCCTCATTATCCTACATTCCATTCAGCCCATTCCAAAGCCCCAGCAGGAGGGTGAGACGCTCACTAGCGACCCCCCCTGGTCAGCCAGGTAGCCACGGTGTCTTCCTATGACTCATATCTAACACAACCTAAACGTACGAGCGGCGACCTGAAAAAGAAGCAGAGGCCTGGCGTCACGTGTTTTTGGGGGAGCGCCGTTCGGGACTGTGCCCTCGACCAAACTGACCGAGGTTACAGCGACGGGACTTTCCCCGGTGAGGCACATGACTGGGCATTTCAAAATAGGAGAAAAGAGCTGAGAAAAAGCATTCATAACAAAAATTGTAATAATTTATAAAAAACACGATTGTTCACCACTGCCCTTCTCACCAGCATCTCCGCTACAGAAAAGGATTAGATTAATTTACTGGCGTGCAACTAATATTAATCTTTCAAGCAGTCTCTGAGCTCCACCACGGAATGAATACACGGCAAACACTGTTCATAAAGCACACTGACCTCTTCACGCTCGACTTCAGTCTACAAAATTTAACCACAGAGCCAAGTCACATACCGACGTGAAGCTACGTGTCATTCATAAAACCACAGATATGTTTGATGTAGAGGATTGAGCAACTGAAGCCATGCCACTGGTTTGCCACTGTAAAACTGCAGAAGTTGCACAAACTCGTCACATTCAGGCAGCCAAGCCATTTTTATTTCAGAACGAAGCTCAACTGTTCTCCGTTGATCGCAATTGCACTTCCTGTGCCTAAAACAAGTAAGCATGAATGGCATTTTAAAACAGAGCACTTGCATAACGTACACGAATGGAACATGAGTGTAGAAAGGATTTGGGATGTATAAGTAGAGCCCGACCGATATATCGGTTTGGCCGATGTATCGGCCATTATTTGACTTTTTTTACGACATCGGGATCGGCAGTTATGCAGCCGATGTGTCCCGATGTTTAAATAAGTATAATAAACACAAAAAACATTGATTATTTATCTGTACTTGTCTGTTCAAACGTTGTAATTGTTATTTACTAGAATTATCCAGTAGAGGGAGCTCTAATACAAGTGTGAACTGCAGCAGCTGACGCGCTACTTCCGTAATAAGACGTTTGTCACTCGTGCCTCATCCAATATTCTCCACTGTAAGACTTATATTATATATTACTTATACCAATATTCTCTGCACAGATTCGATTGCCGCAATAAAGGTATGTATATTTAGTGAAAGTTTTTAATTAAATGCGTTTATACGACCACTGTGTTTATCAATCCTCATTATCCAGCGAGCGAGCTAGCTAACATATTTGGTTCACTTTAGCCAGCTAGCTGGCTAGCAAGCCTTTATGAAGTGGCAGTGAGCACATAAGCAGCGTAGGATCTACATTTCCAGAGGACATCGCTGTATTGTCAAATAAATAACCAGCCAATATAAAATGGTGATTGAATGCATCACACGTTTGTTTTTTATCTGAGATAATGATATTAGCTACTAGGCTATATGATGCTGTGTCAAAAGCCAACGCGTTATTGCAAGCGAGTGTCATCCAGAGACTGTAAAAAATATGGACAAAGCTACTGTGACGTCACCCATTGACTCTCCGTGGGTCTCTAAAACACGTTTTGAAGCTCAATGGCGGGCGCGGCCATTTTGTCGATTTGGAGCCAAAACCATAGAGTTAAGCGGTCTTGTGATTTTTACAGTTTGATTGACAGTCCGGTGCGGAAAAGCCCATCAACCTGAACGAACGATTGCAGAACGAACTTGAGGCTAGCTGACTGTCTGCCGTTATGTTTTAAAATATATTATCAGATGTTTACGGAGTTTAATTTCCATCCGTGACTGTACTGTGTCATGTAATCACGTTATATGTATGACATTAAAAATACAATTAGGCTATGTTCAGTTATCTTCAATTTATGTTTCTCAGCAAAACGAATATGCTTAGCTAGCATATCAGCTTGCCAGTGAACTAGGTAGGCTATCCGTGGTTAGCTCACGCATTAGCAATATGAACCACAGGGGAAGAACATTGACTACACTGATGGTTAATTAATCAGAGATGTGTAGGCTACTGGTGATTTGACTAGGCTAATTTTCGTATAACTGTCTGGTAGACCTGCTGTTAACCGAGCAAGTTATCGTCGTAGGTTTTCGCCACAGTCAGTTAATGAGCCAGTAACTGCTAGTAGCAGTGCTACTAGCTACTCCATCGCCGTTTGTGGTGTTCACTTGCTGGGTGACGCTAGCTGACCGATCGTTCGCAAATCACTTTCTACCGAATAAAAATTAACACTGTCAGCGGTGATTAACAAATCTACCAAGTATTTTAATAACTGATCTGCAGGCGTGTAAATATGACAACGCACTTTGTACAGCAAGTTTTCCACCTGGTGCATGAAGACAAAAATAATGTAGCCTACATTGAATTTCTAATTATTATCAGGCTATTATTTGTTTCTTGTAAATCATCAAAACCAATGGAGAAAAGCCAATATACGCAAGGAGCCCCCAGGACCGATTCTGAGAACCACTGTCTTAAATGCCTAGCTTGTCGGTCTCTAGTTAAATGCTAAAAACATGTTCCTTTCTAAATGCCAAGATGGTTAATTTCGTTAAATTCTGTGTGTGTGATTTCATCGTGTGTTGTATGTTATTCAGCAAATGAACCTTGAGACTCCTAATTCGCTTCGTGAAACTGAAGAAGTGTTTATCCCAAAATCGGGATTATAGTAGCTTTGGCCCAGGTAGACATTTACGGAATGTACACGGCTGACAAGCCGTCAAACACGTCTGACAGATTGAATGTTTGCCGGTTAAGGTTAGCTAGCTAGTCAAATGGCTTGGTAACCGAAGTTGCGAACTGTTTTAGCATAGGCTACTACTGGACTACCAAATACAGCAAGCTGATTACGCTTTCTGCCAAGTAATTATTTGGTTAAGTAGGCTAAAAGGAAATAGTAAAAATGACTCGGCTACCGAAAAACTTAAGAGGAAGATTATTTTATGGTCGTCTAGTGCAGCTGTAAATAGCACACGCCATAATGAAATCACCACGAAATGGGATGCCTGCATTTTCAGACTTAGCACAGGCGGACCGTGGCCGGAGCCGCAATGTCAAGGCCAAGAGGCGCCACCGCCCACCCCAGTGACCATAGACTGTAGCCCCTACTGTAGCTCAGTCCACCGCAGTAATCCGGAAGTGACGCAAGCTGTACCTCATTGGTCCAGAACAAATATTGGCACTGTGCCCAAATGACGCAATAAATCATGAAATCGACCCATGGACAGTCATAAGACGAATAAAATACACCTATTATGACTATTTGTTCTTGTGAGAAAAAATTATTGACTTTGTATTTTGATCGCATTTGTACCGTAGACTTACATGGAAACCGGATATGAAAACACCTATACTGGAGCCATCCGTAGTGGCGCTAGTGAGCAACCAGGAACTACAACACCAGGAAATGAGCTTCAAAAATGAAGTCTGGTTTTGGCCGCTTGGTGTCATCTAGTCACGCGTCATCGTAGCAAGCTAACCAGACAGTAAAACCTGCGCAACCTGCACGGAAGCGCATTGTAGTTTTTTTCACCACCGAATTCTTATGGACAAGCCTCACGTTACGTATTTCATCCAGTCAATTTAGTTTAGCTCCGCTAGATAAAGTCTTACTCTTTGAGATCATGTAGTAGGAATAAAATAAGAAAATATAACTCATTTACTGAGAATAGATACTAAGAAATAATAACAAATTAATAACAACAACAACAACAATAATAATAAAATAATATTCATAAAAATACATGTTTGAAACTGGAAAACTGATTTTTTAAAATTATTTTTTTATAGATGGCTGGAAAATAAGAGTAAAAGCAACGTGTGGAGTTATTTTGAATTCACACCACTTGAAGATGGTGTTAATATATATATTTCATTTAATATCATCTTTTGCATTTTGTTATCTATCAAAAAGGTCTTTGTGTGTTTATTTTTATTTATTTGTTTGCTTCTAAGTTAAATGTTCTCAAATATAGAAACTTTGATAAAATATAAGTTTTTCAAATTGATTTGAAAATGTTGCACTTTTTGACAAAATATCGGTCAAAACATTGGTAATCGGTGGGCTAGGACTCTCCAAAATCGGGATTGGCATCGGACCCAAAAATCTGGCATTAGTCGGGATCTACATATAAGCACTGCTTAAAAGCACCTACAGGTCTTACTCTTTGAGATCATGTAGTAGGAAGAAAATAAGAAAATATAACTCATTTACTGAGAATAGATACTAAGAAATAATAACAAATTAATAACAACAACAACAATAATAAAATAATATTCATAAAAATACATGTTTGAAACTGGAAAACTGATTTTTTAAAATTATTTTTTTATAGATGGCTGGAAAATAAGAGTAAAAGCAACGTGTGGAGTTATTTTGAATTCACACCACTTGAAGATGGTGTTAATATATATATTTAATTTAATATCATCTTTTGCATTTTGTTATCTATCAAAAAGGTCTTTGTGTGTTTATTTTTATTTATTTGTTTGCTTATAAGTTAAATGTTCTCAAATATAGAAACTTTGATAAAATATAAGTTTTTCAAATTGATTTGAAAATGTTGCACTTTTTGACAAAATATCGGTCAAAACATTGGTAATCGGTGGGCTAGGACTCTTCAAAATCGGGATTGGCATCGGACCCAAAAATCTGGCATTAGTCGGGATCTACATATAAGCACTGCTTAAAAGCACCTACAGGCAGACATCCACAAGTTCCAAGCCAATGAGAACGCTCGGTCAGAGAATTGGCAGGTTATTTGTTTCTGGTTAACCTTGTTTGGAGTCTCTAGCACAGGTATACCAAAGCAGAACTCTGTCTGGTTCGTTCGTTTTCCATCACATCCTAGTTTTGATAGCCTTCGGGTAACAACATAGGCAACCTCACTCACAAAAAGGGTTCACTTCTGAGGTTCACCACTGATGTATCGTTTGTGTTAGCGGTAGCATTCGTGCTAAAACTCCAACAGAAACAGCGTCGTTAGTGAACTCCATTCCAGGGCTGGGTGAGTCACGCAGATGAGTAAATATTCTCAAAATCTCAAAAATAAATAAAAAATTCACACACAGGTTAGAAAATAAAAATATATATATTCCTTGAATTCTTCGCCAAAGTAAAATAAAGCACCTTTGTTGCTCAAGCACATGGTGAAAATCGTGCTTGTGGGCTGATTCGATCGTTCTGAAAAGGTCCAGGGTTCTGCAACCATAGCAACAAATCAATCCCCTCGACAGTTTGAATTCGGCATGTCCCCCGTGCGTCGCCGCTCGCCGGAGAGAGAGCGACACGGCGGTGAAGTCGCTGAGGCACGCGGCACGGAGCGCGAATTTGCAATGCAAAACCGGCCACCGCCGTTTAAGGGCACGGACCAGTCAACCCGGCAAAGGACAAGGAGGTGCAGGAGATAAGAGGATCCGCCAGGGGAAACCGCCAGCCAAACCCGGCCCGGCCGGTTCAGAGAGAAAACCCCGCCGCGCTTTAACCAAACAGCCGTCCGGTTTTATTCAAGGCGAGGGTTTTCCCGAAGTCGCAGTTTGCACTCGATTCAGTTTTTTTTTTTTTTTTTTTTAAAAACCTCCAGTTATTTCAGGCCGAGTGTCAGATGCAGAGCTGGTGCTTTGTGTCCCAGTTCAGGAGGATCTGCTTTGACTGCAGAACGCTCTATATGACTTACCCCCACTGTTTCTGTGTTCAGTTTTCACACCCTGATGTGAATGGAACTATAAAAGCATATAAAAAGTCATTTAATGACCCCCCCCCCCCCCCCCCCCCCCTTTTTTTTTTTAACTGTTGTGCCCGGTTTGGGTTAAATTGACCCGTTAAAACTTTTATTAAAAGATGAATGACACTTTTGAGAGATGTATTTCATAATTAGTGACTAAACTGGTGTAAATTTGGTTCTTATTTGGAGTTTCTATTCATAGTTCATCACCTGTATTTGTTTAATGTCTTTTTTTTGCCCAAAAATTTTCTTTGAATATCAGATAAAGGTGAAAGATAATTGAGAATGTCAGCTCAAAACAATAAACATCAATCGTCTACTGCATGAAAACCTTTTTATTTATAATTTATGCCCCGCATGCCTTCATTATAGTGTATTTACATAAATCATCATATATATAAATCATTATATAAATATCTTTAATCACAAAAAAGAATGACTCTTTCATTGTTAAATGCGATCCAGCAGAGGTAGGCTAAATGGCAATCATTAACCATACAGTATGAATACCATGTATAGGAAATACTGTTTGGAATTGAGCTAAAGATAATAATATATATCAAGTATTTCTGCATATATTTATTTCTGTATACCTGTATAACTATATAATAAGCAAACAGAAACACAAGGGTTAATCAGCCTCTAGCAATGAACCTATCCAGTATTTATAAGGCTGCGCAGGCATTCAGTATAAATGCATCCCGGCCAATACTATAATTACTTTTGCCGGATTCTTCCGGAGCTGACGTCAAGCCACGTTTGTAGTTAAATTAAACGAGTATGGTCTTCGTACAGTTCATCTATTTTTCATTAGAACAAATGACCTCGGGATACCAGAGTAAATGTACACGAACAAAAAAAAAAAAAAAAGACACAGGAAATAACCGGTCCAAACGTCTCAAACTTAAATGCGCAGAAATGTATTTATATCAGGACTCGACAGTGCTTCCATTTTAGGAGCATTTGGTCCAGAAAATTGATGTGCGCCAACTGGACAAAATAATTGCAGAGCACGTCTACTCACTGGGGTGCATTAGTGTGCTCCAAAATTTTTCAAGTTCAAAGCACATGCGGGAAAAAGGAGTAGAGCCCTGGTTATATACTTGTAAATGTATTAAAATATTTAGTACTGATTTTTTATTTATCCTGAGATTATATAGCTCAATGAGGTGTGCATTACTGTACAGAGTCCATAGTTGTTCGCTAGGAAATCCTCTATAGAAGTTGCTTTCGGTTTGACAGTATAGACCGCCCACCTCCTCTTCCGTGACACTATTCTTTGAACTTACTGCAGAAAGTTGAACTTTTTTTTGTGCATATGTATCGTGTGAAACCAGTATAAGTCAGACTATGTCACAAGCTTTACAAAAGTACACTAGCCATCTACCTAGCTATGTATTATTGTTCATATTACATGCATTTGTGATTTTCACTGTCAGGCACTGATGTTTTTATGAACTTCCCATAGCTGACATGGATGATGAGATGTACGATGTCCAACTCAAGTGCAGCTATCACACAAGTCATGGAACAATAATGTTGCAAATAACACAATATTATCTAGATATAGCTACCAAATTTTACACAGTGTTGTTTTTAAAGTGCTTTGTAAATAAATTTGGATTGGATTGGATTAACCAAAATAGTCGGTAATTTACAAAATCTTTTTTTGATATATTTTGTCATTTCTATTTTAAGGGGTATTTTATGTGGGGAAATAGCAAAACAAAATCTACCTATACATAGGGGTTTTAAAGTAATTACATAAATAAAACAAAATGTTAAACAACTCCTCAATAAATGACCAGCGATGGAGTTATTAATCACACTGAAAATGAATAATGAACTCTAACTTAATCCACTGAGGAAAAAAAAAAAAGTGTTTTAACTAATATACAAATTTAGGTCTTTTTTTTATTATACATGAGCTAATTAGCATATGTTCCTAGAAAGAGAAATAAAAGTCATAATACACAAAAAATGTTTGCATTTGATTCCACATTCAAAATACATAATTCCATTTTGATTGGAGGAAAGGAATTGTTTTTCCCCAATTCACCAGCGGTACCTCCCCTTCAGAAGTCTTAAAACTCAGCCCTGAGAAACTAGGACTTGGGCGAAGCACACCAGCGATACCAGAGTCATCAATCAGGGGGTTTACTATGGTGCCAAATTACACACAGACGCATTTCTACAGCAGAATACCGTATTTAAATCACTCACAGTAAGAAATACCGTATTTAAATCACTCATAGTAAGAAATGCCGTATTTCAAATACTCATAGTAAGAAATACCGTATTTAAATCACTCATAGTAAGAAATACTGTATTTAAATCACTCATAGTAAAATAAAACGCATGACATTATTTATTCAGCAACTACTTTCCACAATATATTACCCAAGATATGCATCCACTCGTCCATCCATTAGCCTATCTATACCCGCTTATTCCTGGTCAGGGTCGGAGGAGGTGTTGGACCCTATCCCAGCATGCATTGGGCGAGAGACAGGAATACACCTTTGAGAGTTCGCAAGTCCATCACAGGGAACACATACCATTCACACACACACACACACACACCCACTCACACACACACACACACATATATACACACACACACACTCACTCATGCCTAAGGGCAATTTGAACTCTCCAATTCATTACCCAAGATACACATTATATAAATAACACAAAGACTAGTAATGCAGCGTATGCTATGTCCTCCACAGCCAAGATAATTCCCATCCTTCAGAGCTTGACTGACGGCAAACAATTCCCTTTTCTTTCAACAGTCCTACACAACAGACTCTGCAAGCTGCAAACGAAGACCTCATAGATAGCCTCGGAGGGCCAGACAGAAACATCTGCGATCAAAGTATCACATTTCAACAGACACACCCCCAGCCTCCCGGACATTCTCCAAGTCTCCCGGACTTATGTCCAACTTCCCACATTCAATCAAATGGCATGCAACATAACCGTGGATAATAAAATAGGGATAGAAATGATTGGTCTTCATTTTTTTTTTTTGCATTAAAAGCCATTACATTACAGGAATTTAGAAGACACTCTTATCCAGAGCGACTTCCACAACTTTTACATGGCATTTTACATTGTATCCATTTATACAGCTAGACATATACTGAAGAAATTCAGCTTAAGTACCTTGCTCAAGGGTACAACGGCAGTGTCCTACCCAGGAATCGAACCTGCGACCTTTCGGTTACAAGCCTTATCCACTGTGCTACACTGCGGACATAAAACCAGAGAGGAGCTCCACCAATCAGAGAGCATGTGGGTAAGAAGGACCATAAGCTCCTCCCCCCCCCCCCTTGTGGTGATTGGTGGATATTTTCTGGCAGCACTTACAAAATCAACTTAACTCTAAAGAGAGTATAGCCAGAAGATATCCACCAATGACTCCACCAACCTGCCTACTTGCAATTTCTTCCATTAAAAAAAAGAAGTTAACTAGACATGCTGGAGCTCCATTTCACCACTGCACTAGCGCAAGTGATGATGATGATGATGATGATGATGATGGTGATGAAGTCGAGTCAGAAACGCAAACAATACTGTTGGCAGTGTGTTGTGAGAGTGTAAGATTATGGACATTTAAATAAGTACTTCGCTACGACTCATAACGACCTGGATCGATTTTTCCACTTTGAATCAATTTCATCAATCCTGTTCAAAGTATCTTTGCTCCATTTTATTTTCATGGGCGAAACAAATATTGCCACTGCCGCAGTAAATTTTTGGGGTCACTGAATGTGTACCTTAATTTCAGCCTGATAGAGAACTGACTGAATTAAGTAAGATCCATTTCCTTTTTCCTTCACACCAGGCTTGCTTTTTAAGTATTCTGAGAAGGATTTGCACACCATGTTAACTAAATATTATTTTGCATGGATCTTTTCATTAGTGACATAATGACCATTTGTCCCATATTGAAAATCGCACAAACAAACCAGGTTCTGACAAAACAAATCCTTCTTCTTTTGAAGCAAAGATAAAACTGCATTAACCTTCTTCTAGCATGTGCATGCTTTGATAGTTTTACAAGGTTTTGATACAATTTCTTCAGGCAATTTATGCTTTTGGCCAAGATTACAACAGCACTTTGCGCATACTACTTAATATTTCCACCTCAAAATACATCTGCAATATCCATTGCAAGTTGAATTGATTATTCATTAAAGTATCAATTGAACAAGGAACCAGCAAGAGTGGCACTGAGGAAACTTTTAAAAATCTCTGCAGACTGTAACATAGCAGTCCTACCAACCCCATAATTTAATTGTTTCTTCACTATCCCAAAAGCAAACTGTCTCACCGAAACAAGTTTCACTGAAATCCAGTCACCCAGTCCACACTAATCTCACTCGTCAGGCCCATAAATACAGTTTCTGGGGTTGAGATAATGTTCACACACAATCACACAATCTCCATTTAACCAACAACAGCAGAGGTCCCTATATAACCAATTCGTAGAAATGAACCCAAATAACTTGCAGCGATAAATCTTATGCATGCTACCGTAGACACATTTTCGACATGTCTTTCGCAAAGGAGTTACTTAGAAAAGAACTGGCAAACAGCATTACATTCATACAGGTATTCAACTGAGAGTTTGAATTCGAAATACAGAAAGATAAGCCCGTTTTGACAAAGGCGCCTTAAGGTAACGACGTGTCGACATATATATTTTTTTTTTCATTTATTTGTTTTTTGGTTTTTTTTGGGGGGGGGGGGTGGCAATAACTCTGAAAATTGGTCTAATGAAAGGTAACTGAACGTTTAGCTCTGCTAAAGTAAATCGCTCGTATACAGTTGCCTCCTGCTCTTGCGCACTGTGTATCAGTTGTGGATTTAGTCCACTTACAATGAAGTTACATTTTCACAATTAAAATCCGCAAAAATAAGCAAGTACAACGCTGATATCGTAAAAAGACAGTAATATTGTACGTCTCCTGATAAACTGTAAAGTTTTGCAAGTTGCACGAAGCATCCACAGTTGTGATTTGCTTGCCATGGCTTTTCTATGGCTTCACAATGTACATCTTATATTTTAAAAATGAAAGTACATGAGACACACGCATACTAAGTTTCATTTGGAAGATCGGAGTAATCATTTTGCAGTTAATTTTGTTTCACTCCAGACAACTGGGGGATGTCCTCACCATCCTGATTTTCAACAAAAAAAAATTTACAATCCGAGATGGCTTTTAAATTCACGTTGCAAACCGTTCATTCATATTATCCCACTCTAGAGTCTTATCAACTTCATGCTCTATCAATATCAACAAATAAAGGCTTTATATGCATATCCGATTCAGAAATTAGTTTATCAGTTCGACAGTTTATGGAGGTCGGCAAGGGGTCCATCCTTTGTTGTGCTGATAAATATTAGTAACGTAAAGTTTCAATAGCTCCGCTCGCTTTATAGTTAAAGGAATAGCATCGCCATTTTTCATTATGCAAAACGATATATAGCTAGACTACAACTAATGTTATAAAAAATGTTGACTTTCTCGCTGATCGTCTAGCTTTATGTCCACTTACCCAACTTAGCCAGCTCGCCGCGTATTTAGATCATCTAGCCAACATTAACAGTTGTAAACTTAAGTTATATCTCATTATGGCTGCTATCAAGCTCTCGTGACTACTAAACGTTGCGATATTAACATTAGGTAGCTAGCTGACGAAATTCGGCTAACCAGCTAACTAGCAGCTGATGCAGCGTAAGTCACGTAGCACTCGCCGGATAGGAAACACTGGCTAACTTAGTTCGCTAGCTAGGTACGCTAGCAAACACCAACAACTCGATGTAAAACACGGGATGGCTGAACACACCGTGGCGTGATCAATTAATGTCAGGCTGAAAACTCGCTAACCTACTCGGCGGCTTTCTCTTTCCTGTTTCGGTCGTCTTGAAGATAGCTAGTTAGCACTTGGCTACCCGCTAGCTAGCTTGTTGCTAACGTTAGTTATTAAGTCAGGACAGACAATGCATTGCATTTTAGGGCAACAGATCATGTAATCACGCTGTTCAAACGTCAACGATGCATTTCGCATTTCGGGCTTACAATTAGCAACCCTATAATGTTACTCCACCACTCCTAGATGCCCTCCGACCCCCATTCCTTCCATAAAAAGTCAACAAAAACAGCACGACGAAGGCAACCACAGCTGTTTGGAATAGCTTCGAATACAGCAAGCAATATGCACCATCATACGCAATAGCGGTAAATGAAAAACGCTTTTTTACCTCCTGCTCCCGAGTTCCGTTCTTTATCGAAAATTTTCGTATTAGATTTGTCTCCTTTCAAAATCCACACGATCGATTATCTTGTGAACACTGCACAGAAAACCTCGACGGCACGCCTACTCCTGCATACTGTTCAGCGATTGGTTAGAAATCCACCCTCATAGGCGAATGCAGGCCAAATTCTGGAAAACCGATTGTCTAGTCTCGCTAACAGAAAGGCTGCTGCACCAATGGTCTTAGCGAGCATATGCGATAAACTTATCACGGGAAAGACGTCCGTGGAACACAGGTTAAGCTTCCGGCTTCAAGGGGGTTAATTATATGGAATCGTTGCAAACTTCCAAGATGCCATGGAGTCTCTAACCGTATTTATAATTCCGGCCATTGGAAACTAGCAAGATTTTATCAAGACACAGCCCACTCCATAATGACCTAGCAGACTATAGTTCATATGACAAAACATACTCTCTAAAGACTATGGACACGAGATCTCAAATATTTACCAAGCACCCCATCAGAAGTATCACACCGATATCACAATTATGTTATACCTTAATACACATTAATTAGACTTAGGTGACTTAGGTGCATTAACTGTTTTAACGCAGAGGAGAAGAAGAAGAAAATACAAGCAGTAGTTGTTGCCGTTCTCGTTGTGTTAGTGTTAATCAGTTTAACCTTCAGGGTCCAAGTTGAACTATGCGGTTGTTCCCTGCACTTGGACCGGTACTTCTCTCTAGGGTTTTCGTCATACTTGTTCCTGGTTATGGTTATACACTTTGTTGTACGTCGCTCTGGAAAAGAGCGTCTGCCAAATGCCTGTAATGTAATGTAATGATACAAACAGCCAAGTCACCCAAGTTTCATTGGTCTGCCCTATCCCATTCTGCCATAACTCGTATAGAACCTCTCCCTCTAATTTTTTAACCAATCTCAAATATAAATACTGTGGCAATGCGTACTTCGTTCTCGTAAAAAATGGTTCGTAAAACTCAGAGGCCACTAGAACTGTTCTATGCACATCAGACGAACATCGAATAGTCCTACATGTTTAATACAAACTTTATTACATTGGTTTGTGGATTGCATTGTATAGCTCAATGATACAAAAAATGGTTTAAATTTTCATTTTAGTTTTATCAATTCTTTGTTTATCTGACAATTATAGATGAAACATTACTGCAATTAAAAAGCAGTTTATATACATTTATATAAAACCATACCTACATAAGATAACAGCTATTAAAAAAAAAAAATTAATACTACAAATATACAATATGAAAATATACAAAAGTTCCAGTCTGTTTATGGCAACATTTGAGGTATTATAAAAATAAAAAAAAAACACCAGCAGCCTTTGTGTTTGTGACTGAGTAGGGAACTGAACAGGGAATGAAGTGAAAATGACAAGAGTTCTTTCAAAAATATGCACTGTAAAAAAAAAAAAAATTAAATTTTTTTTTTTTTAATAAGATTAAATTTTAAAATTAAAATCAGTTTCCCAATGGGCTATAAAAATTTTTTTTAAATGATGAACAGATTACAGCCGAGTCCATTGGTACTGTTTAGCAACAGTATTAAACGCCAAAGAGTCATGATCATCCTTGGCCCCAGAAGCTCAAAAAAAAGAAAATTATTATAATATAATAAACCTGCTGAAGAGCTTTAAGGCTCTTGGAAAAAAGTTATGAATTTTATCCACATTTCCCCCCCAAATACAACAAGAGGAAACTGCACTGATACAGCAGTTAATGAGAACATGGAAACAGAAAATACACAATAAGGCCCAAAATGTCCATAACTAACTTTCAACAATTTTTAAAACAATGACTGCCTGCTTAGAGCTAAAGTCGGTTACATTTATAAAATTAAAAATCTTGCTACCCCATTTGCTCCCAGTTTTAATGGACACATTTAACAGGATACCTATTGCAGGCAGATCAATCGGTTATGGGAACAAGTGCAGGACACTTGGTGAATTATAATGAAACAACTAGTTAAACTACTTCTGAGCAGGCAACGTGTCCAGTGTCTTTGTCAGAACATTCTCCTGGACCTCAGAGTAGACAGAGGGATAAACAATCTATATAACACCCTCCCCCGCCCCCCCAAAAAAAAAGAGAAAATGCATGGCTTCATTTTAAAGAGCACCCATATCATTCCTTTATAAACCTATGTTGTGACCAAAGGCCTCAACAATGTTCTTCACATAACCCCTCCTCCAAAAAAAAAAAAAAAAAAAATCATTTCTAAAAACGGAGGGAGGCCAAAAGCCATCGAACAGCCTGATGGTGAAAGTTGTTCTCCTATGATATTGCTGTATTACCATCCAAGTTTCCATGGCGGGGGGGGGGGGGCGGGACGCAGCAGCAAATTACAAAGGAAATGGCAGAGCCATCATCGGCCATTGCTGTAGCCAGGGAAGAACTGGCTGAGAATGGCTTGCAGGGGCTTGTTGACGCTCATGGCGTAGTTCTTGCCCAGGTCGCTCCTGCAGGCCGGGCAGGTGTACACTTCCGCCTTGAACGAGCGCTGAAGACATTCCTGCAAGAGGGCGAGAACCAGACAGAGAGCGCTTTTATACACTCCGCCACCAGGGGGCCTCGCATCCTGAAGTTTATTCCGTTAGCGCCCGTGGTGTAACGTGCACAACCACCGGAGAAAGGCTTTAGATGCCAAGATGCACCCCGAGGTTTAGTCCTACAGTAAATCAGAGTACCCTGGGCATTAACATAAATAACTGGAGATTAAATGGCTCCATTCCTCACACCATTTAAAAACAAATTCTATTGAGGGCGTTGTTGACGTCTGTTCAGAGAATACAAAGCTGTGTGTGCCTTGGACTCGAGTGAAAACTACACTTCCCACTCACCCTGCAGACATTGTGCTGGCACTCTGTGGTGATTGGCTGATACACCACTTCCTGGCAGCAGATACACAAGAAGACCTCCTCAACTTTGTTCAGGAATCTCTGCAGGTTTTTAAAAAAAAAAAAAAAAAAAAAAACCACACACACAAAGTCACATGACCATCTAATCCCAGACTCACAATCAAAACAGAATCCACACACAAACATTCCCAAATCCTTGCACGTTAGGCGTTCCCATTTCAGCGGCGTTCCAGAATGCGGGAATCTCTGTGGGATGTACGCACCGGGCCGAGCTTTAGAGACTCCATGGCTTCGCCCCACAGCTTCTTATTGAGCTCATCCCCCTTGATCAGGGCCTTCTGCTCTCGGGTCAGCTTGTAGGCCTCAACCTTCGTCTTCTTGGGTGGGGTCTTGGCTGGCGACGGCTTCTCTGTTTCTAGGGTAACGGTTCACAATGCAGCCATTTGCAGTTGAGAAGCAAGATTTCACACAGTGGTGGAAAAAAACCAATACCCACAGTAGCCCCAATGTTTCACAAAAATTACAAATAAATGAAAAAAAAGGAACAACTATCATAGTCCAGCTCATGAGACAAACCCCCCTTTCAGGCACCCAAATCCACAGTCCACTGGACTCACAAATGTAAATATTACTACAGTATTGTGTGCATTGGATTTCTCTAATTCTGATATAACGGGCTGTTTGATCCCAGGCTGCTGATTGGCTGTGACCGCATTCTACAGTGATTGTAAATCCGATACGGTAACGGTCAATCAAACAGCTGGTCTGTAAACAGCATCGTTCTGTGTACAAACAGCTACTTACAAATAGTATTACAAAATAAATAATATTGTGTCATCAACTAATTGTCTCTACACATTGTAACCGTTCTATAAAAGCGGCATGGCACGTTGCCTAGCAACACCCCCGTAGCCATGACTGCATGCGCGATACAGCACGGCCTCTTGTGCCATACGGCTGAAGTATTTTAGTACGATGTCACAATGAGCTCACTGACCAGTGTGCGACTTCCTCTTCCTGCTGCCCTTGGCGGGCGAATCCGTCGCCGCCTCCGATTCCTCCTTGTTCTCCTTTTCCTTCTCCTTCGCAGCGATGGCCTCCAGGTAACCCTCTGGATACTGGGGACGGGACAGAAGAGCACGGATAGTTACAGTAGGGCCTTTCCACAACGGCTGCCTGCAGGCCAGATCACAGGTGCACACGGCTGTCTGAAAATGTTTTTCAAAAGATGCATAAATAAGATGAACTAGAAGTAGAAGCCTTCTTAAAGTATAGCCGTAAGTTATTTTGGTGTGTTGGCACTGTGTTAAACCTGCATTGTGAGGCCCAGTTTCTGAAAGCGTCACCTGCATGGTGAGGCTCAGTTTATGAAAGAGCGTCACCTGCGTGGTGAGGCCCAATTTCTGAGAGCGTCACCTGCATGGTGAGGCCCAGTTTCTGAAAGTGTCACCTGCACGGTGAGGCCCAGTTTCTGAAAGAGTCACCTGCACGGTGAGGCCCAGTTTCTGAAAGAGTCACCTGCACGGTGAGGCCCAGTTTCTGAAAGAGTCACCTGCACGGTGAGGCCCAGTTTCTGAAAGCGTCACCTGCACGGTGAGGCCCAGTTTCTGAAAGCGTCACCTGCACGGTGAGGCCCAGTTTCTGAAAGCGTCACCTGCACGGTGAGGCCCAGTTTCTGAAAGCGTCACCTGCACGGTGAGGCCCAGTTTCTGAAAGCGTCACCTGCACGGTGAGGCCCAGTTTCTGGTAGCGTCACCTGCACGGTGAGGCCCAGTTTCTGATAGCGTTACCTGCATAGTAAGGCCCAGTTTCTTGATCCTCTCTTTCCCCTCCCGGGTCCAGGGGGCGGGCTCCTCATCATTGCGTTTCAGCAGGTACCGCCACACCAGGAAGCCAGACTTGCCCTTCTCCGGCCAGTACTTCGCCACCTGCGACAATCGGAGGGGGGAAAATAATTACCCTGTGAGCAGGCCAAACAACAACAAAAAACTGCCTTTGACACACTTTACACCGCACACGCACATGCACACAAACTCTCTCACACTCGCACTCTCGCTCTCACACACACATACTCACACACACACACAAACTCTCACACACACACACGCATACACGCACACAAACTCTCACACTTGCACTCACGCACACACACGCGCACACATACTCACACACACAAACACTCACACTCTCACACGCATACTCTCACACACGCACCTTGTAGATGCCGTCGTAGCGGTTGCCGTCCTCAGGGCAGTACTTGCTGTGCTTGCGGCCCTTGGAGCTGCGCACCACCCTGACGGGCTTCCCGGCCTTCCAGTTCCGCGCCTCGGCCCCGCCCCTCTCGTTCAGCGGCGCGCTGCAGTTCAGCGCCAGCGCCCTGCAGAGAGGAGCCAAAGAGCCGCGCACAGCACCACCGTCACTACAGCAACAGCACTGTGTACAGCATCACCGTCACTATAGCAACAGCACAGCACCGTGTACAGCATCACCGTCACTATAGCAACAGCACAGCACCGTGTACAGCATCACTGTCACTACAGCAACAGCACAGCACCGTGTACAGCATCACCGTCACTATAGCAACAGCACAGCACCATGTACAGCATCACCGTCACTATAACAACAGCACAGCACCTTGTATAGCATCACCGTCACTATAGCAACAGCACAGCACCATGTACAGCATCACCGTCACTACAGCAACAGCACAGTACAACTACACCACACAGCACTGTGTACAGCACCACCGTCACTATAGCAACAGCACAGCACCGTGTACAGCATCACCGTCACTATAGCAACAGCACAGCACCGTGTACAGCATCACCATCACTATAGCAACAGCACAGTACCATGTACAGCATCACCGTCACTACAGTAACAGCACCGCACTGTGTACAGCATCACCTTCACTACAGCAACAGCACAGCACTGTGTACAGCATCACCTTCACTACAGCAACAGCACAGCACTGTGTACAGCATCACCGTCACTATAGCAACAGCACAGCACCGTGTACAGCATCACCGTCACTATAGCAACAGCACAGCACTGTGTACAGCATCACCGTCACTACAGCAACAGCACAGCACCGTGTACAGCATCACCGTCACTACAGCAACAGCACAGCACTGTGTACAGCATCACTGTCACTACAGCAACAGCACAGCACTGTGTACAGCATCACCATCACTATAGCAACATCACAGTACAACTCCACCACACAGAACGGTGTGCAGCATCACCGTCACTACAGCAACAGCACAGCACTGTGTACAGCATCACCATCACTATAGCAACATCACAGTACAGCTCCACCACACAGAACGGTGTGCAGCATCACCGTCACTACAGCAACAGCACAGCACTGTGTACAGCATCACCATCACTATAGCAACATCACAGTACAACTCCACCACACAGAGCCGTGTACAGCATCACCGTCACTATAGCAACATCACAGTACAGCTCCACCACACAGAATGGTGTACAGCATCACCGTCACTACAGAAACATCACAGCACCGCGTACAGCATCAACGTCACTATAGCAACAGCACCACACCGTGTACAACATCACCGCCACTATAGCAACAGCACAATACAACTCCAATATACAGCCACACAGCACCATGTACAACATTACATTATAGCAACGGCACAGTACACCTCCACCACACAGCAGTGTATAACATTACCCTCACTACAGCAAAATCCCAATACAACTCCACAGAAGGCTTGCAGAAGAAAGAAAAAAATGGTAGAAAATGCAGAGTAGACAGAACAGGGTATTCTAGATAAGTTTAATACAAGGGTGCATTTGGGGGGTTGGGGGAAATTTGGACAATAGACACCTCATGTCCTTCTGAAGTTTTTAACCTCTGTAACAAAATTATTGTAGAGCAATCCTACCTTCAGTCACAATGATTAGACCTGAAAATAATACTCAGGTTGTCTATCCCTGAAAAATAAAGTTATATAGCCAGACAAGTGTCTCACACATTTATTACCACGTTCCAAAAACCACTGCCAGCCATTGTAGGAGCTTTTTCCCTGCATTTTGTTAAATGTACGGATTAGGAACCCCTCTAATTCTCCTCACCTGTTCATATTGGTCAGCTTCTGGTCACATGACTGCTCAGCGGTCCTCTTGTTACCCGACAGGTCCCGCCCACCAGAGCCTGTGTAGGTAAACTCATTCCCATAATCCTAGAGGGGGAGAAAAAAAAAAAAAAAAGGTATGATTCAGTGTTTATTTACACACAATGCAGTCAGATAAAAGTGCTAATCAGTCCAGCGAGAGGACTAAATAGCTAAATTAATTACTGAAATTGTTAAACTAGCTGCTTAGAAACAGCAGTACCGCAATAGTAGCAGGTACCCATTGCTTGCTCGAACCGACAATTAGAGTTGCCCTATCCATAGCACAAGAGCGCCCTCTACTTTTACAAGATGCGCAGCAATTTGTCTGCTATAAAAGACAAGAGGACTGTATTTTACAGCTGACAAATAGTTTCATTATTTAGCTGATTTTATTATTGAAACAATACAGGCACATCTTACAAACCAGTACATCTCATATACCATGTTTTACCATGAGCCTTGACCAGGGCTTTACCAATGTTGCATGTACAACACGCTGCTTCAAACAAGAGCTGTTATCCTGTTATCCTACAGTTACCATCACTACACCACTGGACATTCGGGGGGTGCGATATTTCCCAGCATGCCCTCATAAAGCGAGTCACTCTGGAGAACAGCATCCGCTTACAACATACAATGTATGAACTGGGGGGGGGGGGGGGGCAGTGTAGTATAATGGCTAAGGAGCTGGTCCTGTAACCTAAAGGTCGCAGGTTCGATTCCTGGGTAGGACACTGCTGTTGTACCCCTGAGCAGGGTACTTAACCTGCATTGCTCCAGTATATATCCAGCTGTATAACTGGACACTCTGGATAAGAGTGTGTCTGCTGTAATGCAATGCAGGAGAAGGACCTGCTGTAGTGTAGCAGTTCTGTGCTGTATGTAGGAGAAGGACCTGCTGTAGTGTAGCAGTTCTGTGCTGTATGCAGGAGAAGGACCTGCTGTAGTGTAGCAGTTCTGTGCTGTATGCAGGAGAAGGACCTGCTGTAGTGTAGCAGTTCTGTGCTGTATGCAGGAGAAGGACCTGCTGTAGTGTAGCAGTTCTGTGCTGTATGCAGGAGAAGGACCTGCTGTAGTGTAGCAGTTCTGTGCTGTATGCAGGAGAAGGACCTGCTGTAGCGTAGCAGTTCTGTGCTGTATGCAGAAGGACCTGCTGTAGTGTAGCAGTTCTGTGCTGTATGCAGAAGGACCTGCTGTAGTGTAGCAGTTCTGTGCTGTATGCAGAAGGACCTGCTGTAGTGTAGCAGTTCTGTGCTGTATGCAGGAGAAGGACCTGCTGTAGTGTAGCAGTTCTGTGCTGTATGCAGGAGAAGGACCTGCTGTAGTGTAGCAGTTCTGTGCTGTATGCAGGAGAAGGACCTGCTGTAGTGTAGCAGTTCTGTGCTGTATGTAGGAGAAGGACCTGCTGTAGTGTTGTGTGTGTAGTGTTGTGTGTGTAGCAGTTGTGTGTGCTGTATGCAGGAGAAGGACCTGCTGTAATGTAGCAGTTCTGTGCTGTATGCAGGAACAGGACCTGCTGTAGTGTAGCAGTTCTGTGCTGTATGCAGGAACAGGACCTGCTGTAGTGTAGCAGTTCTGTGCTGTATGCAGGAACAGGACCTGCTGTAATGCAGGAGATTTTGGCGCTCACCACGTCGTCTTCGTACCCCCCCGCCAGCACCAGGGAGTACGCCCCTTCGCTGCTCCGCCCGTGGATCCCAGCCACGTGGGGCCTGTGCACCCCCGACTCGCTGACCTGCGCACACACACACACGCACGCACGCAAGCATGCACACACACACACACACACACACACACACACACACACACACACACACAGACACACGCAAGCACACACGCGCACACACACACACACAGACACGTGAGATCACTGCGCAGAAACACACAGAGCGCCTGCATACTGCATCAGTTTTCCATTAGAGCTTTAAAGGAGTAACATGGTGGTTGAACGTGACACTTCCCAGTTGTCTTTAGGCAACAACAAAACAAATATGCGTAATTTTTTTATTATTCAGTCATTTCAATGTACTTTAAAACGTATTTTTCTAAGCCTAAATTTCCCACTGTAAAAGTTCACCCGAACCGTCTGGGCGTGGTAATGAGAACTGTCAGTTAGCTATGATTGACAGACCGTGCCCCGTTACCATAGCTACCCCCATGATGCGCGCTCTTTTTGGGAGACTGAATTTTCACAAGCTAGCTAGCCTAGTAGAATATCAAGTATCGATAGATAGCTAAAGTAAGGACGTTGACTTATATCCAATTATAATTTTTGCTATCTAGCTAGCCAAGTTAAGATAAAAGCACAACTATAACGTCCTCATAAAAGCAAACTAGCTAGCTAACATTATCGATAATATTGCTTTATGAAAGCTACCTAGCTAGCTAACGTTAACTAGCTAGCTAAATGAATATAACCAGAAATAATCTAACAGTCCTTAAAAGGCACTCTAATTTAAGTGAACCTAACGTTAGTCAAATATTTGCATTGTCTTGCCTGTAAGCCAGCGGCGCAAACTATGGGTCTCGAGTTATCCATGGGTTTACGGGGCGTGGAAAGGAGAGTGGTTACTGTGTTCGTGACGCACCAAGTTGACAACTTCTCAACCGGTTGAAAATAGGACGATAAATTTAAAACTCATATTTCTCCAAAAATACAGAACGGACATATTTAATACTTTACTCATTGTGTTTCTTCAATGCCCCTTGTGCAAATAGCACATAAAACCGAGAAAGTGTGAAAATCACCATGGTACTCCTTTAACCATGCATTTCCAATATGCAAAAAAAAGCCGAACTTATTTCCTAGGAATCTGACCTGATCTTAAATGTTTGCGTTCCCTGGCTGTAAAGCAGAAGGTTACCTGCACACGGAACTTCCACAGCGTTCCCACGGGAACGCCGGGAACGGGGCCGTGGTGGTTGGACGGGACGATGGTGCACTGCTTCGTGCGGCCCACGCACGCCATGCCCTGGGAGAGGAAATGACATCATAACATGACATCGCCACCCGCCAATCGGGAAACACCGATTCACAGACCCTACAGGTCTCACCCACGGGCAGAAGGCAGAATAGTGTGCGACTGAACTGCATTATTTGCCCCATCTGAATAAGAACCACAGACACACAAGCAGGATGAAAGATCTCTTCAATCCTCCTTTCTTTCTGCACCAAGGCCAAGAAGAAAAGAAAGGGGGAAGGGGAGGAGAAAAAAAAAAAAAAAAAAAAGTCCTCTGGCTTACCTTCCCCCAGTCCCTCTGGCTAGACGAGCTCGCGGACGCCATCTTGGCTTTTTTCTTGCTCTCCTTCAGCTTCTCCCCGGCCAGGACCACCTCGCTCACGTCATTCCTGCACTCGGGGCAGTACCTGCAGCGGCCATCACACCGAGAGAACGATCGCTAAACACGAGCCGCGATAAACTAGCTCATAAAACCTGGAATGAGAGTAATTTATACTTCGTTGCACACCCTCGTGTTGCATGACAAAAATCATGTATTTTCTACAGAAAAGAGCGTCATGTGACACTTTCTTTCAGTGTCGTGCACATCTAGAATTTTGTTATGTCGCAGAACTTCATACTTTGTTGCGCAGTGCTGATTGGACAGCCAGACGAAACGCTGAAATTTGTTGTCATGGATACAGGTTAATTCACCGAGCGCTGCCATATTTTCAGAAATACAACATTAAGCTGTCAAGCAAACTGTCAGGAGTTTGGCATATTGTTACCATAGAGACAACAGAACCCTCATCAGAGACCTTCGCAGCAGTATAAATGCAAAACGTCATGCGACAAAGTATAAATCAGGCTTTAAGGTTGGTGCTGTCATATTAACTATAACTGGTTTTCAACAAAGAGAAATAGAAAATTTCAGTATCACTGCCCACAATTTCTAGTTACAATGCGAAATGTGTCACATGGCTAATAATGTGTGCGCTTTAAAAAAAAAAAAAAAAAAAAAAAAGGATTTTAGAGATGCCCACAAGAGGGCAACAGAGAGCAAGAAAAAAAAAAGCTACCGTCACATAGTTTTCAAATGAATGTAACCACATTCATGCTAATAACTCGTCATTTCCTCCATCCTACTTTAGGATCGAATTAACAAGCCAGCGCAAACCGAAATCTCCAGGTTCATTAATTCCACTGGCAGCACGAAAACGTAATGCCACATTTGATAATGGTCTGGTTCAGGGTAAAACATTAGTTCAAACACACTCAAATCATTAGCAGGACCACTTGAATGTCTTTATATAGGGCTGCTTGGGTGGCTAATCTTGTTTTAAAAAATAAGAACACCGTTCTCGCGTGTGGATGGGCCCCACGGTCTGGTACTGAGTCAGAACCATGATTAATAAAAGGGAAAAGGTCTTTAAAAAGGCCTAAAGTTCCTGTAACACTGACGAATCGCAGGAGAGTAAGAGCCACGCCCGTTAGAGACAGGCAGGCGAGCCGGGCCCTGGAAGGCCTCAGCACTGTGCTGCTCTGAGCTCCCCTCCACGGCCTGATTACCCAGGTGGGTTCATTTAATTCACTAATCACCTCCCCGGCTTCCAGAGGTGCCCCCCATTACGCCCTCGTTAATAAGCCCCCGGTATGGGGCGCTTCAGACCGTGCAGGAGAGCGCCCCCCCCCGGAGGATTCTGGGAAGGGAGCCAAATTTATTTATCTTTATTCGACCTTTACTTAACCGGGTGAAATCAGTTGAGAACCAATTCTCACTTACAACGATGACCTGGGCCAAGAGGCGTCGGCAAGAGCACGTGAAATAAACACAGTCCACACAAAACGACTCATACGGCACAGATACAGAAACTCTCCGAAAAATCTCAGCACCCGCCCAGCTCCGCCTTTCTCCCCCCGTGTAACCTGGCAACAGCGCCCCCCCGCGAGCCCCGCTGGGCACTGACCAGTCCTCGTCGGCGGGGATGGCGGGCAGGGGCGGGTCCAGGCAGTAGATGTGGAAGGCCATGTCGCACTCATCGCACAGCAGCTGCTTGTCGGGGTCCTGCTTCACGCCGCACAGGCGGCAGTTGCACATGCGGCAGGCCTTCTGCGGGTGGTCCTTGCAGTGCTTACACTCCGGCCCGTTGGACCCTGCGGAGGGGGGGGCGGGGGGGGGGCCAGGCGTCAGGACGCTACGCTACGCAACACTACACCACGCACTCACACCACACACACACACACACACACACACTCACACCATGTGCCCTCACACCATGCACACACACACTCACACCATGTACAGACACAGACACACACACACACACACACACACACGTCATACACTCACACCATACACACACACACTCACACCATGTACAAACACAGACACACATACACACATACACACACGTACCCACACACCACGCACTCACACACACGCCATGCATTCACACCATCCACAAACACACACACACTCGTCACACACAGGCCGTGCATTATCTATGTTCTAGGACTGGTTCTAGGTTTGTAAAAGTCGGCACGTAACATTGTGGAAAAATCTACTGGGGCAAGCTAGCCCTCCAGCTCTCTTTTCTAAAGGACGAGCTCATATGAATAATTAACATGAGCTTTAATCTTAACCATCAGTGAGCGCAGAATCAGACGCCATCTGTGAACACGCTCACCTTGCAGCTACTCAATGCACAATCCCGCCAAATTATCTTTAGGAAAATGATTTAACTGCTCGACCTTAAATAGGTCTTTAAAAAAAAGAAATACATTTCCACACTGGAAGCATGGCTGAATTACATATTCAGGAACATCCAACTTGCTTTAACATTGTAGCAAGATTTTATCAGTTTTATTTGTCAGGAATGAGGGCAGACTTGGGTAGATTAATATGTAAGCCATGCTAATAAAGTTAGTCAACCTCAGATCCATTACATAAGAACAAAGTTCAGCAAGGGGTAAAAAATAATGATGATTAAAACAATTTTTTTAAGGAACTGGGGACAGTCCTGAAGTAAAATCTGCTCTTTTGTGAAGGTCCTTATCACTACAAGCCTACTAAGCTGACTGCTGGCCTGTTCTTGGCAGCAAAATCCCCAATCTCAATAAAGTAAACCCCCCTGTTGTCTGCAGTCGTTCATTTTCATGCACGTTTTGGTTTAAGGGGGTGGGGGGGGGGGGGGTTCCGTTACTTTTCAGCGGACTCTCCGACGCCGTCCCAGAATCCTCGGCGCTCCCCGGCTCCTCGATCTTGTATATCTCTGTGGTGAACGCGATGCGGCAGTCATTCAGGGAGTCCCCGGCGTCTCTGCAACGCAAGCAGGGTGGGGGGTCAGCACCGGCACACGCCCTGCCCCCTGCTGGAGGGGCGAGACACACCAGCGCCCCCGTGCTCTACGCACAGCACGGTTAGAAACAGCACGAGCAGGGTGGGGGGTCAGCACCGGCACACGCCCTGCCCCCTGCTGGAGGGGCGAGACACACCAGCGCCCCCGTGCTCTACGCACAGCACGGTTAGAAACAGCACGAGGGAGGCAGCAGGCAGCGCAGTACTAATGAAAGCAGCTTAACTATTTAACAGACAACCAGTATACATGTGTGCATGTGAGTGAGCGAGAGTGAGAGAGCGAGAGAGAGAGAGAAAGTGAGTGAGTGAGTATGTGAAAGAGAGAGAGAGAGAGAGAGAGAGTGAGAGTGAGAGAGAGAGTGAGAGCGAGAGCGAGAGAGAAAGTGAGAGTGAGAGAGAGAGAGTGAGAGAGAGAGTGAGAGCGAGAGCGAGAGAGAAAGTGAGAGTGAGAGAGAGAGAGTGAGAGCGAGAGTGAGAGAGAAAGTGAGTGAGTGAGTATGTGAAAGAGAGAGAGAGAGAGTGAGAGCGAGAGCGAGAGAGAAAGTGAGTGAGTGAGTATGTGAAAGAGAGAGAGAGAGCGAGAGAGAGAGCGAGAGCGAGAGAGAGCGAGAGCGAGAGCGAGAGAGAAAGTGAGTGAGTATGTGAAAGAGAGAGAGAGAGAGAGAGAGTGAGAGTGAGAGCGAGAAAGTGAGTATGTGAAAGAGAGAGAGAGAGAGAGAGAGAGAGAGAGAGAGAGAGAGAGTGAGAGTGAGAGTGAGAGCGAGAGCGAGAGAGAAAGTGAGTGAGTGAGTGAGCACGTGAAAGAGAAAGAGAGAGAGGTACCCGAGCAGTATCCTGGCGTAGATCTCCCTCAGGGTGCGAGTCTCCTTCTTCCTCTGGATCTGGGCGTCGTACCAGTAGCCCCTCTCCTTGGGCTCGTCGGGGTTGTAGTTGAGCATCACCACCATGCCCTCCTCCAGCTGGTGCCACTGGTACACCGTGCGGGCCCGGGGGCGCACGTCCTTCCCCCGCAGCCGCACCACGTCGTTCTCCGGGTAGCTGGGAGAGCGCCAGAAGAACCGGGGGTGAGAACCGCAAGAACCGCGAGAACCAGGGGCGAGAACCCAACACGGACCCCAAACCCCAACCCCAGCGAATCAAATACCCCTAGCAGATGAGAACACACACGCACACACCACCCACTGCACTTAACCCGGTATAGGTACAAGACCACTGCACTTAACCCTCTTTAGAGTGTGAGGTCACAAATACGCGATTGGAATGTTCTGAACTGAACATTCTAATGCTGATGTCACAATCACTGCTGGTGATTGAAAGAGATGGGAGTTCTAGAACACTGGCTTAGAATTTAAAAAATAATTCCAAAAAACCCTACTCTTCAAAGTAAGGGTTAATAAACAAGGCACTTTTGCCTGCTTGAAGCGCAATTCTCCCTGCTGCTCCACAGTACCGTGTTCTCCTGCGGCAGCAGAACCAGCAGACAAGCCAGCAGCTACAGGAATCACACAATAACGGCAGCTCATTCCTGAAATGAAGACAGGAGCGGGCCTCACTTTTCGTATTTGACGTGGTAGAAAACCGTCTCCTCGTCGGGACGAGAGGCCACGCCCTCCGCCTCTCCGGGGGGCTCGGTCTCCTTCGTTACCTTGACGATCTGGGCCTCGAACCAAGCGCCCATGTTCAAGTCCCGAGCATCCACAAACTCATTTATCTGAAAGAAGAAAAAAAACAAAAACAAACAAAGACCCGATCAGTACACATGCAACAAGCACTTCAGGAGTGCAAACCCTATTCTTTTTACAGCAATATGGAAAAACTAAGGGGAAGAATATACCATTCGTTTACAATAAAGAAAAAAAACATTACATTATGGGAATTTAGCAAATACTCTTATCCACAGCAACTTGCAAATCTTTTTTCATGTTCTTTCTGACATAGTATCCATTCATACAGCTGGATATATGCTGAAGCAATTCAGGTTTAGCACCTTGCTCAAGAGTACAATGGCAGTGCCCCACCTAGGAATCAAACCTGCAACCTTTGCAGTGCCCCAGTGCAGTAATGGGGACACTGATGTAGGAGATGATGTCTTTCGGATGAGACGTAAAATCGAGGCCCTGACTCACTGTGGTCATTAAAGACTCTATGAAACTTGTTGCAAAGAGTAGGGGGTTCCCCGGTGTTCTGGATAAAGTCCCAGCAGGCTTGCCACCTAACCATCCCCTGATTTAATTGGATAAAAAACATCCTCTCCCTCTCCACCTTAGCTAATGTGTGGTGGCACAATAACGGCTGACAAACATCACCCACGTGGGTGCTACACATCGGTAGTGGGTGAGGTGTGAAGCACTTTGAGTGTTCGGAAAAGTGCTGTATGAATGAAATGATTCATTCATTCATCTATCTTTAGGTTACAGGCCCAGCTCCTTCACGCCTATATAACACAGTGCTGCCCAGTTCACACACATCCGCACCTTGTAGTGGCCGAACCCGGGGTCGACCAGGTCGGGCAGGTCGGACTGGGCCGACGTCCCGGGGAGCTGGCCCTCCATCTCCCCGTGGGTGGAGCTCTTGTCCGACTCGCTCTGGCCCGACCCGCAGCCGGAATCAGAGTCCGAAAGCTCCGCCTCCTTGTCCTTGCGGGCGGGCAGAGCGAGCGGAGGCGGAGCCTGCCTCACCAGCAGCTGCACGATGTCATTCAGACCCACGTTGTAGTCGAACAAGGTGTGGTCGTCCTCCAGCTGGGGACAGGGAAAGGTCGGCACGGGACAGGCGAACATCAACAGGTGCTTTTGAAAAGTGGGGGTGCACAAACTCAGAGAAGCACACTGAGGCAGACAGGTTCACACACACACACACACAGAAACACAAATGCACACAGAAACACACACAGACACTTGTATGCACAGATAACCACAAAGAAAGAAATACACACAGAGACGCATGCGCACACAGAAGCAGATGCACATGCACTCGCGCACACACACACACACACACACACACACACACAGAAACAGATGCACATGCACTCGCACGCACACACACACACACACACACAGAAACAGATGCACATGCACTCGCACACACACACACACACAGAAACAGATGCACATGCACTCGCGCACGCACACACACACACACACACAGAAACAGACGCACATGCATGCACACACACACAGAAACATAAATGCACACAGAAGCACACACAGACACCTGTATGCACAGATAACCACACAGACAGAAATACACATGCAGAGTCACACACACACACACACACACACACACACACACACGTGCGAGATTAAGATCTGTCAGTTGGGAGCGTCACACGCACACACAGGGCCCCCACCTGCTTGCCCCTGTAGAACAGCCTCTGGCGCTCGGGCTCCACCTTAAACAGCTCCGACACCTTCAGCCTCAGCTCCCCAACCTTGGTGAGTTTTGACAGGGAGTCGATCCTGTGGGTCTCCTTCCCGTCCATGGTGCGCACCTGAATCCACATCGCTGCTAGCCCTTACGTTACACAGACAACGCCACCGCAGTTCAGGTTTGAATGCACAGGGAGGGGACGCACACACAGTAACATTCCAATAACCAGACACTCCTATCCACAGCCACACAAAAAAAAAAAAAAAAAAACTCTACTGAAAGAGGTTTGGGTAACGAGTCATCAGTGACACAACCCATGGCGGGAGTCCGTCTAAACTGAGCGCAGGCCTTACCATGGGAACACAAAGCAAAGTTAAGGGGGCCCGAGCCTGGAATCCAATATGGGCAATAACCAAAAATCAAAGTCCAAAACATAAACTACTTCCCAATTTGCATTCACAGCACAGATAAACAAAGCAAGGAGAGCACGTTCTTCTTCTCCAGTGTTCTGCACTACGGACAAAGGCAGCGCCTCGTCACAGTCAACTTACAAATGTTCCTGACACTCGGCAAAGGTTCCCAGAACAGAGACGCTAAAATTAAAACTTTAAACTTTCAAAAATCCTGACGTTAGGTTGAGAACATAATGGTCTCAGCCAATGCCGAGAGCTGCCAAAGACCAGTAATTACGAGCAGGGTTTATTTTATTACTGTGTGACACGACGGAATGGCCATTTTGTTATTTCCTTATAGCTGCCTTCACCACCCCCACCCCCACCCCCACGCCTACCCCAACTGCAAAAACGCCAGACCCCACAGCGGGGACACCGCCGGACGACATGTAGTAGGCAGTGCATTCCTCACGTCTGCCAACACTACTAGCGATACACGCTAGCTACGGCGTAAATGTAACGTCCACCCTTTTACGCGTTATAAATTACGCGTTTTATAGATTACGGCCAATGCTATCTGGTGATTGCAAGCAAACGTACAATGTAACGAGGCGGTAAGAATACCGGCATCACAGGAGAATATCCAAGTCAAAGACTAGTCAGCGGCCACGTAACCTTTCAATTACAGAAAACACATACATGTGTCCGTATAATGGGCCAGTTTACTGGCACTGTTGGCTGTAGAGACAACAGTGGCAGTAAACAAAAACACCCCCATTTCAGGCAACGGATAGCACCCCGCCGAGTATTTGCATTTGTTCATAATGGGACTGAAACCCACTGTGGTCACTATTAAAATACGCAGGCGGTTAGGTTGGAAGTGCTGCGTGCAATGACCGGCAGGAAGATAAAACTCCCAACAATAAAATCGAAACCAATTCCAGGCTAGCGACTGCGCTTAAAGTTGCCACGCTGACTTCAAGCGCAATTAAAGACGGCCAACTAAGATAGCTTTAGCAACAGATTTTGGCACATGCCTTAACATACGCCTTATTCGATTTGATTAATAAAGCAAAATATTGAGTTTGGTTGGACACTAGTCCACATTCGTTCCAATTCAATAAGACTTCAATTTCAGAAACACAAACGGCACTGATCTTATATTGAAGCCAAGTTACACAAAGTCTGCCAAAAAAAAAAATAGAAGTTTCCTGTTCGCACAAACACTCTCCATTGGCTGGAACCGGCTAGCTGGTGCGTCTTATCTTTTACGGCTATGCCCTGTTCCGTCTAGATAGCTGACCATCGAACAGAAACGTAACGTTTAAAGCCATAGCCTGGGAAGAGGTTGTGCTAGCTGCCCAACTGAACAACACAAATACATTACACTTAGCCAAGTTGCTTTGTCTAAAGACGTTACGTCAATGTTACTCTCTCAACTTTGGCTGGTTCCTCAAAATGACACTGACAGGCAGTTAGAAAATATAGCAATGAGTTCCTTCGCTAGATAAAACATAAAGAGTGCAGTTAGCTACCGAGTTACTGTATGTAGTAACTGTGAAGTTCCTTGATAAACAAGCACTATCAAAACGTAACTAATGATCAGTAGCTAAAAGGTTGTTGTTGAATTTACTTCAATGAAGCAAGATAGCTGTCAGAAAGCTATAGTAATTGTAAATCAGTAATTACCTGTGTCCCCCTTCCAAAAAAACAAACAAAACTTTAAAAATTGTCGTTCTAAAAGTTGACTCCACACTGCAAGTTATTTTAACACTAAACTCCAGTGACTTCAATCAATGAGATTCTTCAACCACATGTTGCCCCGCCTACAAAATCCACTTCGCATTCCCATTGGTTGAAAAGTCTCCCATTGTTAGTTGCGATAGGTTACTGAAAGTGTCTTTCAGCACAGCGACTGGAGCCTCAGCTCAGCGCGCGAAAGTTTGGTCTCGCGCCTTAAAGTTGGCCCCGCCCCCCCAATAACTTGCCGCGAGAATATGCAAATTTGTGGCACCGGGGCCGCAGTTGCAAAGAACATGAAGCCCATTGTCGCTGTCCGAGGGAGAAATGCGGCTGAATGGTTGTACATTTAGTTAGCGTTATGCAAATAAAGAGAACAGTGGTACTTATATTTGTTCATAATAAAACCAGTAACAGAATAAAGTTTAAAGATGCACTACATTGTTGCACCCTGTGCGATGTGATAGGATGTGTGATCATGGAATGTTGCGCCATTAGGCCGTGCAACTGTTTGTGGCGCGGTTCCCTGTTTTGCATAGAGCTGCAGCTGTAGCGTTTGGCGGGAGAACTCTTTGCCAAGACGCTTCAGAAAATGGGTAACCCCGCCTCCACCCCACAGAAGACAATACATATCTTATGCGCTGCGTCACAATAGATGAAACACATTTGATATAACTGCCGCAGCGCCTTCATTCCACTGTCCCCACACCACAGGGAGGTTTTGGCCAATGAGTACAGGAGAAAGTTATAATGTCGGGTCTGATTTTGCGTTCCTCTCGTCAAATTGAAATTATTGTGGTCCTATGAGGAGCATTTCAAAAGGAAGTGGACCAAGTATGAATTTACTTTGTGAACATTGCATGAAAACAAGCAACTGTCAACATGGGGTTAATTAAAATATATTACAATTCTTTATTACTTGTGTTGTTTTTTTTAAATGATTTTTGGATGGAGGAAAAAAATAATCACAAGCTACATTGATTTGTCTGCATTTGTACATACATTAACTGCATTGTTAATACCACATTAGCCAGACAATTATTTGAGTCTAGTTGAACACTCGTTTTTGGGCTATCCACTCTTATTCTTCCCCCCCCCCAACTTTTTTTCCTTTGCCTTCCAAGTAATGGCCTAACCATTTCCTGAATCATACCACAGCAATTACCCACGCTGTCATATGACCTTTAACCCCAATCCCTCTGTTCCATTCATTGTACTCCCCGCTCACAAACAGGAAACTCGATCCGTAGGTGGTTCTCCTGCCCCCGTTTAGTAGTAGGGGGTGACTGTGATGATTCTATAGTGAGTCACCTCCTTTCCTTCAGAAGCCACACAGATGTTGAGGCAGAAGGGAGCAGCAAGATTTCAGTTCAAAAAGGTCTCTTATGATGCTGACAATAAGTATGACATGTAAACAAGTAATTTAAAAAAAAATACAATTTCTTAATTTATGACATATCATTTTGCCAGATATTTTCCACATCGTCCTTATTGTTGTTTTATACCTTCTTTTTTTTGCATCCTCCATTGCCTTCGATTACCAGTGGTGATTGTTACATCAGCATTAGAATGTTCAGTTAAGAACATTCTAACATGCATATTCACCTTACTCTTTAAAGGGTTCATCTGCTCCTCCTCCTCCTTCAATCTCCAATATCAGCCACCTGTCCCCATTTGACCCCCCCCCCCCCCCCCCCCCCCCCAGCATGTTGTTCACCCTCCTCCATGAGGTAGCAGCATACACACTCACACAAACAGATTCTTCTGCAATACATAATGAATGGAAATACTGCCATAAAACTTCTTATGTACTTAATATACTTATTGCATAGACCTTACTTGTGATACACATGAAATAAGCTGATGGGCAGGACTATTTAAAAATAAAATAAAGTTTTAAAAAATTATATTCTACAGCTTAGCATTTTATTTTTATTTTTTGAATTACATTTTAGGGATTTATTTACTTTGCACCCTTCGTTCCAGAAAAGTTTTTGGACCGGAACCCCCAAGAACATGACTAGCATATTCGTATTCTGCATTTGTGGTGGAAAACCATCGAGTCTACGTGCGCCAGGATGCGAAATATAGCTAGTTGGACTAAGTACAAGCAATAGTCGTCTATTCGTTTTTTTTTAAATTGATAGCATTATTCTGTAATGGCCACAAGGATAATGTAACACTAACGCGGTCTCTACTGCCATCTACTGTGGGCACGAAACTTCATCAAAAGTGAAAACTGAACTTTGTTACTGCACGTGTTGCTAGCAACCTCTAAAGTTTAAACAAATGTCAGTTGAGACTGAGAATGAAGCTAAATGAATCACTAGGATTGTAATTGTTTTGAACTGAAACATTGAGCTGTCTTTCTATCATCTCCTTGTGAAACTAAAGTAAATCCAGCTCTGCCATAATGGTTAAAACAACAGAAAAAAATAGAAGTTTGAAAGGAATGCTTGCATCTGGGGGAACTTCCGGGAGCGAATTATTATTTGCCCGTGTGTCGTAACATGTAGTGGATCATTTCCGCTTTCTCAGCTGTAGGATTATTTCTTCCTACTGTATGGTAAGTTTGCAGTTTGAATGAATATCGGCTGTTTTTTTTGGGCCAGTGCATCGGGAAATTAAGTGCAGGATGTCGCCGTGACAGGTATTTTGCTGTTTAGGCCTACTTATGAAAATGTGAATCAACAATTTTTTTAAAAAGGAAAGTGGTTTTAACTGCAGGTGCGTAGTTCTTCCAGTCGTTTCTCAACAGCTGTGAGCCAGTTTTCAGGTCTTTCGCTTTGTGTCAGAACACGTACAGTGTGGAATGCGTCTTTGTCAATGCAGTTTTTTTTGCCATTAGCGGTGTGTGCAGTAGATTAAGGACAAGCAGTCAACGTGATTTGATCATTTTAAATAGTATTGAAGTCGCAGATGTGGCTGTACGACCGGTATGTTTTATAACTGAACGGATTGGCACGTGCTTTAAATGATTCCATTGTCTAGTAACGGGTAATTAAAATTCCCACGTATTGGTACTTTCAGAGTTTACTGTGATTGTGGTTATTCTAATCGAACCCCTTGTTTGAAGCCGTGTAGATCTACTATTGGTATGTCATAAGTAGATTAGTCATAGGAGAGAGTGCTCATATCTCAAATATCGTAAAAAGCTGGCCAGATATAGGGGGGGAAAGGTTGTCCGTTGTAACTTTTTAAGATATCTCGTTGCTGTGATAGCAGTAGCTTGTATTGCGTCTCCCTTTTATTGTTCGTCCCCTTGTCTTTTCAGACGCTCTGGTTGCTGGGGAAGGGAAAATCATGAAGCCTGAAGTGGAAAATAGCTGGTTAGAAATGTCTTTTCGTTTGAAAAGCATGCGCTTGTAAAGGCTAATTTTTTTGTTGTGGTTGCCTTTTACAACCATGTGGTCTGAGCATACGGGCCTCTTCTGCGAGATCAGAACAGGATGTCCGAGCGGGAGAGGGAAGCTACGGAGGAGAAACCGCAGACGGTTGGGGAAGACGAGGCAGGGATCGCGCTGGAGGACGCGTTTCGGCTTCTCTCCCTCGCTCCCAGGGACAGGCTGCTCAGCCTCACTTTCAACCTCGGGCGCAGCCGGACGGAGGAGCTCGTGCACGCCATGTCCCTGATGGGTTTGGGGAAGGAGGCCGAGGCGCTTGCCAAGCTCCGGGCACTGGGGGACTCCGGGGTGGCCCGGCGCCTGGCCGAGAAGCTCGAGAGTCGCGGGCGCGGCCCCGAGGCCGCGCGGAGGGGCGGAGGTTCGCCGCAGGAGCCCGGGGCAGACTCCGCCGTCGAGCTGGCGCGGATCTTCTGGCTGCTGGCCGACGAGAAGCTGTGCCATGAGTCACAGCGGGACCGGGCTTACCGGGCGGCGCTCCGGGCGTGCTCCCGCCAAACCGGAAACGGGGAAGGGCGCGGAACGCTGGCGAGATTAACGGAAGAGGCCAGGGAGGCCTGCGGCTGGGAGTTCGGAGCTGCGTCCGGGGGGGCCTCTTCCTGTCAGGACGGAGAAACACTACGGTCCGGCGCGTGGGCGAGCCCGCACGCCCCCCCGGGGAGCAGGGGGTCTGGCGGGGGCACCACGGCCGTGAGGATACAAGGCAGCCGGGACAGCGCCCCATCCGGGACGGAGGGCGCCAGCAGCCCCCCGTCCTCCCTCCGAACCGTCCGCTCGGGCTTGGTGTCCTACCCCAGCCACCTGGAGGTGAGCGCGTCCCCCACCGCGCTGTACGAGATGCGCAGCGCTATGCGGGACGTGCAGGACCCCGGGACGCCGTCTCCGAGCGAGGAGCGGCGGGAACGCACGCTGACCTGCAGAGGGGCCCGCAGCGGCCCGGGGGACGAGGCCTCCCCCGGCCTCTCTCCCGACCGAGCCGACGCTCCGGACGGCAGTGCTCTGCGCCGCCCCCTGGTGGAGAAACCGAGCGAGAGCGCGAGCCCGCCCGCGGCTCCGGCAGGGTGCGGCCCACCGCCACAGCGCCCCCCGCCGGCTCGGCCGGGCCCCGCGGGTGAGAACGGCCGCGCAGAGCCCGCGGGGAGCCGCCGGGCCGACCCGCCCGAGAGCGCCGCAGCCAGAGCCGCGCCCGGGCGGGGCGGGCGCTCGGCGGGAGCCGCCGAAACCGCGGCGACCCCGCCGTCAGCCTCAGCCTCCCTTAGCGAGGACCGTAAACCCGAGAGCCAGGAAGCGCGCCCGAAACAGGAGGACCGGGACGAGGAGGGGGAGGGGGAGGAGGAGGAGGAGGAGTTCTTCTCGTTTGTGATCCTGCACTCCCCGGCGGACGAGGAGCTGGCCGGGCGGCTGCAGGAGAGGCTGGAGGCCCTGGTGGACGGCCCGGGCGCCACTTTCAGCGAGGACTTCGCCGTCCCCGGGAAGCACCGGCTCAGCTGCGTGGACGACGCCATCAACAACTCGGCCTTCACCCTCCTGCTGCTGTCCCGCAACTTCAACCCGCGCATGCTGGAGTTCGAGTCCAACTGCGCCCTCATGTGCTCCCTGGAGAAGCGGCACAAGTCCAACACCGTCATCCCGCTGCTGCCCAGCGAGAACGGGCTGCCCCGCGAACGCCTGCCCGCCAGCCTGCGCATCTTCGTCCCGCTGGAGGAGGGCGGGCGCGGGTTCGACCGCAAGGCCCGGAAGGCCATGGCGCCGGACAGGATCGCCCGGCAGCGCAGCGTGTGGAGGCAGGAGCAGCGGATCCGGGCGCAGCGGCGGAGGGAGCGGCGGGCGCGGGAGGACAACGAGCGGAGCGCGCGGCTGCTGAGCCAGACCGAGCTCCTGCAGGACCAGGTGCGCCTCAGGCGCCTGCTGTCGGACCAGCAGAGGAGGCTGGAGCATTTCGAGTCCCTGTTCAGCGCCCAGCCCGGCGCGCACGGCCCCGTCCCGGGGCTCGGGGCGTACTGGTGCCCCCCGTACGCGCCCATGCCCATGGCGCCGCCCGACCGGCGTCCCAACATCCACATCGCGAACGCCAGCTGCGTCATGATCGGGAATGACTCCCAAATGACGATCGGGACGGGGGAGGAGAGACCTCCGAGGGAGGGGGGGGAGGAAAGTCCCAGGGGAGAGGAACGGGAGGAAGGTCCCAGAGGAGAGGAACGGGAGTCAACCTGACAGGAGCCCCCCCCCCCCCCCACAGAGGGTCTATTTCAGTCCAGGTTCTCATTGTTTCAGTCCGGAGGTTCTGGGTTTTTTTGGGGGGTTTTTTTCTTTTTTGATCTTACTTCCGTTTCGCTGGGAAAGCCACAGCTTAAAATGATTGGGGGGGGGGGGGGGTGTCGCAGGTGTTCTCATTTTTGACATTTTTAAAAATCTCATACCATAGGACTGCTGTTTTTTATATATGTGGCACCCATGTGTGCTTGTGTAAATGACACTGTTCAACATTTCCTTAAGTAGCTTACAAACACAGGTACTGACAAACACAGCCTTGTATGGACCAAATGTACTCCAACAGAGTTGGAGTACATTTGGTTTTTTATATTGAGAATTTTATATTGAGAATTCTGTTGTATATTTGCTTTTAGGCATTTGGGAAGGTCTTTTGTGTGTAAATTGACAATGGTGATTTCTACAGGTGCAATTGCATTTATTTTCTGAGGTGTGTCAATCTTGATTAAATGCATTCCTTTAAGTGCAGTGTAGTTGTCAAATTCTTAAAGGTGATGTTATGGGCCTGGAGATTTACTAGTGTAAAAAAAAAAAGAAAAACATTTTTGGAATTTTGTTGTAATTTTAAATTGGAAACAGAAGCGCTTGTGATACAGACCAGGTCATTCTGTCATATTGTGCATTTGAAGTCAACTATACGAGCATCTCTTTTTGATGAACCAATGTCAATTGCATTAGTTGACAATGATTTGAAAGTTATTATATATTATATTTTTAAAAAATTGTACAACAGGACAAATCAGTTGTTTGGTGTTGGGCCAATCAAAAAATGGAACTGAGCCTGAAATGAAACCTACAATAGGGTGTCCATTTGTATAATATTTGTGTAATATTTTATAAAGGTATCGAACAGGCCCCGCTGAGCAACTATTTCACCCTGAACAAAAATAATGTCTGACAAAGTTCGGCTTTAGAATAGGATCATTCAGACGATTTGTGCGAAGTGTACGAACGATTCATTTCTTGAAAAATAATTCATTGTATTAATACCCCCCCCCTAAAATAAACGTGCCTGGGAAAAAAAAACATGTTTTGCATGACTGGAATTACCGGCCTGTCCCCCTCGCACTCATCAGCAGCCTGACACCAGCAGATGCGGTTTGACCTCACTGTAGGTTGGCTTCCAGTAACCGGCTTACTGTACACAGAAGCGTCCTAATATAGAGGCAGTAAAACACCGGAGAGGCGACAGCGCGCTTGCTGACGCTAATCGAGAGCTATTTATACGAGCCCCTTTAAGAGCTCAAAGTGTGACACGGTCACATGCCCGCATCGCGTTTCAGGAACGCCCCCGGGTGACCGCAAGCGAAGCGCGGACTCCAGAAGTCCGAAGTCCGGCCGCTCCGGGCGGAAGGGTAAAAACGCAGAAGAGGAGGAAGAGCGGGTTTTTTTTGCAGAATCTGCGAGGGGGGGGGTTAACCGTTCCAACGCGTGGCCCGGCGAGAAACGCGGCGTTTTCTCCTGATCCAGACCGCGTTGCCCGCCGGCGTCAAAAAGAATTCCGACGGTCCCACCTTAACCCCGCCCGCGTGCCCACGGAACATTATTCCTGCCTGGAACGTTCCTTCGTCGAACATTCTAATGCTGACGTAACAATCACCGCCGGCAATCGGAAGCAGCGTTCGATTGGTTCTAGAACACTGACTAAGCAGCGTTCGATTGGTTCTAGAACACTGACTTGGAATTGTATAAAATAAATAAACATTCCGAAAAACCTGCACTTGAAAGGGTTAAGTGTGTGTGTGCCAGGGTTAACAAGGGCCTGGCAGTTAGGCGGGCGGGCGGGCGGGCGGGCGGGCGGGCTGTGTACAGACCCGGTGGGATTTATTTTTACCTTCATTACTCTCGTTTCAGTTCCTCTGTGAACGAGCTCCCGAGCGGTGGCTCCGAAATCACCCGCACATGCGGCCCTGCGCCTCTCCTCCGGAGCGCCCTCTTCACGTAAAAGCCCGCGAGCAGGGCGTTTCCAACCCGTGTGCCTTAACGGGGAAACGGAAGAGTTTCGGGCGCAATTGTGAAACAAAGGTGAACCCCCCCCCCCCCCCCCGCTGCCATCTATTTTACAATGCACTTCTGACCCCCCTTTCCAAATTCAACACAAACAACGGGGTGAACCCCCTTCCAACAAGCCACGCCCTCTCCAACAAGCCACGCCCTCTCACGCCCTTTTCTAGAAGGTCATCATGGGGGTCAGGGTCAGGGCTCAGAATGCGCCCCGTGTCCCCGTGCTCGATTTCGGGGGGGGTGGGGGGGGCACATCCTCGAGCAAGCAATTTCCCCGAAGGCCTCGTGTCCCGCCATCACGTGTCCCATCGCCGAGGAAGAGGAGCAGGCACGCTGAAAAGGAGGAAGAGGAGCAGAATTCCACTGATGATGAATTTGAAAACATTCCCATAATGCTCTACGCTTTCTTGAATGAATTGCTTGAATTTAAATTCACTTCCTGAATTGAGGCAACAGAAGTGGAGCATAACCCAAACCATCCCTCACGGGTCTGCACCACAAAGGGAACTAACCTTCCCATGGTGTACTTTCAAAAAACACAATAGAAAAATCAAACACAATACTGAATAGGTTCACCGTTCTACTAAGTACCGGAAAATCCTAGACCACCATTGTAGCCAACTACCCTGCTTCATTAACAGTCAATATTCTTCATATTCAATGAAACACTTTCCCATGCAGATATTATTACAGAGATTATACTTTCCATTTTGTTCTATTAGTTTACCAGGATAATATTCAAGGCCTGAAAACTTTATTAAGTTGTTCGCTGCAATGTACCTCTGGTTTCATGGTGCTCGGATGGCCACGTTTCCAGGGAGCTGGTATTTATAAAAACCCTTAGATGACACATTAGTGATTATTTTATCTTGGTCAAATCACCACCTCCAACTCTGACTCATGGCTGCAAAAGGAAATGCACAAGCTGTCATGTGATAAGGGGTTTTATTCAGACGGCTCATTTGGGTTTTTGTTCCTGACAGTTAAATCATGTGATTTGTTATACAGGGGACTTGTTATGAGGTACTGAGCACTCTATATAGTTCAGATGCACAATAAAATACTGGGGTTTTTCAGAAAAGTGCTTTGAATGCAGAAAATTATCAACAAAAAAGAACATGATATAGTCAAATAAAACAAACAAAAAAAATCACCAAATAAGACTGAGGCAGGTTCAGTTGCCTACCAGGCCTGTCCATCAATGTCAGTGTAGTCTGATGGGACAGACTGAGCCTATACAACAAAACCATATAAATGACAAGGTTATCAAAGGAGAAGAACCTGATATGGCCATGGTTTTTCCATAGATGCTAAAAGGTTGACTAGATCAAACCCTTTTGGTGTAAAAATCACCTGTTCTACAAAGCCCCCACCCCCCACCCTCCACCCCCAACCACAGCCACACAGGTTTCCAGGCCAACAAAAATAGAATGCAGAAATACTCCAACATTCCAAAAAAACCGAGACACTGGGGAAGAATATTTAAGGTAGCAGTGGTCTTTCCACATGTTGGGTCTATGGTGACTTAAGCTTGCAGGCTGTACGAGGCAACATATCCAAATCCGTATAACTCAGCAGTAACTGAAATTTAAGATATTCTGGCACTTCAATATTTAAGCATGTTGTTTCACATGTTGTAATGGGGGGGGGGGGAATCAGGGGGGAATATGATAAATCATAAATGTAGCCCTGCTTATACACAACAGAGACAATAAGGAGCCAGTTAGACTGATTTTTTTTTTTTGCAATACAATAATTCAATTGCAAGAACAGAACCAAAAAAAAAAAAAAAAAAACAACCCTAACAACTCTGTATCCTCACATGGATGCATCACCTGACACCAAAACAGAAAAGCACCCCACTCCGGATTCTCCCCTAGCTCAGCACTGTGCGGCACGCGGGCACCCTCTCCGAGTTCGCCCGCCGTGTCGGATGACACGCCAACGAGCAGCGCCGAACATACGCTGCGTCAGCCGCGCAGGAAATCGCAGAGGCGGCGGCAAGAATAAGACCTTAAATCAAGCTTAGAGGTCTGTCCGCACCTCAGGGGGGCTATTCCCAGCCCGCCCCCCCCCCCCCCCAAACCAACCCGAGCGCTTCACAATGTCTCTATTTTTAATTTGGCTGGGAGAAATAAAAGTAAAAATAAAATAAAATAAAAAATAGTTTACGACTGAATTTACACGACTTGTGGCAACGAGTGGCTTTAAGTGCTATCACGTTACAGATCCGGGGGGCTCGGTGAAATGCCTGAGGAGACCGATAACACAGCAAAGCAGAGGGGTGCACGGCTCCATTTCGGGGGGCGTGGGGGGGGGGGGGGGGGGGGGGGGCAGGTGTATGTATGCCGGTTTTGGCTCCTATTGATTACCCCGGCATCATTTTCCAAACAGCTGCGCACAACAACAACGTGTGTGTACCCTCCTCTGATATCAAACCCCAATGCAAAACTTACTCTACAGCCCACCAGGCTCTTTCTGCCTCACAAATTCTGAAGGATTTTTGCAAAAATACAAATTCAGCGGCAAGAGAGCAGGTGAGCAGGCATGAAATCAGCCGTCATCGTGCACACCCCTCTGACAGGAAAGAGGAGGGAACGAAACAAAAAAAACGGGCAGAGGTCGGAGGTCGGAGGTCGGAGGTCGTGGGGTCAGTGCAGCTCGATGAACGCCTCCATCTCGCGCGGGACGAGGCCCTTGTAGGGCAGTCTGTGCCTCTCGATGGCGCGCGCGGCCAGGCACTGCAGCGTGACGTAGGCCAGCGGGGGCATGGCGTGGCGCCCGCCGTGCCGCTCCTCCAGCAGCTCGTAGGCGGTCCTGCCCGCGGCGTTGGTGGCGTCGAAGTGGGCGCCCGCGCGCACCAGCGCCCCCATGATGTCGGGGCTGCCGCTGGCGGCGCACACGTGCAAGGGCGTGTTGTTGTCGGAGTCGCGGGCGTCCGGGTCGGCGCCGCACTCCAGCAGCAGCGCCGCCACCGCCGCCGAGGGGAAGCGGCCCACGGGGTAGCGCCCCACGGCCGTCGTGTCCCGGTCCACCGCCATGTGCAGAGGGGTGTGGCCGTTCCGGGCGCGGGGGTGGAGCTTGAGCAGGCGGTAGACGGCCTGCCTCTTCTGGTGCTCCTCCTCGGGGCCGCCGCCCAGCTTCTCCAGGAGGAAGAGCAGGTGCAGGATGACGGACAGCACCTTGGTGAACTGGGGCGCGTCCGGGTGCCCGTCCCGCTGCGCCACCGCCCGCTCCACCTCGCGCACGCTCCGGCCGAGCACCGCCATCAGGTCGCGGAAGGTGACGCGCGTCGCCGCGGCGCCCTTGGCGCGGTCCTGCAGCACGAAGGAGAAGAGCTCGGCGAAGGAGAGCAGGCTGCTGGCGGTCATGGGGCTGAGCGGCTCCAGGTTGCCCTGCTGCATGTCCAGCGCGTACCGCCACAGCACCACGCAGCGCTCGAAGTTGCCTGAGTCGGCGTAGACGGCGCCGCGGTAGCGGATGTAGTAGGACGTGTCCGGGTGCGCGGGCCCCAGGACGCGCTCGCGCACCAGCAGCGCCTGCATGCGCATCTCGTCCGGGTCCGAGATCAGCGCCTCCAGCTCCTCCGCCGTCGCCACCTCGCGGGCGTGGTCGTACGCGGGCACGGGGGGCCCCGCGGCGGCGGGCTTGGCCAGGGCGCCCGCCCGCCCACCGGGCTGCCGCAGCTCCATGGCCCGGCGCCAGTAGCGCATGGCGCCCAGCAGGTCGCGCTTCTTGTCCACGAAGGTGGCGCCCAGCAGCTCCAGGGCGTCCACGCGGTCCCGGCGCGACGTGCGCGGCTGGTGCACCAGGTACTCCACCACGTTGGTGTGGCCCGTCACGCTGGCGGCCAGCAGCGGCGTCATGCCGTAGCCGTCCCGCTCCACGCGGGCGCTGCACTTCAGCAGCATCTTCATGATGTCCAGGCTGCCGGACTCCGCGCAGTCGTGCAGCGCCGTGTTCCCCTTCACGCTGCGGCGGTTGACGTCGGCGCCGCGCTCCAGCAGGAACCTGGCGATCTCCTTGTGGCCCTTGTAGCAGGAGATCATCAGGCAGGTGTGCCCGTGCCGGTTGGCCACCTCCATGTCCGCCCGGTGCTCCACCAGGTAGCGCACGATCTCCAGGTGGCCGTCGAAGCAGGCGGCGCGCAGCGGGGTCGAGTTGGTCAGCGTCGTGCTGTTGACGGACGCGCCGTGCTTCAGAAGGCTGCGCACGACGGGCAGGTGCCCCGCGGCAGACGCTGCCCAAAGAGGTGGGGCTCCTTCGATAGTTTCCCCGTCGAAATTGACCGAACCCCCAAGTTCCGCATTAACCTTACAATGCTGGAGAAGGTAGTCGACTACCTCCAGGTGACCGTACCGGGACGCGATTAGCAGCGGTGTGCCTCCCTGCGTCTTCTCCTCCGCAAGTGCCTCCAACTCCTGCGGAGTTTTGTTGCACAGCAACTTCTGAATAAGTTTCACCTTCCCGTCTCGAGCCGCGTTGAAAACCGCAGTTTTGATATCCATTTTAACGGCATCCGACACGGCCTGAGGCCATTTAAACCCGTGTCATCTGTGAAAAACGAGAGAAAGATTCGCTGATTCAATGGGAAAACAGAAACCTCCCCCGTGCTCCCACTGCTGGCTTGCATTTTCCAGCCATTTTAAGGCTGCGATTAAAATGGCGTCCTCTACGTTTGACAGGTCTGGGTTTACCATATTCGCTGAGCATCGCGAAAGTTGTAGTCTTTGGAGAGTAGATATGACATTGGATTCAACGGCACCATTGCCGTGCCATGTACACCATTTCCCCAATGTTATTGCGCGAGATCGGCCCGCCTCCGTGTTTTAAGCTGCCAGAGATCACTGGGACTTGTAGTTTTCAGAAAACAAGCCCTTGTTTCTGGGTGTCAGAATTGCGTGACAGTTCAGTAGCGACGCTGATTTTGGACGTTGCATGGCGAGTCTGTTGTGTTCTCGTTGAATTATGCTTTTGAATGTCCCGGAGAGAATTTTACCCCAAAAAAAACTGATGAAAAAGGCCAGCTATATAGTAGGCTAAAATTAGGCTGGGTGGGTTAGGTTAATCGAGGGGAGGTCTTCGATATTACACGGCTATTTTAGGAGAATGTATTGGCTCTGCACGTACCGTTCCGAAGCTATAGCCTACTCACTTCATCAATAAATCTTAGACCTGCTATTCTGGCGCTAATCAATTATCCTCGCGCTACAAATCTGCCAGGGCGGAACTGTCAGCATCTGATTGATATTAGCGTTTAAAAAATGTTGCTACAGAGTGCTGCATTATAGCTAGAGATAACAATTCGTGAGGTTGTCACAGAGACCGCTGAAATCTTACTGGCAATAGAATAAACGTTAACTGGAGAAACGGTGGCTTGTTCATGCCCATATAAACAGTAAATCATATGACAATTTATTTGATGGAATCTATAAAAGGAAGAAAACGCCAAGATATGAAAAATGAACGAAGCCTATGTTGTTGGGAAGATTGCACTGACCTACAGAGCACTGAGGACTGAACTTGTCGATACTGCTCTGGTCAGAAAAATAGCTCAGTCTATATTTTAGCCAAAGTGATGGAAATTACCACCCCAAGCAAAGGAACCGGCAAGTCTTGCTTGTTTCAGGAACTTGAAGTATGAAGACAAATTAACAAAATAGAAAAAACATATAACCGCGTCTAACCGAAGTTTGCAGTATACCTTTAATCTTCTGTGAGCAATGTGGTAGTCCTTTTGAAATTAGTAACGTGAACTAGGGCGATGAGAGCCCGGCTGTCCGATGTGTTTTACAGCTGTGCGACCAAACTGTGACCCTGGATTGATTTCAGGGGTTTAAGATCAGGTTTGATCCAACCGATCCGGGACCAGTTTTAGGGGCACAATCTACCCGGAATCGTTTTGCGCCTTAACAGGATAATGAAGTTAACTGATTTCTTAATTGGCAATCGCAAAAGAACAGGGCCGCCTGGCGTTAAATATAGGCTATTTCGTTTAGCCTATGACACGAGCCGGACACGTTACTGTTTGATTAATTTTCTCGTAAATAAGATTTATCCAATATATTTTTAAAAGTTTTTTTAGCCGTACGCTTTTGTCTACTTTTGTTACATATTATGATCATGTGATTCGTAAGGTGTGAGACGGAATTAAATTAAAGAAACGGTTTACTTTCTGGGTGGGAACAGTTTTTGGAGTGCACGTAGGCCCACAATGAAACGATATTGTTTTACATTATAACAGTTCGCGGGAGGGTTTCACGTGAGTGTTAGTCCAAGGCGTACATAGGTCGACTTTGAACAGAATATGCTTTAGCCTATACAGATGGTAAAAATTGTTTTTTTATGAATCCGTGGCATTGAACGCGATGTTAATATTAATATCAGTATTTTCTAAATAATGTGTTGGACAATAATCTAAAATATATCTTACCAGAATGTAATGCATCTTTCTCACGCTACGGCCAACTTTCTTACTAACAAACTTAAAAGAGAACAATAAGTTAAACTTGCACAGTAAAGTGTTCAGTGTTAATTCAACTCTCACAGAGTAGCTACATATGGGTCCCTATTGGACTCATATGTACACTTTTACAGTTGAACGAACACTGGACATTTTACTGTGTGTTGCTCTGGCAAATTCTTATATAATTATATAACTTATATAAAATATATAATTTGACCCAGTTTTTCACATTATTATGCTAAATAATGCATACATATTTATATTGAAATATATATTCATATATATGTTAGATGTTCTTTGTAGTAACACGGTTCAAATTGAATGCATTTTGTACATTTGTACTTAACAATATGTGTAATCTCAGTCAATAAAACTTCCCACAATTTCACCTTCTACCTAACCCTTTGCCACAATGCCACCATCCCCCCCCCCAGATTAATTTAATCTGTCATATGATCTACGACCCATCTGTTACTTACTGTGGCCATGGTTCGTCCCTAATTTTATTTCATATCAAATGTTTTTCTCATTCTATATGGTCAAGTAATGCTTTTGGTTTTTTGCAGCCAAGCATGTGATGAGAACCATTGGAATGTGTCAATCAAACGCAGGGATGGTCTTCATTGGTTAATGCTCACGGAGCAGTGCAATTTTGTCCAATGAAAATCATGGAGCAGTGCAATTCTGTCCAATGAAAATCATACAGATGGTTTATGACCGCGCATGCTCTGCATGCACCCGCCCCTCCTGACCCTCTTCCAGTTTGTGTGTTCACCTGAGTTTTAACAGCACATTTCAAATATAAATGTCACAGTGTGCGGCAGGTAATAATTTTCAGCACATAAGGAGCCAATTTTAGTAAAAATGGAGACAGCATGAGACACTCATTTCAGCTTACATAAAGCAGCAAATATAGAAGTGGCCACAAGTTCGGTTTTTTTTTGTTGTTGAAAATTACACTTTATTATAATGCCACCAATCACGCCTTTCAGGAGGCCAGAATCTAACAAGTCAACAGTATTACTCATTCACTTACCCATTTAATCTTCCATTTTGGAGGATGACTGGCATTGGAATGAATTTGAACTTCAACCAGATACAAAAAAGGTGAAGAGGTGTTTGGAAACGATCTGTCCGGTCGGGACAAATGTGTTAATGGGAATTAATAATGAGTAATCTAGGACTGCTAATGGACAAGGCAATACATGTGGACACACATACCATACGTCAGTCACAAAACCTTAAGATTCACTAATATACGTTTGGTTGTGAATGGAAACTAAGAATCTCCACAATCTGCATCAGCTGAGTGACTGCTGTATATTTTAAAATGTTTCAGCACATCACAGTTCTATCACTTAGCTAGTCACACGTGCACGCACATACACGCACATGTGTACACATATACATGCACACTCACACACACACACATCAAATCATGCCATAATGGTTGGTGCACATACACACATGCACATTCACACACACACACACACACACACACAAACACATCAAATCATCTTGCAATGCTTGGTGCAAGCATGCACATGCACGCATGCACACTCACACACACGCACATGCACGCACATACACACACACACGAACACACACACACACGCATGCACACACACACGCTCACACACGTACGCACACACACACACACATGCACGCACACACACACACACAGACACACACACGCAGGCACACACGCACATGCACGCACACGCGCACATACACACACACACACATCCCGTGCTGCTTGGTGTGGCCACAGCCCCATGCCGGAGGGCAGACTGGGATTTGTTGTCATATCTGTTCAGTCACACAACAAAATCACTAGTCTTCCATTCAGCAGCTCGGGCAACTCGCTCTTCTTCACTAACTGCACCAATCCGCTCGCTCCTCCCGCCCCTGGGGTGTCTGAATCCACCGATACGTGATTAAAACATCCTCATTTACCACTGGAAGCCAAGGTCCCGGAACAGGTTCTGCATATTCTACCGGAAAAATCCATGCGCTCTGGATCCCCCCTGGCGACAAAAATCACAGCGAAAAAAACAACATCTTTTATGCAAAAAACTTTTCTAATTGCAAGATAATGTTTTTTTTTTTTTTTGGTGTTCCAAGAGCCAGAAGCAGTCTGATCATGGGCGTATAAATGTATATAGAAAGAAAAAAAATGCAGTAGAGGGTTGATTTTCACTGTACTTTGAGATAAGATTCTAATGTGAGGTTCACACCGTATTTATATCTAAGATTAACATGGCATGTGTTAAGACATTATAAATAGCACTCCCACATTGTCCTGTAGGTAGTAGGCTCATACAATGGGTTCTCAGTCCATTAAAGGTGAAAGCAACCAAACCAGTATTTTTCTCTTGCCGCCAAAATATCCACATCCATGTGAAGCAAATAACAATCTGATCAGTTGTTAACAGTCTCCTGGATTTTTTTTTCCCCTTAAGATACATGTAACCTTCCTCTGACACGTTCATTCACCAGAGCAATTAAGTGAAGACATTATAATGATGAACACAGATTACTGCTCCCAGTAACAACCTATAACGTTGCTGCTAATGCCGTTTGTGAAAATAATTGCTTTTTTTGTGCTCATCTTCATTTTATCTCTCGGTGCCCCCGTCTGTGTTGCTGAAAACAAGACGTGCACGTTATTCTGAATGCCCCCCAACCCCCCTCCCCCCCCCCTCCCCGTTCTGCTCTAGGCTTTTCTGGATACAGCCGGTAGCTATGCAACCGGACTGTGGAAGAAAAACAGATTGGCGGTGGTTAGCAGTGGTGGAGGGTTCGAGTAAAAGAGGAACTGAAACGGGAGGGGAGGGGAGGGTGGGTCTGGGGTTGTAGACAAATTTTGAGGCGATCCATGAGGTTGGGGTGCAGGGAGAGACGGGTTTCATTTAAACAAATAAACAAACAACATAATGGTTCTATAGCCTATTAGATTATTTATCTGCAGTCAATGATCTTTCTGCATTCTGCGTCAGATCACGGCACGGCAACACTGGTCTTGCTGCTCTTAGTTAATGTTACTGGAGGGTCAGTGCAAATCTAGGGACCTTATTTCCCATTCGGAAACATCTCTTAGTGCTCTTAATGGCAAGCACCGTGCGAAATTAATGATAATTCTGACGTTACTGTAGTGCAGTAGCCTAATGTCTTTATGTGACATGATAACATTATGTACACACTGGATGAATCTTTTACTGAAAGGAGCTTAAATGGTAAGTGCTTAGTTTGTAATTAATCTCTCTACAGTAACTCACATAGATACTACAATGATAGCCCCACAACGAAGAAACTATACAATTACAGATATTCACATGAATTAAGGTAATGTCTTGGTCATTAACGTCCAGTAAAGAACGTGAAGGACAAATTTCAGTTTGTCCACGACAAATGTCAGAGACAACTGTGCGATAATGATGAATTTAAATAATGAAACAAAAACAACAGGCCAATTGTATTTCAATACATTTAAGTGAAAGGTCGGCATTTTTGGAAACATAAGGTTTTAAATGCCTTTATAAAATGGTATTTTACCACCTTGCTGACTGCACATGTCTTGCTTAATCAATCTTATTTTTTTCTTACCTTACACATAATGCGAAGAAAAAAAAGAAATGCATTTTGCCGAAATACACATTGGTCGCGATGTTTCCAGAAACGCTAGATAAATGTAAGCCTTTCTTTTAATTTCCAAAAATATATATTGTGAATATATAGTTAGTATAACAGAAATGTCAATAAAATTCACCATATTGACAGACCCGTAATTGAGTGGCGGCTCTGAATCTGGGTATGGGAGCTGTTCGCCGTACGAGGTGCTGAAACCGGCAGGTGCTGAACCCTCCGCTCGTCGTTCGTTGATCAGCCGCTGGATCGAAAGTTTAGCTGTTGTGGGGAAAGTTAGAGGACATTAATAGTCATAGCAATACGTTGTTTATTACTACCGGAGTCGTTAACAACAAGAACGTGCGAAAAAAGGCAAGCGGCGATGTTTAAGTTCTATCGACAAAAAGTAAAACGATGCAAACACGCAAATCGCAATAATAATAATAATACTGACATTGAAGACCAAAAGTCCAAAATCTGATACACAAACGATTTTCAGTTTTCATAGCCAACATAATTACTTGTATTCTGGCACACACCCAGCACCGATTCCGCTGGCAAAAAAAAAATCAACTACAAGCTAACTCAGTCCTCGTGACAGCCATGTCAAAGCCCGGGTTTCTCTCCAGATGGATGCCTGACTCACCGTTTCTCCGTGACGAGATCAACAGGTTACTCTGAAACCATTTAAGCATCTCCTATCGCTCTCGTTTCTCGCTCGTCTCTCAGCCGCGACTGAGGCACACGCCAATATGTTGCCCAGAGCCCCACCTAAATATTCACGTAACATTACCTTTTCAAGTGATGTTACTAGGTGCCTCGAGACAGATTCGTTTTTCGTACATACGGTGAAAACGCAGGGAAGGGACGGATTGTTATGGAGGACGGCTTTAAAAAGCAACCAATGGGATTTCGCTTTTATTTTACATGGACCGATTACCTCATAGCCACCATGCTGCTGTCAGAATAGCCGGAGTATTAATGGGAATATTGTTAATAATCAATACATTGAAATTATTCAATATCTATTATTCAATGTATAAACATCGAATTATGGAGTGTGTTTACTCTTTGTGCACATAATTACGCAAATTACGATATCGATTACGTTTTACTGTACAATTACAAGTAACCTTTACTTATACGCGCGAGCACAAACACGTAGGCTACGCACAAACACAAAGACACACTCACGCACACACATTGATGGAGCAGCCTGTAAGTATTTGGACACAATTGTTGTTGTTTTGACTCTGTACTCCAGCACATTGGATTTGAAATTCAACAATGGATATGGGGATAAACTATATATATATATATATATATATATATATATATATACACACACACACACACACACACACACATCCATATTGGGTGAACAAGGTAGAAATGAGTCATTTTTTGTAATCAGTTCTCCCATATTAGGGGACCAAAAGCAATTGGACGAATTCACATAAACTTAAAATAAAGTCACCGTATTTAATACCTGGCTTTATTACTGTAAACCCTTTGCATTCTGTCGCTACCACAGGTCGGTGACCCACAGACGACACCGGACGCTGGTCAGCCTCCCTGCTGATGCTCTACCATCTTTACTTTCTGTTCGTTTCTGGGCCTTTTGCATTCAGTCTTGTCTTCAGAAAGTGAAAGGCAGGTTCAGTTGGGGTCAGGTCATGTGATTGACTTAGCCAGTCAGGAATAAACCACTTTTTGGCCCCTGAAAATCTCCATGGCGGCTTTGGTAGTTTGTCTGGGGTCACTGGGCCTCATTCACAAAATGATTCTTATTCTTTTTGTTCTTAAAAATGTTCCTACGAAAAACCGATATGGGATTCATGACGCAATTTGCAGATCTTTGTCTTTGTACACATCCCAGGTGTATGAGATGATGAATACTGGCTGTTTGTTAATTTTATGCGCAGTCCTGTTCATGTGATTCGCATAAGGAAACAGCCTTGAACAAATACAGATAAGAAAAAAGTGACTAATGGTGAAATGTTCTTGGAAACGTTCTTACACACAGTTTACGATCAAATGTGATCGTACGCATGTTTCGTGAATGAGGCCCATTGTCCTGCTGCAAGTGTAACAAGTGAGAAGCACTCACCTAGGGTTAGATTTGAACCTGTAACCTCTCACTAGCCCAAATGCTTAACAGGTGAATGCGCTACCAGTCAGCTAAAGGCAAAATCGCCCCTAGCCAAGGGCAATGTTGGTATTATTTTGAACCATCACCAGAGAGTGTTGTCACGGTAACCTGGACACCCCTTGGTCTGGGGATTTTTCATTGTTTGGGTTAGGCCCTGCAGGTCCAGTGAAGGCAAATCTTAATGCTACAGAATATAATCACATTCTAGATGATCTTGTGCTTCCCCAACAGAAGCACAGAAGGGAACGGCCATTTCCTGCCTCAGTATGACAGTGCCCCCGGGCACACAGCAAGGTCCATACAGAAATGGTTTTGTCGAGAACAGTGTAGAAGAACTTGACTGGCCTGCACAGAGCTCAGATCTCAACCCCGTCCAACACCTTTGGGAAATCAATAGGAAAGCCAGCTGTGAGCCAGGCCTAATCTCCCAATCAGTGCCTGACCTCAGTAATGTTCCTCTGGCTGAATGGAAGCAAATTCCTGCAGCATTGCTCCAAGATCTAGTACAAAGCCTTCCCACAAGAGTGGATGTTGTTATAGCAGCAAAGGGTGGGCCAACTCCATATTAAAGCCCAGAATTTTGGTTGAGATGTTGGATGTCAGGTGTCCACATACTTTTGGCCATGTAGAGTTTCTATGCCTATATCCAAGAGAGTGACCTTGATCTGTTTCACAGTTGAAAAGGGGTTATTCTTCCCAAATGAAAGTATTCTTCGGTCAGCCACTGCAGTGGTCTTCTGTGGTCTACCAGGTCATTTGCTATTGTTAAAGCTCCTCCGTGCATTCTTTCTTCTGAACAATTTTGATTTTGACACACCCACTGTTATGGCTATGACTGAAATACTGATTTATTCTTATTTTCAGCCCCATTATGATCTGCTTCACTGCCTTTGACTCTTCTTTGATCCTCACATTGAGAGACAACGGCAACAGACTCCTGTTTGACCTTCTGTTAGCTTTCCTGTGCATGAACTAACGATGCAACACAGCTGGTCAAGAAACAGATAAGCAGCCAATTGCCCAATTACTTTTTGTCCCTTAAAATGGGGGAACTATGTCTGTAACTCCAACATGGTTAATCCAATATGGAATACCACGAAATACGACAAAATTAAAGCAGATAGTCCGCAATTTCATCTCACAATGTTTCACTTTTTCAAAAATCTTGTCACTGTCCACATACTCATGAACTGCACTTCCCTTGATAATAAAGATTAAATAATAATATAAATAATAAAATTACGTAGCCATGTTTTAATTCTCAGACATATGGCAAAATTAGTCTACGTTAATAATGATTCATAAACAGGTGGTACAGGCGTGTACGTGTATATATTCACTTTTCTTAAGCGGGTCCTCCTCCATCTCAGACGTTCACAGCAAAAGTAACTACGATTTTAAAAAACGACGGTAAAACAACAATCGGCGCGGTGACTCCTGTCTGCGTACTCCTTACTCCTGACCAGTAATGGCTGTCCGCCATTCTGGAGGAAGCAGCCACTCACAGCCAGAGTCAGCACCGCGCGGTCGGTCAGCCCGTGGGGAGCTTAAGGAAGCTCGGGAGATGATGGTCCTTGGAGAGCGGTGCCCTGGGGGGGTGGGCGGGGGGGGGGGGGTGGGGAGGAAGATGCAGCTACGGAAAATGGCAGCCATCTCCAGCCATTAGCCCTAATGTGGGCTGCGTGCGGACGGCCAGGGGAAGGAGCGGAGGGGCAGCACACAAACAGGGAGCCGTTTCATTATTGGCCACGGCCCGCCAGCCCCGGATACGACAGGGAGAAGGGGCGAGGAGGCGAGGTGAGACTAGGAGCTCAGAACACTAATAACAGCGAGGAAGAGACAGGAAGTGGAAAGGCCAGGTGGGTTATGTTACACGCGGGCACACCTGCCACTGGGCTTATTTGTCCTATCATCAACCTGAGAAGCCCCCCCCCCCCCCCACCTTCTATATTTCACAAATACCGCCTGTCTTTTTGTAACTTTCCATAAAATGCTTTTGCTTCAAATGCTTCAATAGTATTTCAGAAGATGTCCAAGTCTCTCTCTCTCTCTCTCTCTCTTTCTCTCTCTCTCTCTCTACTCAATAAGTGATAGTGCTCTTGTAAAGTATGCTTTCAAGGGCATATTTCAGAGAAAGGAAAAAGGAAAAAGGAAAAATAAAGGTTATTTTTGGAAATTACAATGAAAGCATTTAAAATGGCCGGATCTCCAGTTTTGTTTCTATTCCTCTCAGGGATGGGCAAATGAATGTATCTATAAACTACATATTAAAATGGTGGAGTGTGTAGACTTGCAGTGTGCTGTGTTACTATAACAACAAAGAACCAGTGTATGACTTAATAATGTATCCCCACCTGTACAGTGAGTGACTCATGTTGTTTTTTTACGTGAATACCTTTGCCCCTGGAGTTCTTCTTATGCCTCTTCTTAGTATTTGTGTTCACATAATTATAACCAGAAATATATAGCAGCTCTTTAGGAGAAAACCACATTCTACATGCACAAAGCATAAACCAGCCAGAAAGGATATAGGCTGATAAGGGACAGAAAATTTATTTTGCATCAATAGCCATACTTCCATATGAAAATGGCTGACCTGATGAAGGAAGTATTTAATGTCAAACCAATGGGGGTGGTTGAGGTTTGAAAGGACAAACCACCCACTGTGATCATTCTCTGCGGTAATGTGATTTGGGGAAGAACAAATATTGGGGACAAAAACGCATTAATATGAAACACCGTGTTCATTCCTCCCAATTGGAGTGCAAAACAAACTTCAAAGAATATTACAAATCAACCAGGAACAAAGTGTCCTTCAAAATCACATGCTGACGCATTTGTCACAAGGTGTGGCAATCTAGCCTTTTGTGTCCGAGCAGGCAGGAGACCTGTGTTCCCCTGTGAACTATGGACATAGTTCATGACTCAAGTTCTATGGTACGCTCAATATTTTGGCGCAGTCACCCAAAGTGCACTCTGCACTGATTTGTATTGAAACTGTGCCTGTGTGCAATTGAGTCAGACGCAAAGCAAAACACTGCACCTTGTGGCCACCAAAGGAATGCACTGTGTCTACAAGATGGGGCCAATGCTCTTTTCAAACTGTGAAATAATATATTAGTCTGCTGGCCAAAAGCACAAAACTACTCGTCTCACTTCTTCAGTTCAATTGAATTTACAGCCTTCAAACTGTCATAAATTCAGCCTGCATGCAACATGCCAGCTTTACAGTGGTTTGCACAGGGACCATTCTCATTTAAAGCCCAATCATAGCGCGAATGATACTTACACAGCTACATATCGCACCAATGCCCCATGTGGTGCACTCATTGAACAGTTGAACAGTGCACTACATAGACGTGAAGCCGGTAGCAGCCTATTGGATAATAGCCGTGAAAAAAGAGTGGTCTGCGTTGGCCGGGAATCGAACCCGGGTCAACTGCTTGGAAGGCAGCTATGCTAACCACTATACCACCAACGCTGCACACGAAAACGAGGGTCGTAAAAATGTGCCATATATTGCAATATTTACAGTTAATACAATATATATGCCTCGCTATTTCAGACGAAGGTGAGGTATATTATTAATGATCAGATCGTAATCGTAACATTTCCAAATGGTCCCTCCTAATCGCCTTGGATGTTTTCAAGGTTGAATTAGCATCACAATCAACTCCAAGTAACTATTTCCTCAAAACTAAGACATCTAACGTTACTGCAACAAATAAAAACAGCTATTTAGGCCATACAATAAATATTTATTGGGGGAAAAATGCATTGAAACTACGCGACGCAATATTATTTAGTTATTACAATTTTAAGACGGTCTAATGTTGATTTTAAAACAGCAAAGACAAATTTTATTTTCTGTCAAATCCAAATTTAAGACTTTGCTTGAGTAAACCACCGAACGACCCTGCGTTTGGAATTTATACCGGGAAATAATTAAATACGCAACAAACGAACAAAAGCAGCATTTATTTGCTTGCTAAAACAACTTAACTGCTGATAGTATTTTGGTGCGAGGTAATGAGTTTGACATATTCATTAGCATTATCAATGGACGTCGATGTCCTCCATGTTCTGTAGTTGATAATGGCAGCCAGCCACATTCAACACGTTGTTTTCTCGGAATCGTGTAGCACAGCAAGAAGCGCTAGGCCTACATCGGGGTCGATGTTAGAAAAGCAGAGACCATTCCATGCACATTGTGTGATGCTCGTTCCGCGTAAACGGGCAAATCGTGGGGCTATTACGTTGTGTTGTGATGAGTTTTTTTTTTTTTTTTTTTTAATGCAGGATTTACTTACAGTGCATCTCTGACAGATCATACATCCACTGCGGCTTTGAGCTGGCCAGGCAAACGTTCAAGACATGCGTCGCGGCCTTAGTTTTACCGAAAAGTTCGCTACTCGACCACGTTGACACCACTGAACTCTGATTTATATAAGCTCTATGGTTGACACTAACGTAAGATGAGTCCGCCCTTTGTTGACAAGCCGACCCGGAGCTCTGACCAATCACTATCTCCTGTTTATGAGTCCAATACTCTGATCCAATACACTCTATGGTCCAACTGGATGTGGCAATTCAGACCAACTCTGCTCCCGTCCTAAAACTAGTTAGAAACGTGTTAGATCAGTGGTCTCCGACCCTGGTGCTGGAGAGCCACAGGGTCTGCTGGTTTTTGTTTTCACCTTCAAATCAGCACCCAACTGAGACCCAAGACACCAGGTGAGTTGAGTTAACTGTGTAATCAACTGCTCTAATTGATTCATGAAGTACAGAGTCACTATGAAGACCAGCAGACCCCTGTAGCCCTCCAGGACCAGGGTTGGAGACCACTGGGTTAGATAGTAGAAAACCAACGTCCAGATTCGTCCGAGTGGTTCAGTCAGTGCTTGCCGTGGCTTCAGACTGACGCCTGTACCCTAGACATCACTAATTCAAGTTTAAGCCATGTTAGCATCATCAATATAAACACCAGGAACCCATAGCAAATGGTAATTTAAATTCTGGGATGAAAATTGGGGTGGAAAACCCCTTTCACGTTTGTGAGTAGGTTTATGCACTTCTGAGTGAATCATGCAAGGTCTGCTATCAAACCTGCCATAAATTCTTAATCGCCTAAACCTTAATAGGTTTGGGCCTCATTCTGGAAACATGCGTACGATCACTTTATTGTAAACTGTGTGTAAGAACGTTTCCATGAACTTTTTGGCATTCATCATTTATTTATTATCTGTATTTGTTCACGGCTGCATTTGTTTATGCAAATCACATGAACAGGATTCAACAAAAGTACGAATAATTTAAGAAAAGTTTTGTGAATGAGGCGCATTAGTTTCATCTGCTGTGATCAGTTTGCATTGAAAAAACATTCCACGCTGTATGTGGGTCACAAGTCAGAATTTATTCTGTTTATTTTACATTCTTTACGCTGTTCGAGTTGGCAGTTATAATTGCAGTTCTGTCGATGATAGAAAAGAGGAATAGAAAATGTCTGTTCAACAGGCTTACCCACCTTTTTGTTGTCAGTGAAAAAGGAAAATACAAATGGATGCACAAACAATAGGTCGTCATTCATTCAACATGCTTCTTTTCAAGCTTTTCACTCAAGCCAACAAGATAACACTGATTCAGAACTCAAATAAATAGCATTCATTCCAGCTGTACAGTAAGAAACAAGCCACCACAAACAAGAGCTAAACTGTATTTTTACATGACAAAAATTTCAGAGGGAAATCAAGCCTCTCTGTTCAATCAGAAATAAAAACAGAGTATCTTTTGGGACACGGACATTCAAAACCACTCATGTTCAAGATTCTCCCGGCCAAATTATACAGGCTAGACCGTGCTTTTTGAGATCCCAGTTTAACCGTCTCCTAGTTATACAATCTTCATGATGTCTTTTCAGTTCAGTGTTCCGCAAAAAAATTATGCCTTGTCGGTTTGTGTTTTACTCAAACACTCCCATAAAAAAATGTAAATGGAATACTGACACAGGCACTACTGCTCAGACACAACGTGTTCGGTCTCTCCATACGCGGATATGCACAGGTACAGAAGAACACTGGTGGCACAGGTCGGAAGGGTAAACGCATTGAACCGTTGTTCTAATATGTTAAAAAGCACCCACAATAGTGTTAAAAAAAAAAAAAAAAGAAGTGTTTTTCTAATATGCTGCATAATATGCTGCATATGGCCCTTGGAATGCCAGCAGCTGCTACATCCTTTAAGACACGAGGTCAACCAATGCTTGTTTTTCCGATAAGACGTTTACACACACACTGGCTGACAGATCTCTCAATGTCCTGTTTAAAATGAAGTGCTTTTGCATGCCATGAACGAAGTGGCAAAGGTAACGTGCTTCGCCGTGCTCCATAAAAACAAGACCGGTTTGATTGATCTCAGATCCTCAGTTCCAAAGATTTTCCAAGAGCAGCTTGAATTTTCATAACATCCATTCATATGTTTGTTTTTAAAAAATATTTCTTTTCCCCCATTGTAAAAAACATTCGTTCTTCCATAAATCCCATTTATGCACGTTTGGCCAATTATATTATAATTGTCAAAAGTATTATTACAAAGTAAATAAATTAGAATTCTAGAAAACTAAAATGGCGCCCGAGTCTCTCTCTCTCCCAGTGGTTAAATGGCGTTGGTGTATAAGGCTGTTTCCAACAAACTTAAGTGAACACAGAGGACACAAAAATAGAAAAAAAAAGACGTTGATATTTTAAAACAAAATAAACACGCAAAAAAAGAACATCAAAAACAAAACCAACAAAACATTATCCAAATACTCATTTGGCAGTCCTGGTAACAAGTCACGTGTGTGTAAACAAATATTGAGGGAAAATGGATTTTTTCATTTTGACTCCGGCCTTCTTCCTCTTCCTTTAGCGTTCCTCTCCGGAAGGACGTGCAGGAGGAGCTGTAGTTCGGTCCGTCTCTGGAAGAATGATCTGAGCTTTGTGTGATGCAGCCTGTGCACCTTCCTCTCTCAAGTCCCCCGCCCCCCAAACCCAGTCCTAATATTACCGTATCCTGGTGAACAGGTTCAACACTGACACCGACTCCTGAAAAGGAAAACAAGAGAAGGCAAATTATGACACGACTCATTCAGCTCGGTACTATCTGCAAACAGTTCTGACCCAGATAAGCAGGTGAGGTGGGTCCAGCTGTGAAGCCGACTTCCTTAACCCTCTGAAAGAGTGGGGTTTTATAGAATGTTTTTTTAATAGAATGTTTTCTCGTCAGTGTTCTAGAACTCTGCTGTTTTTCCACTGCCAGCAGTGACTGTGACTGACATCAGCATTAGAATGTTCAGTTCTGAACACTCTAATGACATGTCTTACATCTTAAAAAGGCTAACAGGGCCAACTAAGTGCTGCGTGACGGTCAAGCCCAGCCGACCCCCTGAGGTTCTCCGGGACCGGGGGGTCGCAGCCCCCTGCTTTTAAAAGACTGGCGACCGCGGCGTACCTTCGTCGACCGCATTTTGCTGAACACGTTCCAGAAGCGCAGGGTTTCGTCGCCGGCGCCCGTGACGATGGCCTCCCCGTCTGGAGACATGGCCTTCAGGGGAAGCAGAGGTCAGAGTTCAGAGGTCAGAGGAAGTAGAGGTCAGAGTTCAGAGGTCAAAGGAAGCAGAGGTCAGAGGAAGCAGAGGTCAGAGTTCAGAGGTCAAGTAGAGGTCAGATGAAGTAGAGAGCACAGAGGTGAGAAGGCAGCAGCAGCCATCAGGCTGAAGAGTGAGGCCTAGCACTGACGCATCTACTGAGCCACGCAGCACACCTTACACTGCTCTCATACACGCCTGCTTCAAAGCGCTGTTAAAATCTAATTATTCAAATGAGATCATACGCTTTAATAATGTGTCGCCACACTCGCTGTCAGATAAACTATCAGAGACCAATACAGAACAGAATTTTAGCTTTAGTGCGATTTTGGTTGGTGACACAATTCTGGGTCTCTGCGCTAAGATTTTTCTCCAAGGAACACGTGCTCCTAAGTGGCAAAATTCAGCAGAACACTACTGCATCCCAATTAGCAGAAGGGATAAATTTTTCCCAGTTAGCACACGTCAATTTGCAGGAGAAAAATGCTCCTAAAATGAGAGCTCTGTACAGCCCTGAATTTTGTTAAATTCTACTGTTTTCAGAGTACACAGGCAGCTGAAGCAGGGCTGAGTAACTCCGGTCCTGTTTTCAGAGTACACCAGCAGCTGAAGCAGGGTTGAGTAACTCCGGTCCTGTTTTCAGAGTACACCAGCAGCTGAAGCAGGGCTGAGTAACTCCGGTCCTGGAGTGCCGGTGTGTAAACAGGTTTCGTTTCCACCGGTTACCCTGGCTAAATGAGCTAGCTGGCTGCATGAATCACCACTGGTTCAGTGCAGGATTAACTCACAGCAAAACGTTTCATCCAGGGACACAAGAGCAGTCTCCAGCTGTCACTCGTGCGCCTATCAAGAACTGTAGCCGAAACAGTCAGTTGGCGTAAATGTTTGGGCCAATAAAGTAATTAAGGCCAGAAGTCGGCATGGAAACCAGTAACGGATACGGCACTCACTGCCCGCCTCTCAACCTCTAAAGAGTTAACGCACAAACGTGTACTTGCAAACGTGTACTCAACGCAGGTGTGCCTCTCGCACACGGCCAGGTACCGGCCCCGCCTGCCACAGGCTGGAGGGGCGGGGCACTCACCAGGTAGAGGACTCTGTAGGAGTGGCCCGTCAGCTTGGCCACCTGCGTGAGGGACGGGTATTTCCACACCAGGATCTGGTTCTGAGAGTATCCGTGCGTGCTCACCTGCGCGGGACAGGAAGAGAGAGTGAAGATCAGAAACGGAACCCTCACCTGCGCGGGACAGGAAGAGAGAATGTGGACCAGCACTGGAGCTCTCAAAGCTTACTGCTAAGGGAACGGGCAAACGCGACCAAAGCATTTAGAAAAAATCCACTGTAGCGTACTTTATAAAAATAAATTAAAAAATGAGTTCACTCTATTCCCAAACAGTCTTAATTTTTACGCCAACGTGTGCCGTTGATTTACTTGATAGTGTTTTAATGACTGATTTCTTCAGCATTTAGCATATTACACCATAACCTCTGTGAAATTAAATTACTGTTTCACTCAAGTGATTGAGTTTTAAACACGTACTCCAAGAGCTATTCGGTTTTATTCAAGATTGTATCATTGCTGGAGCTTATGCCTCAGAGCAAAAACTCAAAAAAAAAAATTTCCCTTAAATATAAATGGAGGTGTTACAGAAAAATGCAAAATATAAAGTCATATCTGCACACTGCAGTAAATCTGGTTATTTAAACACACATTTCCTCACCATAACAGTGTAAGTCACACACAATGAAGATCTGCTATATCCAGATAAAAGCGTCTGCACAGTGACTAAACCTCACATCACAACTGTAAACTATTCACGGGTGACAAAGCACACGCACCATAAAGGAGAGGGAGAGAGGAGAGGGGGAGAGGAGAGGGAGAGAAGAGAAGGGGAGAGGAGTGGGAGAGATGAGACGGAGAGATGAGAGGGGGAGAGGAGAGGGAGAGAGGAGGGGGGAGAGGAGATGGAGAGAGCAGAGGGAGAGAGGAGAGGGGGAGAGGAGAGGGAGCGATGGGTGGGTGGGGGGGGGGGTGGACACGGTCGCGTCGCCGCGGTTACGCACCAGCTCGTTGGCGTGCTTGGACCAGGCCAGGTTGCAGACCTGGGAGCCGGTGTCCATGCACTGCAGCGGCTGGCCCGTCAGCGTGTTCCAGAAGCGCACGCAGCGGTCGGCCGTGCCCCCCCCGGACGCCAGGAGGCCGTGCTGGTGGGGCGACCAGGCGATGGCCTTCACCGCCGCCAGGTGCTCTGTGTACTGCTGCACCGGCAGCAGGCTGGAGTGGTTCCATACCAACAGCTGGGGGGGGGGGGGGGGGGGGGACAGCATCATCAGGAGTGACGTCATCAGGAGTGACGTCATCACAAGTGACATCATGTTACTTGATGTCACTTGTTGATGTTACAGTCGCAGGTTACAGTCAGTCGTTACAGTTGCGGATTACAGCCACAGGGTTACAGTCGCAGTGTTACAGTCAGTAGTTACAGTCACGGGTTACAGTCGCAGTGTTACAGTCGCAGGGTTACAGTCACAGGTTACAGTCAGTTGTTACAGCTGTGGGTACAGTCACAGTGTTACAGTCGTGGGGTTACGGTCGCAGTGTTACAGTCAGTCGTTACAGTCACGGGTTACAGTCGCAGTGTTACAGTCGTGGGGTTATGGTCGCAGTGTTACAGTCAGTTGTTACAGTCACGGGTTACAGTCGCAGTGTTACAGTCGTGGGGTTATGGTCGCAGTGTTACAGTCAGTTGTTACAGTCACGGGTTACAGTCGCAGGGTTACAGTCGCAGGGTTATGGTCGCAGGGTTACAGTCGCAGTGTTACAGTCAGTTGTTACAGTCACGGGTTACAGTCGCAGGGTTACAGTCGTGGGGTTACGGTCGCAGGGTTACGGTCGCAGGTTACAGTCGCAGGGTTACGGTCGCAGGGTTACAGTCGCAGGGTTACGGTCGCCGGGTTACGGTCGCAGGGTTACGGTCGCCGGGTTACGGTCGGGGGTACCTTGTTGTCGTTGCCCCCCGAGGCCAGCAGCTGGTGGTCCGTGCTCCACTTCAGGCCGCAGACCTCCTGCCTGTGGCCCTGGAGCCGCCGCTCTGACTGCAGGGGCGGGGTCCGGACGTCCCGCTGCAGGATCATGCGGTCCCGACTGCCCGAAGACAGCTGGTCCGCGTTCCACGCCAGCGCGCCTGGGGGGGGGGGGGGGGGGGGGCACAGTCGGGGACCTGGGCTTGTAACTCAGAGGTTGCGGGTTCAATTCCAGCGTGAGTGGCTGTGCTTGTGCCTTTGAGCAAGGTACTTAAACTAAACTGCTACAGTAAATGCACAGCTGTATAAACTAACCGAATGTAGCAGTGTAGGCTGCGTAAGTCGCTCTGGATAGCATTTTGGGCTAAAAGCCTGAAGTATATATGTGAAATTGACAGGGGGGAGGGCAGGGGGGGTGAGTGTAGGCACGGTCCAGTGCGGGTCTGTCCTCACCGACTCTGGCTGTGTGACCCTCCAGGGTGAACATCTTCTTCCCAGCAGCCGCGTCCCAGATCTGCACAAATCCTTTATGAGTCCCCACCGCCACCAGATTACCCTGAAACACACCAGAATACACCATCAGCGTATACCACCAGAAACCGGCACCTCTCTCTCAAACAGCAGCGTATACCATCAGAAACCAGCACCTCTCTCAAACACACCAGAATATACCATCAGCGTACACCATCAGAAAACAGCACCTCTCTCTCAAACAGCAGCATATACCATCAGAAACCAGCACCTCTCTCTCAAACAGTAGCATACCATCACAAACCAGCACCTCTCTCTCTCAAACACCAGCATATACCATCAGAAAACAGAACCTCTCTCAAACACCAGTGTATACCATCAGAAACTAGCACCTCTCTCACAGACACCAGCATATACCATCAGAATCCAGCACCTCTCTCTCTCAAACATTAGCATATACCATCAGAAACCAGCACCTCTCTCTCAAACACACCAGTGCATACCATCAGAAACCAGCACCTCTCTCTCAAACACATCAGTGTATACCATCAGAAACCAGCACCTCTCTCTTAGACACCAGCATATACCATCAGAATCCAGCACCTCTCTCTCTCAAACAGTAGCATATATCATCAGAAACCAGCACCTCCCTCTCTCAAACACACCAGCATATACCATCAGAATCCAGCACCTCTCTCTCTCAAACATTAGCATATACCATCAGAAACCAGCACCTCCCTCTCTCAAACACACCAGCATATACCATCAGAATCCAGCACCTCTCTCTCTCAAACATTAGCATATACCATCAGAAACCAGCACCTCTCTCTCTCAAACACACCAGTGCATACCATCAGAAACCAGCACCTCTCTCTCAAACACATCAGTGTATACCATCAGAAACCAGCACCTCTCTCTTAGACACCAGCATATACCATCAGAATCCAGCACCTCTCTCTCTCAAACAGTAGCATATATCATCAGAAACCAGCACCTCCCTCTCTCAAACACACCAGCATATACCATCAGAATCCAGCACCTCTCTCTCTCAAACATTAGCATATACCATCAGAAACCAGCACCTCTCTCTCAAACACACCAGTGTATACCATCAGAAACCAGCACCTCTCTCAAACACATCAGTGTATACCATCAGAAACCAGCACCTCTCTCAAACACACCAGAATATACCATCAGAATCCAGCACCTCTCTCTCAAACACACCAGAATATACCATCAGAATCCAGCACCTACCTCTCAAACACACCAGCGTATACCATCAGAAACCAGCACCTCTCTCAAACACACCAGAATATACCATCAGAATCCAGCACCTCTCTCTCAAACACACCAGAATATACCATCAGAATCCAGCACCTCTCTCTCAAACACACCAGCGTACACCAGACACAGAACTGTGTTGACAGCCGCCCACACACTAATTAAAAAGATGGTCTGCGATGGAGCCCGACCCCAAACTTTCTCTTTAGCAGCGGCTATCTTCACTTTTGAACAAAGCAAAGGCCGAAATGTCAGTCAAATCAGGAAAGGCATTATTTTGGTCTGCTTTTCACAGCATGGCTGCTGTGCTGGCTGAATTATGAGACAGAATCTTCTCCCTTCAAGGCCATTTTCGATGGTCTAGCCAATACAGAGACTATTGTGTTCTGTGTGTGTGCCGTGTGCGCGCGCATGTGTGTGTGTGTGTGTGTGTGTGTGTGTATCTGTGTGCGTTTGTGTGCGTGCCGTCTATAAAACACACTCATAACAAAAAGAAAACTGCAGGGATCACACACAGCAGTGTAAATGGTAAATGGACTGCATTTATATAGCGCTTTTATCCAAAGCGCTTTACAGTTGATGCCTCTCATTCACCAGAGCAGTTAGGGGTTAGGTGTCTTGCTCAGGGACACTTCGACGCGCCCAGGGCGGGGTTCGAACCGGCAACCCTCCGACTGCCAGACAACCGCGCTTACCTCCTGAGCTATGTCGCCCCAGTGTGGCAGCATCCAGGCGCTAGAGCCTGCTGCAGACACCGCTCATCGCAGCTTAGCGCGGGCCGCTGTTCACGAGCTAGCAGACGCAAACGAGGCCGAACTCACCCTCTCGGACCAGCCCACTGACGTCACGGAGTCGCCCTCCACAGAGAGGTCACACAGACGAGTCACCTGAGGATTCGCACAAAAACACACCTGGTGAGCTGCCAGTCCAGCCAGGTGAGCTGCACTGTAAGCAATCGCTCATGAAGCTTTGATCATTTCTGTACAATACCAGCATTATTAAACTGAACAGCCATCCATGACATGCCAATAGTTATGCTTTAGTAAAAGTTCTACACACACGTACAGCGCACAGGGACGTTCTAATAATGGTAACAGCACAGCTATAATCAGAAAGACAAAAGACAGTGATACCAAGGTACTTCCATATTCATGCTCATATTCACACACACACACATACACTCGTACAGCACATTTACACCCACGTACACGTACCTAAACGCATGCGCACACACACACACATTCGTATAGTACACTTGCACGCACACACACGTACCTACACGCACACACACACACGCAAAAATACAGTACACTCACACACGTGCACACACACACACATAAATACAGTGTACTCACACATGTGCACACACGTACGTACGTGCGCGCGCACACACACATACACACACACACTCGTACAGTACACTCACACACACACACACACACACACACACAGAAAGCCCCACCTGGCTGGTGCAGGCGCTCCACAGGTAGACGCAGGTGCCCAGGCCCACGCTGAGCACGTTGAGGGCCGACCAGTCCACCAGGTTCAGGTAGAAGTCGTCCTGCAGCTCCGGGGCGTCCAGCACCTTGAAGGGGATCTTGGAGATCTTGCGCGTGGGTTTCCGCGGCGACCGTAACAACTTCTGGCTGCAAACGGAACGAAGACCAACTGCCACTCACCGTAATATTACATCTTTAACAGCCGTCACGCTGCCTCAGGCGGCTCGAACCCGTAACTTCACATTCATCACTAAACCACTTCACGCCAAACACACTGTGAGGAGCACTAATCCCAGAGCCTGACTCTTCTACCTCACATTTTGGGGTCAACCAAGACCGTTTTTGACATGCGAAAAGGCCGAAGCCAAACTGGTCTGAAGGCAAGGCACCAAAATGGCCGCCCTTCCACTCGTCTCGATGGAAGATAAAAACGCAGAAGCGCCGACGTACCTCTTGCTGCTGACGGGGGAGAGGGAGTACGGGGAGACCGTTTTTCCATCGTCGGGGCTACAGCGTTTGGCACTGAGGGAGTACTGCGCATGAAACCAGGCAAGCACACAGTCAGCACGGGCGGCCATTATGGCTCTGCACATCAACATGACAAAGAGGAACAATAGCAATGAAAATGGCACTGAGGGAGTACTGCGCATGAAACCAGGCAAGCACACAGTCAGCACGGGCGGCCATTATGGCTCTGCACACCAACATGAGGATAAAGAGGAACAATAGCAATGAAAAGAACTATAATCCACTACCACTGCTACTGCTACACTACTGAGAACAATACTGCTGCCATTAGAAATGATTTTAAAAAACGTACATACACTCAAAAAAATGAATTGTTGTTAATATTTTGTGCAACCAGTGTCCACAAGCTTATTGAGAAAATCCAACCATTCATTTTTTGAGAGTACATTCTCACACACACACACACACATGCACGCACCAACACACACACTGACACACACACAGACAGACAGGCAGGCACAAACAAACGCACGACCACACTCTCACACAAATGCACACACACTCTCTCTCACACACACACACACACATTTTATCTATATGGACATTCCAGCAGCACCGAAAGCTCTCAGGGTTGGAGAGAGAGAGGGAGGGAAGCATGGAGGGATGGAGAGAGGGATGGACAGATGGAGGGATGGAGAGAGGGAGGGAAGGAGGGAGGGAAGGAGAGAGAGAGTGAGGAAAGCATGGAGAGAGGGAGGGAAGCATGGAAGGATGGAGAGAGGGAGGGAGGGATGGAGAGAGGGCTTTGCACTGACACTAAAGAGGCTCCTCCTCTCGGGGGTGGAGGGCTGCAGCCTGCGGTCCTCGGTTTGGGGGTCCTGGACCTTCTCGATCCCGGCACCGAGCAGCTCGTTCTTCAGCAGGGCAGAGTAGGCCAGCCCATCTGCTGTTCGCACCACCGGGGACAGGGACAGACATAAACACACCTTACCAGCCGGCACAGGGACAGGGACATAAACACACCTCACCAGCCGGCACAGGGACAGGGACATAAACACACCTCACCAGCCGGCACAGGGACAGGGACATAAACACACCTCACCAGCCGGCACTGACACCTCCGGGAAAAAAACACACATGCAAGCTACCATCAAACTGCTGGAGGCGCACGTACACCTCGAGTGACGGCTTACCTTTGGTGGTATCCGACGTCGCGTCTTTTGTTTTCCTGTTTTGGCTGGGCGACTTCTCGTTCTCCTAAACGCAAGACAAAGGAAAAGCAAGGGAAATTGACTGTGTTGCTCGTAATTAACTCAAAAAAGAGGTTTGGACAAAACACAGCCACTTTCGGGTTTCCAGACTAACACCTCGAGTCATTACAGGAAATGAAGTCAGTCTCTAGCATCCCGATTTATTTTTCTAACTTTCCTGTGCCTCTGCGGGCTACTGCAAATAGCGCCTGTCGCCATTGTCGCTGCATGAAAGGCAAGCAGTCTCGCTTTCGGCAGTTCTCAAGAACAGAGTGCAGCACCCTAGCTGCGCGGTTTCAAATCTACATTCGCGGAATGTGATGCTGTGGACCGCGGGGGATTTTCGAGGAGGCAGAACAGCTGACCCCGCAATTACATCGACCGAACGCAGTCTCGCGGTCTCGCCCCCCACTTCAGTTACCGTCTCGCGCTTCTTGGCTAAAATGAACGGAAGAGATGCTCACACGCTGTTGTATACTGCAGCGCTCCACGTGACAGAACACCTGACATTTACCGCAGTTCAATCGTCAATATCCAGCGCAAGCGAATCAGCATGATATTATTTACAATAAAAAGTATCGCTGTAGTATAATGGTGGGGAAACTTGGCTTGTAGCGCAATGGTTGTAGGTTTGATTTCGAGGTGTAAAACGGCCGTTGTACCCTTGAACATGGCACTTAACCATTGTTGCTTCAGTGAAATATCCACCTACACAAACGGACTGTGCGTAAAAACGTAATCTGCGCGCGTCTTTCTGGATAAGAGTGCTGGCCAAATGGCAGCAGGCAATGACACGTAAATCCTAACCGAAACTCTGGGTTTGATCGGCGACGCGCTAGCAGTCTGAATTCTGGCCGACAGGGCAGCGCGCGCGACTCACGTTGATCCTGTGGAAGTTGATGCTCCAGTTGGCTCCGGCGCGAGACGGAATGAACCTGTCGCCGTGTTTGCTCGGGGAGGACACGGGCGAGCTGGTGGGCGTCAGGGTTCTCCTCGAATCCGCTGCTTTCTGCACAGGATTTAGAGAAGAAGAAAAACATTACGCCACGTCGCTTGCTGAAGAGACAGACGCTTAACAGAAACACGTTACTCTGGAGACAAGAAAAGGCCTGCTTTGCCATTCAAAACTTAACTGTCACTGAGGACCAAGCTTAAATGTTGTCACCGCCTAGCTGACAGTACACCAGGTCCCAACAATGCCCCCTTTTTTAAAGTGTGCTAACTGTAAAAAAAATAATAATAATAATAATAAATACAGTATTTTAGGAGCACATCTAATAATTGAGATGACTTAGGACAATAGGTGTTCCTTGACAAAAATGTTAGCGTAGAGCCCTGCATACTTTTTTTCACTAAAAATTTTACCCAGTTGGTATGATTTCATTTTGTTCCAACCCAGACATCTCCCTTTAATTCTGCATAAAATGTGTGACTTGCATGGACAAAGACTGAAAATTAGATGCCTCATTTTTATGGTCTGAAAATTGTGCAAGTCACTCTAAAGTTTTCACAATTCTGTATTTTGTGCACACATTTGTTTTGTAAAAGTCCTTGTTTCTGTAAAGTTTGTCCTATATAAAACATATAAAAATACTTCTATAAACATACAGTGTGCACAAATGTAGGATTAAGGTCTGGACTCAACCATTTTTACATTACACTACATTACATTACATGCATTTGGCAGACGCTCTTGTCCAGAGCGACGTACAACAAAGTGTATAACCATTCCTTAGCTTTGGCCCAGCAATTTTTTGTTCACCGAAATCAACTTGCCGAACTGTGTTTGTGAAAAACAGACGCTGAAATGTATTCACAAGGCGAAGTCAAGGAAATGCTAAGTGAACCCAGCTGAAGTTTCATGTCTTTCTGTTCTTACACCTCCCTCCTGTGGGCGAACAAAAGAATGCACTGAGAACCCCACCCCAGAAGAATGGAAACTCCTCTGGTACACAAGAGCACTCCCACCAATGCAAATTCACTAGCGCCTCTACTAATCCTGTCACACCTTAGTGTGTGGGCTATTGTAAAGTATATTATTTCAACAACCGGTTTCAACATGGGCTTGGTGGCTCACCTGTAGCCCCTTTGTAACAATCCAGGGGTTCCATCCATGCAAAATCTACAGAAATGTGTTTATGCTTGCGTTTGTGTGTGTGTGTGTGCGTTTGAGAGGTCAGAAGTGTTCGAACACACGCATAACTAAAAAAAAAAAAACATTATGGATGTCTCTCAAATAAAAATTTGTTTGTGTAGGAATGTGAGAATTTTTTGAGTCTAGGCATGCATTCACTCAATGGTAAGGAGCGGAAGACTCACTACAGGGCTGGCATTCTCGTTGTGGATATTGATCTGTCGAAGCAGCCGACGCTCATAATCCTGGTCCATGGCAGTGTTGGACGGAGACAGTTCACCAACGTTCAAGACCCTGTCTACACTCCCAAAGGGAAAACAAACAAGACAGCGGACACAAAAAAAGATAATTCCTTTATCTTTTAAATTGTATAGACAAGACACACTTATCTTACTGCTGCTAAGGGCATCAACACAAAATGCTTGCAGCTGTAGTTCAATTGGTTATTACGTTGCTGTAAACAGTTAAATAAACAGTATCATCAGCAATTGCTCGCTGATAAAGACAAAGCTAAACAAGCATTTCGCAAGTGTACACATTTCACAAACTGGAACTTCGAGAGACGTGTGGTTGTATTGGGTAAAGAAGTGATGCGACTACACGACTTAAAGACCGTAACATTTTCTAATTATAGGTTTAAAACCAGATGCAGGATTTGCCAAGTTAACAGTTAATGAGTAACTTATTGATGTAAATGATTCCAATGAAAAGAGACGGTTCCTAACCAGCCAGTTAGCTTATCTGCCGAGACTGACAGCTATTTTAATCTAGTTAGCTGGCAACTGCTAATGTAGGAAAATGACAAAGATCTGAATGAATATCAAGCTTAAATGGACAGCTAATGTGAACTGCCTGCTAGGCTAATGTTACTAACTTAGAAACAAATGCTTAGTCTAGCTAGCAGTATCTACCATTATGTAGCTAGCTTAACACAAAATGTAGAACAGAACGTAGTGAATTAATACATTCATTTGAATTAAAACGCTGAGAATTTAAACATTTAAAATATAAAAATCATCACCAAACCAACATACTTACGGTCACACTGGTCACTTTTGTTGTGTATCTGGTCAACCGGCGACCTGAGCTTAGCTAACAAACCAAGCTAGTACTACAAAACAAACAGGTTTTACCTCAAGTGGATTTTGGCGATTCTGTAGACAACTGATATGTAATCCTTCGGATTTTCACCCAAAAATGAGCTGTGTTCGTGTACTCAGTTACCGTCTCTACACCCGAAAGGCAGTGGAATATCTGCAAGGCAGAAATGAAAATATAACCGTTATATATTCCATTGATAGTCGTCCCTGCTCTGACTCTCCCAATATGGTGGCTTGCAGAATGTTATTATTCGCATCGCAGTGCATTCTGGGAACTACACTTCCGGTGTCAGGAAATTCGAATAAATACAACTTAAAAGCCAGGTAGCGTTGCTAAGGGAACACGATTGTGTGCCAATGCAGTAAAAGAGCATGTAGTGTCCAGTGCAACATGTGAATATTTCACTACGATTGACACAAATACTGTAAATACTGTCTGTGTCTCGAATGGTCCACTTATTCCCTATATACAGTGGACTAACTTGGGTGTCAGCCAATTTCTAGCAAATGGTGTGTGCCAGACACCCAATTTCACAGGTGTCAAACTACAGCCCTGGAGGACCACAGTGTCTGTCGTTTTTTGGGGCGGTGTTCTGAGCAGCAGAGATGCACTTAATTCATTGATTGGCTAAATAACCCACACACATTGTTCTCAAGGCCCTAATTGGCATCTGAGTGAAAGGAAACTGCAAAAACTTTCAGACACTATGCCCCCCACCCCTCAAAATTAATTTTGACACCCCTGTCCTATTTAGTTCACTATATAGGGACGCAGTCAAGATCACTGACTGAGTTCACTCTCGTAAACATCATACTTAAGAAAGAACAGCAGCAACAAGCTATATCATTTGCTTGCATCAAATCCAGGACAGCATGAAATCGCCAGTTTGGTCAAACCTTTCATTGGAAATCTTGGCTTGAATGAAATGAAACAATCGCAACAGTAGATCTCAGTAATTATTCTTTACAAACATCGACCACAAACACTCATCAGTACTGTTCAGCTGGAAGTGATTGGAAGGTTAAGATTGGTTTTGCACAACAATTTCTAAAGATTGTATGACCGAGTTAAACAGCAATGGGAATAGCTGTATAACTCGACCATTGCGAGAGGACTATATTCTGAACGCAGAAATCACTCTTATTTTGACAGGGTCACTGCCTTACGAACGCCGGAAGTCCGAGGTTTCATGCTTGAAGTCGCGCCTTTGATTTCTTTAGCTTTAGCATATAAAGGAGTTATCAAAATCTTCCGCTTTGCAGTAAAACGTCTGATGTTTTAGTTTAGTCGAAACGTCTCGATCAATTTGTTCCGAGTCAAATGCATGTTTTGTGCATGTTCTGAAAATGACAAGGGAAGAATCTGCGCGGCACATAAAGTCGTTGCTTGTACACTTGCTTCGCCAGCGACGAGAGTACATAAACAATGCGCTCGTACAGAGGCGGAATGAAATAAACAGGCGAATCAGACACAGAAAATTCCTTTTACAGAGAATGAAAAGGATGCGCATGGTATGTAGCGCAATATCTGCAAGCTAGACAGCATATTAAGTTCTTTCTGGTGGTTAGCGCCTGCCGGCTCCTGTAATTATGTATATTTTTGGTTGCGGTAAGCGAAGCGATGTTATAAATTAACTTTAAATAATGTTGTATATCAGAAGGGCTGCCTATATTATATTGCGTAATTTATAACAGTCCAAATGTTTGAGGAGTTTTTAGCTGACCTCTTTTCTGAATAAACAAGTGTTTCCCTTGAACGTGACAATGCCCCGTTGAATATGAAGCCATTTTTTCAGCTTTCACCTAGCTAACTTTCTCCCTGTCCTCCCTCTCAGATGGCCTCAAGAGCGCACACGCGGCCCTGGAGCATCACGGAGAGCACGGACTGGTGGGAGCGGGTGGTGATGAAGGAGTTCCAGCCGCGCGACTGGCTGGAGAAGTTCCGCATGAGCAAGGACACGTTCTTCGCCCTGTGCGGCAAGCTGCAGCCGCGCCTGACGCGGATGAACACCAACTTCCGGCAGGCGCTGCCGCTGGAGAAGCGCGTGGCGGTGGCGCTGTGGCGGCTGGCCACCAACGTGGAGTACCGCACCATCAGCGCCCTGTTCGGCGTGGGCTGCTCCACGGTGGGGCAGTGCGTGCGGGAGGTGTGCCACGCCGTGGTGCTCCTGCTGAAGCCCGTGTACCTGCAGCAGCCCAGCGAGCAGGAGCTGGACGAGGCGGTGCGGCTCTTCAGCATGCGCTGGGGGTTCCCGCACTGCGTTGGGGTGCTGGACAGCCTGCACATCCCCATCATGACGCCGCCCAGCAAGGCCACGCACTGCTGCAACCGCAACGGCTGGCACTCGGTGGTGCTGCAGGGCGTGGTCAACGGGCTGGGCCAGTTCTGGGACGTGTGCGCGGGCTTCCCGGGGAGCACGGAGGACGTGAGCATCCTGCAGAGCTCCACCCTGTGGACCATGGCCAGCGAGGGCCGGCTGTCCCCGCAGCCGCCCCGAAACGTCCTGGGCCAGCCCATGGGCTACCTGCTGCTGGGCGACGCCGCCTACCCGCTGCAGAGCTGGCTGCTCAAGTGCTACCCGGAGTCGGGTCAGCTGACCCACCGCCAGCGCCGCTTCAACTACCACCTGCGCCACGCCCGCTCGGTGGTGGAGGTGGCGTTCCAGCGGCTGCGCGCCCGCTGGCAGTGCCTGCACCAGCGCAACGACTGCCGGCTGGACCTGGTGCCCACCATGGTGCTGGCCTGCTGCATCCTGCACAACATGTGCGAGGTGCACGGCGACGCCTTCGTGGAGGAGTGGGCGGACGAGGTGAGCCAGGCCGAGTGCGTGCAGCCGTGCGACGCGCTGCCCGCCTACATGGACGACCCCAACGCCGAGCGGGTGCGCTCGCTGCTCTGCGACTTCTTCTGCCAGCAGCAGCAGCAGGAGGGGGGCGGGCACATCCCCGAGCACCTCCCCTACCGCTCCGTCGCCTCCTTCCTGCACGTGGCCGAGACCACCGCCGCGGCGGAGCTGCTGACCCTGCTTTAGACCAGCGGCGGCCCGACCCCTGTCCCCGGAGATCTGCCGACCCCGTGGGTTAGTCATCCCAGTCCTAATAAAAGCACACCTCATTCAGCAGCTAGAGCCGGGCTGCCCGACCCTGCTCCTAGGGATCTACTGTTCCTGTAGGTTTTCATTTCAACCCTACTTTGGCACGCCTGACTCTTACTGACTAGCAGCTCGACAATGTCTCTGGCTGTTCAATGAGGTGCGCTTTTTTTAGGGTTGGAATGAAAACACGCAGGAAGACAGTAGATCTCCAGGAGCAGGGTTGGGCAAGCCATGCTCTAGCTGTTGAATGAGGTGTGTTTTGTTAGGGTTGGAGTGAAAACCTACAGGACAGTAGATCTCCAGGAACAGGGCTGGGTACCACTTCTTTAGATCCTGAGCCCCCCCCCCCCCCCCACCATGTGTGTGTTAGTTGTGATTACAGCCAGTCTGTCCATCAATGAAACCTGTTGAAAAAAATACGCTTGGATTCTCTAGTAATGTTTCTCCTGAAACCAGATAGCACAATACAGATTTGCCCGATACCCATTTGCTTTGTCTTTCAACTGTTTTTCTTTCTTTTCTTTTTTTTCCACAAATGCCTTGGATTCAGTTTACACTTCCAGCTGTAAGGATCCCACTGATTATGCCTGTCAGCCTCTGATTTGCTCAGCTTAAAAACTGGGAGCTCTTTTTGTACAGGTAGCGTCTGCCACCCTACACATTCTAAGAATGAAAGCATTAGCTGCTCTTGACTGATTAAAAATGCGCATGTTGGTTTTTTGTGATTTCCTCTCGATCAACAACCAGTTTAGGCCTTGGAAATGAGGTGTGTGGACTCTTTAGCCGGCCAGTGACTTAAATTAAGTGCTCAGCTGCTGAAATGCACCAAAAAAGACCATCAGATACTGAGGCCATCCAGGACTGGAGTATGATATTCTTGCTCTAACATGTCCTCTCTGTCTACATTTGTATCTTATGATGACTTATCACAACTACCAATTCCTAACTTGAATGCGTGAACATGAATAAATAATGGAGACAGTCCATTTTTTATTTTTTTTCATATTCGAAGTTCTGTCTGACTCATTTCTCGCATACACGGAGGGAAAGTGGTCTGCAGTATGTGTACTGTAGCTCTAAAGATCATTGTGCTCGCTCAACATCCTTTTTTTCAAACAGGGTTTTTTATTTTGTTGGATTGGAGGCAGATTCACGTCTGAGTTCCAGCCACATTTGTCGTATTTGTTTGCTGGTTATAGTAATGGAGTGTTTACTTCATTCCATGAGTTCCGGCCTTGGAATTCATTACATTCATTCTGCAGACGCTTTTATCCAAAGCGACGTGCAGTCGGTACATGGAACGCTGGAACAAATACAAACACAGGTCAGATAAAAGATATACAATTCTGCTATGAGGTAGCAGCTTTCCACAGCCAGGAACATCAGTCTGATTCACACAGTAAAGGCAATGGCTCAGTCCTAAATATAAGTCAGTAAAGCTAATGGCTAAGTCTTAAGACAAAGTGGTGAGGCACGGTCATAAGCATGAAAAAAGAACTAAAACATGATCAAGATACAAGTGCTGCGTGGACATGCTACTTGATTGGTTACACAATCAGGGTAGCCCCGCAGAGAGGTGTAGTGTGAATGCTAGTCATGGTAGAGTCTGAAGAGATGTGACTTAGAGAAGGGCCTGTGACCACCGAGCGTCTCGTTGAAGGGGCTGTCCTGCTGGCTGCAGTGTAGGCCATAGTCAGAACTGTGATCCTGACCCTGGCGGTTTTTTGCAAAAATATTTCATTCATACTATTAATTTGGACATGCTAAAAAACAAAATCTAGTATGTAGTACATAGTGTGTGATTTCGAACACAGCCAGCATGTCACGGGCTTGCAAACCTGGTCCTGATTGGTCTGCTTTTTGTTTTTTTTGGTTTTTTTTTGTTTCCACCTTAAAATAAGCAGCCAGTTCTGACATGAGAAACCAGGTGAGTCAATTGTGCAATCGCCTACTTTTAAATGATCAGTTAAGTGAGTGATGGGTAACAACAAAACCAGCACATTCTGCAGTTCTCTGAGACCAGGTGGCAGACCTCTTCTGTATGGAAGGTGTCAATGTCATTATTTCATATTTCAAATAAAATTAGTAATTTACTGCCAGTAATATTTGAAATGAGTGAACATTATCTCTGATAACAGTATTTAAACTTACAGCATAACCTTTTTCTCAGGTCCTTGTAAATAAATTATTCTGAAGATTTCTTAGGTTAACAGTTTCTCTGCGCGGTTTTGGAATATAAATTGTCCAGTCTACTGCTGTGACACAGGGCTATTAGAATCCATATATTTTCATGGTTTAGTCCCTTTTGTACACAAATGTTGTTGCACAGTGAAAATCACATTCAGTTATAAATATATTGTACAGTATAGTGTATCCAAATATTCAAATGTGTGCGTTCATTTTTAGTTCAGTTTGACAACATTTCATTGTCAAATAAAACCAATTATGATTAAATGTAGAATAGCTGGTCATTTCAAGTTTTTGACAGCAACATATGAAACTGTATACTGCATTTTTTTTTGTAATAAATAAACATGGTCCTTTCTAAAACCATTTCTATTATGAGTTCTCTACATTTCAGCCAGTATGTTTTTTTAAATATATTTTATGAGGCATGAACTGTGATATGTTTTTGAAGAGTGAGAATCAAAGTGAAGCTGGACATTATTACAGACCATGGAGATCTGCTGGGTGAGAAGTGGGGCTGGGCTTGCATTAATAATCTGTCCAATTTTACTAATATAATGGATAAACTGAGGATGTGGACAGAGGACCCCTACCCTGAAAAACTTTAAGAGTAAGCCCTGTCCAGAATATTCCATCCATCTCTCCATCTCCATTAATTCTAAGCAATCAAACGGACAAATCCGCCGCACGCCGAAGCGGAATTCGGGAAACACGAAGATAGACGACACCTGGATGTGCTTGTGCGGCATGCCATCGCCCGAGTCGATCCGCGGATCTGTGATCTGTGGACCTACGCGGATCCGACGCCAATCCGACTGCGTAGAACGTACGAAAAGGAAAATCCAAATGTATGTGGGAGGGGGGGCTATCGTTTACTAGTCTGACAAATATACATGCAGATGCTATTACAGAGTAGCGTGTATAACACACATCACAAAAATGCAAGTAACACTAAGCACAGCACACTGTCCACAAAATGTGGGCAGAACACAAAAAAGGAATCCTACTGTTCTTTGGTATTCCCTCTTCCGCAGTGCGTAGACTCGCTCGTACGCCGTGCCACACGTGTGGAACAAAATGGTGTCGCCCTGTCACTTGATGTTGAGTTGAAACCGGTAAGTATAGATATTTTACTAATACAGTAACGGTTTATATAGAATACGGAGTAAGTAAGCCTACAAAACAAGCGGCGTCGGAGTGTTGGATATATATATATGCAAGTATTTTGAATATATGGCGCAGTTCGTTAACTAGCAAGACATCCAACATCAGTAAGTTAACTTTATAAGCTGGCATGGTTAACTATGAAAACTAACGAACATATAAACTGTATATTAACTAATGTACAGTATTTAAGCAGCTAGTATATAAAAGTGGTGGGGTAACATTATGTCGACAACTGCGAGAAGACTTGTTTCAATCTTGAACGTTAGATCTGCAATTTGAGAGAGGGCTAGCTGGTTAGCTACTTTTCTAGCACCTGCTTTTTCTTAGTTAGCTAGCTAACCGCTAACAGATGTATCGACATGGGCCGGAAAACCAATCGTACGACACTCATTTATAGATTAAATTCAGATTGTAGCTAGCAAGCGATATGTCACTTTCCTCCAAACAACACAAAATTCATTTTCAACATTTAGTTGATGAATAACGCTTTTAAATGTGTATCTACTTTGCCAAAAATAGAAAACCGTTTTTCTGCATTTGATTTGTAATGAAATCTAACAAGTTATTCCACATTTCCTTCACAATGCAGACACGGAAACTTATCTGGAGGTTGTACCCATTCAATGCTCCAGCTCTGAAACGCAGCTGCGCTCCAGGGACAGCTGAGCGGCCGGACCCCACTTTCATTTCCCCCCCCTTCTACCCTTGGGACGTTTAAACTCTCAGCATGGCCGGAACGGAAGAGGTGAACGCCGTGGGCACGATTCTGGCCAACCCAAAGGAATCGCTGACGACCCGCTTTCGGGCGCTGTTCACCTTGCGCAACCTGGGCGGCGCGGAGGCCGTCGAGTGGATCAGCCGGACGTTTGTGGACGATTCGGCGCTTCTGAAGCACGAGCTGGCCTACTGTCTCGGGCAAATGCAGGATGAGCGCGCGATACCCATACTGGAGACGGTGCTGAAAGACACGAATCAGGAGCCCATGGTGCGACACGAAGCTGGTAAGCAAGGCACGCCCCCATCTGTTCACACTACAGCAAGTGGTAAACCAACCTTGTTCCTGGAGATCTGCCGTCCTGTAGGTCTTCCATTTCGACCCTAATTTGGCACACCTGACTCTTAATAATTAGCAGCTCAACAAGATCTCTAGCTGTTGAATGAGGTGTGTGCTTTGTTAGGGTTGAAGTGAAAACCTACAGGACGGTTGATCTCTAGGAACAGGGTTGGTTACCGCTGCACTATACAGCAATGTGGTAATACCTGGGTCATATATGCATTTGGAATACTAAAACGCTCATGCACATCACCGAAAATTTCCAATATAACTAACCAAAATTTTAAATATGTCGTTTGAAAGGAGAATTTTCTAATGAATATTGGCAAAACAAAGGACAGGGTAGAGTTGTGTATTAAACCTCTTGCTTTGCTGCCCCGTTCTCCAGGTGAAGCCTTAGGGGCCATCGGTAACCCCAAAGTGCTCGACCTGCTGAAGCAGTATTCCGAGGATCCCGTCGTAGAGGTAGGATTCTCGTAAAGGCCAAGAAAAGAAAACGGCAAATTTCTGCTTGTATTGGGGCTCCAAATCTGTGTCCGTTTCTGACACAGAACTGAATTAAGCACATTCTGAATAAACAGGCTAATGTTGGTGAGATTCAGATACTTGTACAGATGTTTTTTATTTGTTTTGTATTTTTTTTTACCCAGCATGCTCTGCTTCCTCTCCCAGGTGGCGGAGACGTGTCAGCTGGCCGTCAGGCGGCTGGAGTGGCTGGCCGGCGGGGGGGGCCGTGGGGAGGAGGCGGCTGACGGCAGCCCGTACGCCTCCGTGGACCCCGCCCCCCCCGCGGCCAGGAAGGGCGTGGCGGAGCTGAGGGCCCAGCTCCTGGACGAGGCGCTGCCGCTGTTCGAGCGCTACAGGGCCATGTTCGCCCTGCGGAACCTGGGCACAGAGGAGGCCGTGCTGGCCCTGGGAGACGGTGAGGGGGGGGCAGCAGGAGGGGGGGGCAGCGGGAGGGGGGACAGTGGGGAGGTGAGGGCTGAGGGGGATGGAGGGGGTGGGGGCAGAGGGTGGGGGACAGAGGGGAAGCAGGTCTCCAGAAGGAAGCTGAGGAAATGTGAATCCACAGCACCCAAGATTATACGCAACATAAAATAACAGTTAGACAGTGCAAATATGTTCATGTCTTAAATGTATCGATTTAAAGTTATGGGTTAGTGGCTCTAGGAATGACCATTTTTGTGAAATAATAATAGATGATGCTTACGCTCTGCCTCTCCCCTCCCCCAGGCCTCCTGTGCGGCAGCGCCCTCTTCAGGCACGAGATCGGCTACGTCCTGGGGCAGGTGCAGCACGAGGCCAGCGTCCCGCAGCTGCAGGCGGCGCTGGAGCGGGCGGGGGAGAGCGCCATGGTGCGGCACGAGTGCGCCGAGGCGCTGGGCGCCATCGGGGCGGAGCCCTGCCTGCAGATCCTGCGCCGTTTCCGCGGCGACGGCGAGCGCGTCGTCAAGGAGAGCTGCGAGGTGGCGCTGGACATGTACGAGTACGAGAACAGCGGGCAGTTCCAGTACGCCGACGGGCTGCAGCGTCTGCAGGGCGCGCAGTGAGGGGGGCGGAGCTTCGGGTGGGGGGGGCGGAGCTCCAGACGGCGCTGGACATGGGCAGGCACAGTGAAGGGGGCGGAGTGGAGGGGGCGGAGCTTCGGGTGGGGGAATGGGGGGACGACGGCGCCTGTGCTCGATAAGACACGCTCAGAACTCTACAGAACACGCTCAAAAAAAAAAAAACCACCAATCAGCTCGCAAGTCTGTCACACCATCTCAGTCATCAAAGCTGTAGACCTGTTTTCTGAAAACACCTTGTTTGCTTCTGTTAAATCAGTGTCTCCATGAGCTGTGGAACATCTTATTTTACTTTAAACACATGCATTCTTTCTTACTTTTAGAGCTAAACATTGAGAATGTTTGAATTGAATGATGTTCAAGAGTTTTCAGTGTATTTGGTGAAATGGAATGACAATGGCAACCTTACTCAAACTGGATGCATAAATACAATGAACAAGAAAATCAGGTTGATGAAAAAGAAACCTGGAAGTTGTATTAACAAGTTGTTACTTTTGTTTGTTTGTTTTTTTTATCCCGTTTTAATTTATTGCTATACAGCTTTATCATGGCTCAATCAATGTCAAACACATTAAAGTGAGATGGTGTGAATAAAGTGGGTGAATAAGTTGTGGTTTTTCCAGAGAGGAAGTGATGACATGTCTCAGTCGACGGAGGTATCGAGGTGTGGTCAGAGAGCAATGCCGGGCCCTGTGTGTGTTCCCCGTAGCCTAACCTTAGGGTGCTCTGAGCCCGTCATAAATCTGTTCATATTCAGCGTGCCACTCGCATAAATGTAACTCACTTCTCCTGAAGAAACTTCAGTTGTGGCATTCAGCCCACATGCAAAACAAAAAAAAAACCACTGTCATGAAATGTGACATTGCAGTACTATATGGTCCGGACAGTCAGTTGTGTTCTGCTTACTTAAAACAGGAAGAAACGGAACGCGCCAACAGAATGTTGAGAGCTGCAGGATTCCGTCCTTCATTCTGCAACTCGCCAGCACAAATGTGATGGACCCTCCTGTGTGGATTAGCGGGAGTAAGGGACAGGGAATTAATTAGCATCATAGCAAGTGGAGGAGGTGGGGGTGGTGGTGGGGTGGGGGGTGGGGGGGCAGGGAGGGGTGGTGTTAGGGGTGAGGAAAGGCTCATTATTGGAGAACCAGAGAGGGAGGACCCACACTCGCTCAGACCCCAAAAAGCGGAGGAGCCCAGCGACTCCGGGACAGAGAGCGCATCCCATCCCGCCACGCGGAGCCAACATGCTGCACCCTGTCATGATCGCCATCGTCACCGCCAACACCTCCATCACCATCTTGTACTGGGCCTTCATCCTCACCGAGGTCTTCTCCAAGAAGATCAACGCCGAGGCCAAGGCAAAGGACAACCCTGCTTAAAGGAACACAACCGTTTATAATTATAACTAACTTATACACCTTAACTATAACTATCAGCGTATTGGCTCAGTTCAGAGTGTGTGGCTTGTAGTGCTATTGCAGTAGATGCTCACTAGGTGGAGCTGTTCTTACGCTTCAGGTTCTGCACAATGTATTCTGCTGCTTGCTTCCTGACCGGGAGTTCCCAACCCAGCTCCAGGTAAGAAATATTATGTTATGCCGTCTCGAGCACAAAGTTATATGGCATTTACATGACTAATGTGCTTATTCTGAGAGCCCAGAGACATCGTCTGTCGGCCCCATAGTTACATCAGGAGCAGGAGTTTTGCCTCTGGCTGTTTCTGACTCCTATTTGGCTTTACAGCAGGGAAAAGTAGGCTATATCTATTTCCTGAATTTATACCAAATTTTGCATATCAAATTTTAGAATTTCACAAACCCAAAAACAACAGGTAAAGCTAATTTTCATCTGCATCCTGGGCTGCTTGCAATCATTCGGCCCAATGACTGAGTAATAATAAAAATTAGAGATAGACATAAAGACACAACAATATCAACAAAAAACAATACAGTTCGCAAAACTATCATTGCAACTTAGCATATAATTGGTTGGGTGGAAATTTAGTATGAGAGCAAGATTCAATGGTTGATAAAAAGGCATATACTTATACAGAAACACGTGCGAACACGTTTGATTATACAGCAGCCGTGTTTCGACTTTTCTGGAAAAGGCAAAACAAGCCCAGTAATTAGCCCAGTCATTGTTGCTAATTAGCATTTTACCCAGGCTTTTAAAAAAGTTTTTTTTTTTTTTTTGATGAGCTTACAACCGACAGTTAAATGAATATTAAACGGTTTACTGTGTTCTAATCCATGACTCATCTTATAGACTTACAGTCATGTAACTATGTAAGCCGAGTCACTGTATGAGCAACATTACGAATGAGGAGGACACCCTTCAGGATTTGCTCATGGGACAGAGAGAGAATTAGGGTCAGGGGGAAAGGAGAGGAGTTTTGGAACTAGACAGACAGAGCAGGAGACAGAGAGAAAGAAAGAAAGAAAGAGAGGGCACTCACTCGCACCCAGAGCGCAGGAACACACCAGGCAGAGAGCGTGATCCAGGAAGAGAGGGCGTTCAGCCACACTCGGTCAACATGCTGCACCCCATCATGATCGGCATCGTGACCGCCAACACCTCCATCACCATCATCTTCTGGAACTTCATCTTGTCTCAGGTCTTCTGCAAGAAGATCGAGGACAAACCGCACGATGAGGTGGTCCCGGTTTAGTGAGTTAGCACGAGGCGAAGCATTTTTTAAAACAAACATTTAAAAAGTCATGGACTGGCTGGCAGGTAGCACCAATTTGTTCGGGGAGTAGTTTATTCCTTCCTTCTCTGCATCCATCCCTTCTGTTAAAGATGGTCTCCACCCAGACAGCAGGTAATGTCTTATGATTACTTCCTGTGAAAAGCCTGAGCCACCTAAAATCAGTGTGTGACTCTTCGGTTCACTAGAACTACAGTAGATATTAATGTTTTGGTTATTGCTATGTCATACTCCATATCAGCAAAATGTTGTGATAATAAAATAGCAGCACAAAAGAACACAGATCGCAGTCATGCCAGTGACATCATATTCACTTAAAAACTTTATGTTTACATTTTAGGCATTTAGCCAACGCTCTTATCCAGAGTGACTTATAATGAGTGCTAATTAGAAAAAGGCTTAGATTCGTAAATCACCAACATCCAGCAAGTAGCAATTAATGAGAAGTGCAATGGCCAGCCATAATACCCTGGCGACAGGTAATCCTTTCGTCACTACAACTGACTTGTGGAAGGGCAGGTCAACTGTTTTCTGGCATAGGGGAATGCAGGGTAGATAGAGGGGGGAGATATGGAAGCGGAAAATGAGAATAGTTGCAATCTGACGTGAGAAAAACAAATCTTATTTCAGAAGATTTCACTCTCTCACCGACAGAGTGCACGGGGCACAGACTGTTCTCTGATTGGGAGATTAGTGGGTTGCATAAACCCCGCTGTCCTCAATCGCCCGAGAGGCAAAGCCGCCATCATCACGCAACGTAGACTTAGCAACAGAAAGACGATGTCCAGTCTCAGCTGGAAAAATGCTCATGGATTTACCTGCAGATTAAGAGACTTTCAGGGAACCTCCTCCTCGAGAGGGCTTTGTTTATAAACACGGTGGAAGCAGTGCACTATGGGATTTATAGTTCTCTGGTTCCAAAGTCTCCATTTTTGAGAGGCCCATTGAAATGTCCCAGTGTGCAAAGGTGACTACATGGGTGTAAACACCTAACACAAATAGCTGTGATAATCTATTCTTTTTGCCACTTGGAGGAGGTATCTGTATGTGCTAACTTGCAAAGGCCACCACCAAACCTGAGTCAAAAACATATGAGTACATTATGAGTTTGCAAACGCCACCACCAAACCTGAGTCAAAAACAGATGAATACAATGTAATATGAGAAACACTTAAAATGGAGGTTCACAATTTAAAACCATATCTGCTGATTCCCTCATCTTCAATCAAATGTGTTACTGCTACAAAAACTTACAAACAAATGGAATTTTGTTCTGAAAAATTGGTGAAAATAGATGTTTCTTTTTACATCTTTGTCTTTAAGTAATATGCCAGGAATTTTACTGGTGACTAAAGAGTTTGAGTATTTCAAGTGACATGTCCAAAGCCAAGTCTGGCACCACTGTATAGAAACAACTATCGGTGTGAGGCCGAGATTAATAGCTTACACATTTTCTCACATTTTCTCTCCCTCCCTCTCTCGCTCTCCATCTCTCTCTAAGCCCCAGCCAGAGCTCTCATCCTCCCTGATGGGAAGGAGGGATTGATGTTCCCACCTGGAAGAAGAGAAGCTTGAGGGATGAATGAATAACCTCCCAAATCTGGAACATGGACTGAAGTAAAAAGAGCTGTTCTGGGTTTCGCTCAGCAGTTATCCATCTAACTCAGTAATCCTGCTTTGTGAAATACCCCCCAGGTGTAACAACATATCATATAATATTGAGGTTATAATACGAAGATAATTTCCCACAGAATTTCATCTTCCTGTGGATGATTCTTCAATAGACTGCTGTTAAGTAGAACTGAATATGCTAGCTTACGGCTGTGCGGTACACATTTTCTGCACTATAAGCATTAATCAAACATGCTGCGTTGCTTTACTGTGCAGTAGAGGTAGATTAATCTGTACTTACAATTAAGCTGACCAAGTGGTTTACCAGTGCTGCAATAAAGGAAGGAGTGGGATTTATCCCTTTCCATTTTATCTGATTGCTGTGCTTATCTCTTTTCTTAATTCTGGTACTTAATCATTTAATCAGCGAGTTTTTTGAGGGGAAGGGTGCGGTGGGTGCACTGGTGAACACAGGAAGATCACACGATTCATAACAACAGCAGGAAGGTCTTTTTGGGGGCCTGTTTTATGTTACCTATGAAAAGAGGCAGGCAAATTAGCCTAAAAGGCCCTAAGCTTCTTACAAACTGGGACTCTTAATTAAAACCAAGATTTCAGAAGCTTACTGTGCACTTTATCATATTGATTCATTATAATGTAAATCAGATTATGTATCATTATTAACACAATGTTGTTATATAATTGGGGGGGGGGGGGCATGGGGGATTGGGGGTGTGAGAGAGAGGTACTTATTTACTTATTGTCTATGGATAAAGCATCTCATAAATTCCTAAATAAGTTCCGAAGTAAATACATTTAAAAATAAAATAAATATAAATTTATTGAATGTTTAAACACAGCACTGCTCCAGCAGTGTAACTAGACTGCTTGAGCAGTACTGTCTTTAAATATTTAAATGAACCATTCAATCTATTGCCCTTCACTTATAGAACAAGATTTTGAACATTTAAAAAAATACTCATTAAAACTCCACCTGTAGAATTAAGAAAATGTATGTAGGGCTGAATTAAACCAGTGCCTATTACTGCCTAACTGACACTGAAAACAGCATTATTTCCAGCCACAAATATCCAGTCAAATAAACCTATGAAACACAAGCCTTTACCATTATAATGCCCTGAGTTTAGAGTAAAGTGTTCTGGTCTGCTGATGCTGTGGCTTACAGCATTATCAGATACTAACACCAATCAGCCTCAGCGTGGCATCACTAATGCACAGAAAATTAATGCTTCGCTAAATTACACACACGACATAAACCGACGATATTAAGCCAAGACACAAAGTAATCTTTTACTGCTCACCCTCTCTCAACCCCATTTAAATTTAAAACCTGTTCTTTTTTACTCCCACTGGCGGAAGGTGGACATCGCGTAGAGCTTAAAACGCACCCCCTGCCGTTAAGATAAACCCCGGGGGCTGAGGAACCTGACCTTCAGCTCCCTGGGCTTTACTCAGCCTCGGTCGGGTTCCTGTTTCCGGAACCCTGGGAGTTAAGGGTCCGCCTCGCGGCCATGGCAACTTCACGAACTCGGAAACGGAACCCCCGCGGCGCGCGGAGTTACCGCCGGGGGATGAGAAATCCGAAGGATGACGGTCGGCGACGGGCATCAGAGGCTTGAGACGCCGGCGTGAATCAGGAGAGAAACTTTGGTTCGTCTTCTGAAAGGCAACGGAACAGATTATCTTCTGGGGGTGGGGGTGGGGGTGGGGGAGGGGGGGAGGGGAGGGGAGGGGAGGAGGGGGGGGGGGGGGTGGGCGGACTACTGTCCTCTCTCACCCACAGGAAAAGAAAGAGAGAACACAGAGAGTCCACAGGTATGAAAAACGCACACGTCCCTGCTTTTGTTTTTCTTAAAATCTGTCTGTCTTATAGTTGTGAGGACAGAGCAGCAACACCAAATCCTTATCAAACAGTATCTGCTCTGAAAAACATGCGATTTTCCAGTGCGGTTTTACAGAAAAGCATACAGATATGCCGATACATGCAAATGCTTGTATCAGCTATAACTAGTCACCAGCCAGCAGCTCAACTGACTGCACCCTGTGTCTAACATGGCTTCCTTACCCCACAGACCTTATGTACGAGCAGGTGGACATCGATGTCAATTCACAGTCCTTCAACAAATAACCATGCCACCATCACCGTGAGGTGCAGGTTTGGAAGGAAGCCTATTGGACGAGGACTGTCGTCATGGAAACCAACCGAATGCCCCGGGACCCTCAGGAGGACTCATTTTTCGAGAACTACAAACCGGCGTCCTGGGACGGCGTCACCCTCCCCAGTCACGTCATTTACCTGCTCCTGGTGGCGGTGCTCTTGGCTTTATACGCCATCCATAAGGCATCTGATCATGGACCTGACCCATGACCTGGCAGGTAACGTTAGTCCTGCCCCCCTCACCCGGCTGCCCCTATTGGTGACTGGCAGATGAATGCACCAATAAGATCATGTAGGATCACATAGAGTAGATTGTAGTGGAGCAGTGCGGTAAGAAGACTAGACTAAACCCCAAGAGCTAATCTGCTTTCCTTCCAGTGTGTACACATACAACTGACATAGACAGTGTAACATACAATTTACAAATTACACACAGATAGCACGAGTAATGAAAGAAACATTAAAATTTGAATGAAAAATTTTGCAGTGGCACGGTGAAAGGTTGTGTCCAGGGTGGTTTGGGCTATTTCCGCTGGAAACCTGTGCTGTGTAGTTTTACTGCTGTGTGGCTTCTTTCTACTTTCACAATGCACTGCGTAGTTGCCATCCCATTACCCCCACTCTAAAGACTCCCTTCAGTCACATCACTTCCGGTCTTTTGATCTCAATCAGGTTTTGTGGGTTGAGTTGGGCGTGGCTAATAACCTTACAAAATCAAATACAGCCGAATTATAATAGTCCGTTTTTAATAAAATGCATGAAACCAGATTTCTGCCTTATTTATGCCCCCAGAGTATTTCACTAAGGATGCTGACCTTAAAGTTGCACCTTAAATAAATGTAAAAACAACTTTTAAAGTTTTTTATAGAGGGAAAAACAATACACTTAAGTATTTAATGTTCTTGGAGGAGGTCCACTAGAAGGATTTATTGCTTGACCTTCAGACAGGCAGATTACCATGCTTGGTATTTTCCATGAACAGATAACAAAAATCATTATGGGTAGGTCTTCATTGCTTTATGGATTGGCTGAAGTATCCATGCACGTGTTCTGCCCTCAACCATTAATGATAATTAATGCTGTAAATTAATTCATCTTTATTCCAGCTAAACCGCCTGGTAATACATAACCATGACTCTCCCATCGTAAATTAGTCTTTGCAGCTTAGCTTTACTCAACTGCTGTGTCACTTAATTTGCTTGAACAACACAGAACATTGGCCTCCACTGCAGTGGGAGGGAATTATTAATAAATTTATAAGAAATTATAAATTACATGATGATGACCCATCCACAGCTCAGCATGCAGAAACACACGAGACACATGTACACAAAGCAGAGGTGGGTCACATAATTACGGAAAAGTGCTGCAGATCCTTGGGAATTCACATGAAACGTTCAACCAAACCAAAACGTACGATCATATGAAAGAAGGATGCTGAATGTTGAATATTGACAATAGATTTATTGTTATTTGTTGACTGCTAGTATCCTACTCTACAGCCTATTTGTTTTTGTACTGGTGTCTGATTTGTGCAGTATTTTGAGTAATTATTTGACCCACGTTTCGTGCAAACATGCGAATATTACTGGAGCGTACCGTTTCACTGCTGTCTCCCGGCAGACTGCCTGTTTGGGGAGCAGCCCCCGGGGGTGATGGTGAACCCCTGGGAATGCAGAGACAAGTTACGGGTCGACTGGAGCCCCAGGGCTGTGCCGGAGCTGGAGGAGCTGGCCAGGGCCGAGCAGATCCAGGAGGAGAAGGAGAGCGACCGCAACCTCAAACTGTCCCCCATCTGGGTCGTTCCTGACTGTGCTGAGCCACGCCCACCCCGAGCTGGGCCCAGGGTGGCCTTCGGGAAGATAATTTAAACACTTATGAGAACATACAGGCCTTCTCACATCCACAACCAGAGTGAGGCACATTCACAAGCGCACGCACGGACACATATACTGACCCAAACAAAGACACTTGCAGAGTAACTGACACACCGATACATATGCTGACACAAACACAGACGCTTGCAAAGTCACTGACACTCACACACCGGCACATATACTGACACAGAGACACATGCAGAACCACTGACACAAACACAGATGCATGCAGAGACACTGACACACACACCGACACATATACTGACACGGAGACACATGCAGAACCACTGACACAGACACATATACTGACACAGAGAGGCATGCAAAACCACTGACAGGCATGACATAAACACAGGCCCATATACTGACACAAACACAGATGAAAGTATTGCCACTGACATGGATAGAGGCACAGACATTGACACTGACACTTGAACAGATATATACTCTTTTTGTCTTTTTTTCTAAAAATATTCACAAACTATGTACATTTCTACTCATCACACAAAACAAAAAGAAAAAAACACTAAAATAGAATTCAGTTTGATTTATTTGTAGATTCTGTCATGTCCTGTCTAAAATGTATTTGTGTGCTTTATAGTGTTATTTACAACACACATTTTACTTGAATTTGGGGTAATAATGGTAATAAAAAATGTTACCTGTAAAAACGGTTGTTAGATGCAATAAGGGTTATGGGTGAACGATAGAACAGTGACAGTTATGATAAATTACCTCGCACTTACTGTGTACAGAACATTTAGTCAATACATATGCCCCAAGGTTGCTCAAGCACTGTTTGCAGCCGTCTGTTTGCAGAACCTGGTTTGAAAATTAACGGGAATTTACCCAGAAGGAGGCAAAACAAGAAGCAGCATCTTGAATCACGTGTTTTGGATGAGAGCACCTGCTGTGCGTTCTCTCAAACTCTTAGCCGTGGCTGCAATGATAAACACAGCCGTGAATATGATCGAGTGTTCCAAAGAGGGACTGAGAGAAAACAAACCAATGATTAGATTTGTTGGGAAATGCCTTCCTTTACAGGGCAATAAAAGCTGTTATATGGCCACATAATCTCTGGGCACTTTTACGCAGTCTGTACTTTGGTCACTGAGGATGTAAGTGTCTACCATTTAGTAGTAAAAAAAACACACAGACATTTACAGACAGTCACATTCACGGCACGGAATAATGTCTCTCCAGCTAAGTATCCTAGCCTTAGTGCTGGTGGCTGTTTCTGTCTGTCAAGCACAGACTGGTAAGTCCATCTTTTTTTGCCTCTCTCTCATAAAATTGAGATTTTTTTGTGAATTAATTGATTTTCTAAGTCTAGCACTGTTGTTTGCACCTTGCTATACATACATGAAAGTCAATTTGGTTAAGGATTGTCTGCTAAATGTCAAATTTAATGTTAATGTAGCCTTGCCAATTCCTGAATTGTAGGTTTGCAACATGAATGCATTTCATAATGACATAAGGTACACGAGCTGTTCTCTTAGTGTGTAATCAGTCACTCCTTGTTTAAGTTCAATAAGTCCTCACACAATGCTTCAGACTCCCTGGTGACCACAGCAGTTGTCAGCCTGTTGTGTTGGAACAAGACAAACCCAGGTAGGGTATAGACTTCGACTACAGGGGACAAGTGTTGGCTGAAAGGCCAAAAAAAAAGATTAAAAGGTTCATCAGGATGTAGAAGTAACGTGTAAGATCACAAATGTGTGATTAGAATTCTTAACTGAACATTCTAATGCTGATGTAATAATTAATAATCACTACAGGTAATTGAGAGCAATGATGCTCTAGATTCTAGAACACTAGCTAGGAGAAAGAAAAAAAAACCTACTCTTCAAAGTAGTTTTTAACGACCAAAACAATATAGAGATTCCTGCACAATATGGAATCCTTCCAGAGAACATTATATTCCAAAGATTGGGAGCCATAAATGTTGTATATTAAATTTTATTTATTTTTTTTTTTTTTAAACTCTGCAGCAGGTTTTGTGTTTTGGGTGTAGAGTTGTTACATTACAGGCATTTAGCAGACGCTCTTATCCAGAGCAACTTTTGACACAGCATTTACATTGTATGCAATTATGCATGCTGAGGCAATGCAATGCAGGTTGGGTACCTTGCTCAGGGGTACAGTCGCAGTGTCATACCGGGGAATCGAGCCTGTGACCTTTAGGTTACAAGACCAGCTCCTTACCCATTATACTACCCTGTCTCCACCTCCACCCCCCAGGCAGACTGACTGGCAGCACGACCGGCGCCGGGGGGGCCATGAAGCCCTGGCTGGTGGGCATGGCCGCCGTGGTCGGCTTCCTCTTCATCGTCTTCACCCTGCTCATCATCAAGAGGCTGCTGAAGAAGGACAGGTGAGCCCGGGCGGCTTCCACAGAACCAGGCCCCTCACCTAAACAGTCCATTCTGTTCACCAGGGCGGCCATTTTAAACTCGCCTCCAGAATGTTTGGTACCGGGGCGGCCATTTTAAACTTGCCTCTAAAATGTTCGGTTATTCACCGTTGTCCGGCTATAATGCTTTTTTTTAAAATTCAGGTGTAGGGATAAAGGAATTAACAGAATGGAGAGAGAGAACTGGCTCAAAATAATGTGCAAGTCATGCATGCGTATTTCAGGGAACATTACATAATTAATAATGGTTTATGGCCCAGGTTTATGGCCTAATTGAGATAAGCAGTATTAAGATGTTCTTGGCCGTTTTTCTTTTCCACATGTTCTTAAAAGTTACAGCCTAGTCCTGCTCTTTCTTTTAATTGAGGAATTATTAAGCTGTTGATACTTAATTGTATGACTCTTTAGGCCAGATATTCTAAATGTTTTAATATGTGCAGGTAATATTAATAATCTTGGTCCCCGGACAGCCATTACAAGTTTCATTTTTACAATTGATTTTCCTTTCTACAGAGGAGAAGAGGAAAGTTTGTGTGACAATTGCTCAGAAAAGGGAATTGAAGAGGCACCTGAAATCAAACAGACCAACCTATAGGGTGAACGGGAAATGGGAAAGAGAGTCACAGATTGTACCGTAAAGGCTTCTCAGACAATTGCATAAGCATGTATTTGATCTACTGCAAGTGCAACCGTCTTTCTCCTTGGTCAGCTGCATCACCAGTAAACAAATTCACCCAAAGGGAAGCACATGCTTTCACTCAACAGGAGAAATATCTATAAATGAGCAACAAATCTTGAACGGGAGTGCAGTATGTATTTATATGTATTTGAAACGATCGACTGAAAAAAGACGATTGCCTTTACCACCACCAGAGGGAGCCAGATGCTCAGCTGCTGCTTCTGATGAAGGATCACGTCATTATCATGCATTAATATATGTTACTTTTAGAGATGGGCTACACTGGGATCATGTTTCCAGTTTCCATTATGCTATTATATCCTTAGCATTGTTATGTTATTTGGCCCACATTGTTTCCAAATAAAGCATCGCTTTGCCAACAAAAGCTTTCTGATAACATTTAAAGCATTGTTTAAATTAAGGGAAATGGAAGATAGACAATAGAAGAGGGGTGTCCAGTCTTAACTGAAAAGGGCCAGTTGTGGGTGCAGGTTTTTGTTTTAGTCCATTACTAAGAAACCAGAATCTACTTATCAAGGTCTTGGTTGAAGACCAGGATTAGTTAATTTGTTGAATGGGGTGTTGTAATGCTGGGCTGCAAATCAAAAGTCTGCACCCACACCAGCCATTTTCAGACAGACTACATAAAAATAAATGGAAGTCAGCAGGTATTTGACAGGGGAAATTCAGGAATGGCAGTGAATTGACTCAGACCAGCAATGATGATGATGATGATGATAATGATGGTGACGATGATAATGAGGGCGATTGTTCCGTTATTTTTCTACCCAATCAGAGATTTGTAAAGGCAGTAAGATGGAGACATTACCTTGGCACTGAATGATCAATCACTACTGGTAATTGAAGGCAGTGGAGTTCTAGAACACTGACTTGGCATTTTGAAAAAAACAAAAACAAAAAACATTCCCCCCAAAGAAAAGCTCTTCAAAGGGTTGGTCAATTAAGTACAGAATAACAATGGAAAACAGCAGATCCTATAGCTCCACAGAACTAGGGTTTGGGGAGCCCTGGGATACTCTTGGCCTAAATGTGAAGGGCAGGCTCTTGTATGGTTTTATTTTTGCTGTTGGATATTTTTATGAATGAATCTAGATTAAGTACCTTGCACAAAGGTACATGGCAATGCCCCTGCTGGGAATCAAATCTGCAAAAGCCCAGTTTCCTACAAAAATTCAAAAATTCAAAGGTCATTTTAGATCACTCATATCAACACACATTGAATGGCCTGTCCACAATTTTTCTTTAACTTTCTTAATTTAATTTGAGAGCACTTAAAGTGGTATTCAGCTGAATTTTGGAATGTTTGGCCAAGACCTCTTTTTTTCCCCGAAGCCAATTGCGTGTTTAAATTATGCTGTGAAAAAGAATAACAGTGGTTGAAAGGCAGTTGCCAATTTTTTATCTGACTCTTACGCTGATCTACAGGACCACCCAGGGGAAAAAAAAGCCCACATTAATTTCATGAATAGGTACACTGGCGGCAACCCGCAGAAATAAACCTTCTGTGAAATCTCTTTCCCTCCTGTCGCAGTTTCATAGCGCTGTCATCTTGGGTTCGACACAGAAGAGCAGCATCTGAAATCGGAGCCAGAGCGGAGAACGGCAGAACCTATAAACTATCCACAAGGCCATACGGACAGCCTTGACCACCACGTGGCAAAACCAGCAGTATTTAAGCCACAGTTACCACGCTACATTTAGCGCAACACCACGCGGGTTTTCATCAGGTTTAAAATCTTTTTTTTAAATCAAGTTCGGTTTCAATTCAGGCCCGATTCTCATTCTGACTTTTTACAATTTCACCGTTGGAAGCATAGAAGTTCATCATTATCCTGAAGTAGATCTGGTGGCTCGTCAGATTATCTGTGGCAGCACTGTAAACCTAAAGATTTAAAGGCCCTGGTGAAAGACTGAGCATGATTTATTGTCATCAGTAATCTAGCTGTCTGGCCTCCATTTTCCCACAATGCACATCAGTGTTTCTGCAGCTGCTGATGGGGGTTTCAAAAAAAAAAAAAAAAAGATTTTTCAAGATTATTTTCAAGCAGGAACGTCACAGCCTCCTGTTCCCCAACTGAACTAATTCCTCAATTTGTCTTTTCTCGATTCTTAATGCACCAACATGCGATCCCTCTGCTCTCATTTTGTCACCTAATTGGTCTTGTGCAACAGAAAGAGGAATTAAAGTCTTTGTTCGGTCATCTGGCGCCCATCTGTGTGCGGTTTTTATGAGCTGTTCGTACGCCACGCTGCGAATTGAGTTATTACATTTGTGAGCACGGGCCTAAGTACACTGAAGCCTGACAGAATATTATTTTTAATACCGAACTGACAGCCAAGGAATGCCCAAGCTCAAACACACATATGCAGGAACAGCCACTGAAAACCTGGTGAGACTTCAAACTGGCTTTCTGGAGATGGTAGGCCTACGCCATTTTAAATTTGCTGAGAAAACTCGCATTACATTTTCTTTGTGACCCCAAATTGTATTAAGAGGGGGTCACAGGTCACGATTTATTTACTTTGTGACTAGTTATGGTGAGGATTTCACATTTAATTGAAGAACAAAGGTGCACTGCCAGTGAAAAGGTTCAGTTCAACTTTCCCAACAGGCAGCCTGGCTTTAATATCAATGTTAATATTAATACTGATACACCAGTCATAACACGTTAATGGCATTAAGTGCAAAACAAAATTTATGTCTGCCTTCAGTCCATTTGACTTTTTAACAGTCCAGTGAACTTCCTCGGCCCACGTTTGGAAAGGGAAGAGACGGCAAGTCGATACTTTTTTCGGCGCTAATTTAAACGGTTCCTTACGGACGAAGTTCCCGCAATTTAGGCAACGGTTGCGCAGCCCGAGACCAAAGTTCTATCAACAGATCCGAGATAATTGAGTGAGGCCACCCCCTGTCTCTCTGAAGAAATAAATGGGTGTGTCTGCGCGGAGGCTATCAATTTAAGAACAGAGGCATTACACATGAGGATGGTTTAACACAGAAGTTACAAATCAGTGGAACTACGATAGGAAAGCCACCTGTCATGGCTATCATCAAAAAAACTTTAAAAGTGTGACGAATGGATGTCAAGTGAGGACAGACTTCTATTTTTTTTTTTAAACCAAACTGAAAACTTCTGCTTTCCATATTTTTACTCTTTGTAACTGCATGGCTCCTGGAGTTTTACTTTTCTAATCCATCTCTAATTGATTTGACTTTCTATTTTTCTTTTAAAACATGTGTAACCACCCCCCTCCCCTTTTCCGAGCCAAAAATACAGTTTTCATAATATGTGGAAACTTCGCTTTCTACGCTGGGTCTCGAGTCAAATTGCTTTAAATGGCGGCAGCGACTTCAAATTTCCTGGCTGCGGCTGGCGCTTTTGTGCGCCGTATTTCATCTTTGGCCAGACGAACTGTAACGCTCTTTGAACTTTACGAACGTCCATGACCGCCAGGGGAATCCGCGCGGTCCGCGAGCCATTTTTCAATCCCCGTGACATCGGAGCGACACAGGAGGTGGGCTAAGGACAGCGGTTAACCAGTTCAAGTCTTACGTCACAGCCTTCCCACCACGAACTGTATACGCTGTAAATGTTCAATGTCAATTTAACTCTATCGGAGTACATATGATTACAATGGGGCCATATGTAGCCTACTCTGTAAGAGTTGAATTAACACTGAACATTTTGCTGTGTACGGTGACCTGGCCCCCTCCACCAATGTTTCCCACAATGCCTTGGATACTTCCTACCCTCCTGATGATGAACAATAATGTATAAACATAAAATAAAGGTAATTTGATTTACAAAAAGCTTATGTAAGATAGAGGCCCATTCAATGTTTGTTGAGGTATCTGCCACAGGGGATATGCAGTGTATTTATGCAGTAAGATCATGTCCAGGAAATTTCCACTTGGAGACGAAAAAATAATTTAAAATTTAAACATGAATCTTGAACTCCTTATTATATAATGCACCAATTTTCCATGCCCTCCAAATCCCACACAGATCAAGACCAGACAGTCCACAAGCAGGTCTGTTTTACTACAGCAACACATTTCATCTGTTTTACATGCAATTACTGCAGTCTTCCATTTGTACTTTTGATTGCATCAAAGTTCTGCTCAGCCAGTCCTTCAACCTCATTTAACTCCTGCCAAAACAAAAAAGCAGAAATAAGACTCCACATGTAGAACCAGAAGAAACATATGGAATAACTAAGGGACATCATTTATCAGGAACTACGGAATTTGCAAGCAGCAAATGATGCCCCCTTTTCATTAAATTCGTCCCGGGACATTACTTCAAGCTCTACAATAATCACTTTCCAACAACCCCCCCCCCCATCCCCCCCGATCCATTCTATGCTGATGTAGGAAACGCAAAGCTATAACCTTTAGCAGGCTAAGTAAAGCTTCTGCAATGATACATCACACTTGCGCAAGCAACAGGCTTCACAACGCGGCCTAGTTTTGCCATCAAGATTGAAAGCACTGTATGGCCCTGTCTGTAATTAAAATGGTCCCTTGAAAATTTATATAGGCTTGTTTTTTTTTTTAATGAAAAAGCTCAATTTCACTCCATCTATAAGCAACAGTGTAATTTAGAAGAAATTTTCTTAGGATGTCTGGGCTGTCCAATTTCAGGTAGAAAGAGCCAAAGCAAACAGCCTTCCCCCTACGGGGAATTGCCTCATTATGTGTGGGTATAATGGCTTTGTTTCACAGCAATGGCCACATTTTACACCTCTGCTCAATGAACTCTCCTCCTTCAGGGGTGTTGTTTTATAACTCGCTCAGTCACACTCCAGGTGCACAGCAATACACTACATGGCCAAGTATGTGGACACCTGACATCCAACATCCATACATCCATTATCTATAGCAGGGTTGCAGGGGGGGGGGAGGGGGTGCTGGAGCTTATCCCAGCATGCATTTGGTGAGAGGCAGGAATACACCCTGGACAGGTCGCCAATCTACCCTATTCACTCACACACTCATTCACACACAGTCTCCAATTAGCCTACCTGCACCTTTGGAGTGTGGGAGGAAGCCGGAGTACCTGGAGGAAACCCACGCGGACACAGGGAGAGCATGCAAACTCCACACAGAAAGGCCCCAAGATGAGATTTAAACCCGCAACCTTCTTACTGTGAGGCGACAGTGCTACCCACTGCACCACCGTGCCACCCTGACATCCAACATCTCTTCCAGAATAACGGGCATCAATATGGAGTTGGTCCACCTTCTGCAGGGATTTGGTTCCGTTCAGCCAGAAGAGCATTAGTGAGGTTGGGCACTGATTGGGCGATTAGGCCTGGCTCGCAGTTGGCTTTCCAATTGATCCCAAAGGTGTTGGAAGGGGTTGAGGTCAGGGCTCTGTGCAGGCCAGTCAAGTTCCTCCACACCGTTCTCGACAAAAATCATTTCTATATGGACCTCACAGCGTGCCGAGGGACGTTGTCATGCTGAAACAGGAAAGGGCCTTCCCCAAACTGTTGGGGAAGCACAGTATCTTCTAGAGTGTGATTTTATGATGTAGCATTAAGATTTTCCTTCATTGGTACTAAGGGAGCTAGCCAAAACCATGAGCAACCCAGACTGAGGTGTCCAGATGCTTTTGGTCATATAGTTTATGCCTTCACAATCCTGCTTAAAGCCTTCATAAGCAGGCTATTAATGCTTTGTACAGTGTTATGAAGGCTGACATAGTAAGGAAAGAGCCTGTTATGAAACACGCAATATCACATTTGGACTCGTGTCACTCATTCCGATGTACATTAAAGCGTAACCCAACTCTGCTGAGATTTTATTCTGGATGGAGGAGGGATCACCGGTGCCAACATCGTTACCGTACTTCCATCCGTAAAAAAAAAAGAAAGAAAAGCAAGTCTCCACTCTTCATTTTATTCAAATCGTTAAAATGAAATAAAAGCGGACTTCCTTTCCAAACCGAAGACTGTATTTTTCCATCGCTGGTTCCAGCAAACCTACATATGAGGGGTAGCGGCTTGAGCACTGATTAGTGTCAGGTGTGTTGGGCCCCGTGGCCAAGCTTAACTGAAACCATACCCCCGAACATCAGTTGTGCAGGCCTTTCTTTTCTTTGCGCAGGTTTGAATCTGGACCCTCTCCTTCGCCTTCTTGGAAAACGCTGCCGGGCATCGGAGGAAGGAATCGAAAGTTGCCACCGATCCCCGGAGTTATCGTCTGGGCTCCGAGTCCGTTCACCGCGGCAGGGAAAGAGGAGAAACGGCAGGAACGGGGTCAGTCGGTCAAGGTTGGGGGGGGGCGAGGGGTCGCGGGGTTCAAGCGCACTCGCCGACTTTCGGTGAGCAATCGAAGTTTCCGCTCGAGCGAAAGTCAAATTGACCGTTTCTTAAAACGGGGTCTTAAAACGAAAAAAATTCCGAAAGTATCCTTACCTCCCGAGGAATCCGTTTGAAACCAGAGAATGGTGGTCCCTCGGCGTTCTCTCTCCACGTCGCTCCCACAACAGAAAAGTTACGTTCAAATCGAAACCTGAACCATGAGGCTTGAAAAAGCACGAAGCATTTTAGCACTTCATAAATCTAAACAATTTAGCAAGTTGCTTATTACATAAATGAGCATGTTCGAATTTCAATACTCTTTATTTACTGAAATTATTCCATATTCAAGTTATTGTTTAAATGATTCTCAAAATCCAGTAGTGCAGTTGCATGCAATTGAAAAATGAAATTCTCAATCCCACAGAGCAAAACGTTCAGTGTTAAATCAACTCTTAATGGTCCATATTGAACTCATATGTACTTTGTAAGAGTTAAATTAACACTGGACATCTTACTGCATATAATGTCTATTTTACATTGTGCAGTTCTGCTTGCTTAGAAGCCATTTAGCCCTGAAAAGACCACAAATACCTGGTTAGAATGTTCTCAACAGAACAGAACATTCTAATGCTGATGTCACGATCACTACTGGTAACTGAAAGCAATGGAGTTCTAGAACATTGACTTTTGAATTTTTGGAAAAAAAAAAAAAAAAAAAAACCATTCCAAAAACCGTACTCTTCAGAGGGCTAATGCACATCAGAGTGCCTCACACAAGGCAGTCCCAGGTCCTCTGAGAAGCTGTACAACACTCTGCAGTACTGACTGTACTGCATTAAGCAGCTCATGTGTTATCTTTTCCACTGCCTGCCCCCTTCCAGGGGTCCCAGGCAGCGTTACGTGAGATGCGACAGGTCAGGGTCACGGTGAAGGGGCCCCGGGTGCTAAAATTAGGCCGCAGTTTTCGGGGACCAGAGCCCTGCGTCAGAAGGAGTCTACGCTGAAGTCTGACGGGCGGCGGCTGTGGAACACAGACGGGCCGCTGGGCCTCGACCGGAGTACTGAGAGACAGTCCGGAAAACTCTTACGGAAAAATGGAATGTACTGCCAGATACTGTAACACATGGGAATACATAATTGTGTGTGCGTATATATATATATATATATATATATATATATATATAGAGAGAGAGAGAGAGAGAGAGAGAGGGAGAGAGAGAGAGAGAGAGAGAAAGAGAGAGAGAGAGAGAGAGAGAGGGAGAGGGAGAGGGAGAGAGAGAGAGAGAGAGAGAAAGAGAGAGAGAGAGAGAGAGAGAAAGAGAGAGAGAGAGAGAGAGAGAGAGAAAGAATAACCTTGAACTTAGATTTTTTTTTGTCTGTAAGGGACATGAAAGTTACACAGGAAATGCAGCGATTAACTGTCATGGCAACTGCTTGATAAATTGTACTGAAAATGCAAAAAAAAATACAGACATACGGATAATATATGTTCGCTTCTTGATTAAGCTGTTAATTTAACCAAGTACTGCAATCAGTGTGGTTTATTTTTTATTCAGAAACGTACTCGCAGTGAATTGTAAATTACATTTTCACAAAAGTAAACATTGTACATTCTTACACGCATTAAAACGTAATGCAATTAAAGGAACGCAACGTAATGTATTTAATCTGATTGATTACATTCATATAATGAGAGAGTAAAATGATACACTCATAAATTGGAATTAGGTCTTTCTGTTGATTTCAAGGCTATTGGAATGTGACTTTCTCCGGCTGTGCTCTGTCAGGACTTCAGTTATATTGTAATGGTTTGGCTGCATTTTCACGCTGCTCAAATCCTTGTCGTTGCTCACCGAACTCCGTCCTCCGTACATGTCTCTATATCACAGACAGAAATGATTGGATTTACAAATAAAAACCAAGACGGCAATTCTGAGTTGTAGCATAGCTTGTTTATTATTTTTATACTTTTTTTTTGTTGCATAGGGGAACATCCTCATTTCCAGTAATGCAGTTATGAGTTTTATGCTAACAGCGACGGCTGAATATAATGTTATAATCAAATATTGTCAAAGCTGTAAAGGCCCCAGTTCGGACCGAAGATTCGCGAAGCAACGGGACAATTTTAGAACGTTGCGGAGAGGAGTCGCGAGCGGCGCGAACTACCCCATCTCAGAACGTCGGATGCCGGCGCTCGCCGTTGCGCGCGATCCAACTCGTCTAATAGCAGGTCGGCGAGTTTTAGAACGCCGCGAAGAGCCGCCAGCTGCAGCTCGTCACGTCGCGAATGTTCGGTCGGAACTGAGCTCGAAAGTCTTCCCTCACACCAGTTGAAAAAAAACACGTGGCAAATTTAGTTTTGCATCCCAAAAAAAGCCCTCTTTGACCGTATGACAAAGAGGGGTAAACAAACAAACAAACAAAAAAAAAAGCATTTGCATTTTTACATTTCAGCTGTTTCAGTGAGAACTGGTCACTAACATTTTGATGAAGAAGCGCTTTTAATTCTGTAAGCAAAAGAAAAAAAAAAAACATACTGTGATTAGTGATCCACATACTATATATGAACCAGCGTGATTCCTGGTTGGTTCAACAGGCCAGGCCAGAACTAAAGGCCCACATGCTCTTTCCTGGTGTGAAGTGTGTATGTGTGCAGCAAGCAAGCGATTAATGGTAAACTACTATGGTAATATTGTAAAGTATAATGTGAAAAGCAAAACCCCTTAAAATGTAACACTGCATTAGAGTGTTCTCTGAGAAGCACCTCGACCTCACGCGACCTCCGATAAAACCAACTTCTACTCGAGAAATTTAAACAGCATGCTTTAAAAGAAGGCTTTAATCAACCAAACGGAATACCCAACAAAAACAAACAAACAAACAAAAAAAAGTTGAAACACAATCACGCAAGTTGTCATGATAGGTTGAGGTTTTCATCGAGTGGTTCACAGCCCAGCTTAACAGTAAAAAAAAAAAAAAAAACACCCTCTTGAATAAACACTGAATCTGTGGAATGAAAATGTGCATCTCTGCTTTCCAGGCATATTACTGGAGAATTTGGAGGGAAACATTAAAATGTTGTCGTGGAGATTCAACAGGACAAATTCTGGTTCTGATTCTACACCCTCAGCTGGAGACTGTTGCGCCTCTAACCTCCAGATGGGAGTCCCATCATGACAGCTTGCCTGGTGAACGGCGCGTAGAACATGGTGGGATGGGCGGGGCCAAGACAACTACAGCCACGCCCACCCCAGCACAAATGAAAAAGTCATTGAACTCTGAGGAAAGTGAGAAGAGACACTGTAGCTCATTGTACAGAGAGCACAAAGGTTGCTGGACAATAAAAAGATTTTGCAGTAAAATGACAGGCACTGCTTGTTGAAATCATTTTTGGTATTGACTATTTGTATCTATTTCACTGTCTTTTTTATTATTTTGTTTACCTGCTGGCTTATTCAAAAGAAGAAAGATAATTAAAAAAAATAAAATAAAATAAAAAAAAGGTACCCAGTTGCCCCGTGAGGCAGTACCCACACGGAACCCTAACAGCTCAGAGGTTCTAATGGAATCTGATAGGCCTCGTCGTGGCTGTGACCTCACAGAAGCTTAAACAGGAAAAGCCCGAGGTCACTACAGATCAAAGGAAAATGCACAGTTTGAGCAAATTTATACATTTGCCTGAAGCTTTTCGTGCACAAACTTTTCTGCATTTAGCATTATGTGTTCAATTCAGGTATTTTTTTAAAAACAGATCTGTGGGGGAAAAAATCTCACTTCCAGTTCCCAAGTGCATTACAGTAAAAAAAAATAAAAAATCATGAGTTCTTTTTTTTAATCAAAATTTGATTATCTCCTGTCCTGTACTGTTCAGTAAACTCTGCCTGCTGGGGATTGTTAGATTTGAGCTAATGCACACAAAAAGGCTTTCACTGTAGTGACTGTTTCACAGCAGAAATGTTAATATCTTAAAATAAGCAGTACTAAGTTGTAAATAGGCTGAGATATACATTTGGCCCTGGCATGTAGTCAGTCCATATAGCCCTTGTTTTGGGTCAGGGAAAGGGTAACTCCACCGGTACCAGTGGGTTCCAGCATAAACATGTACCGTCTGATTAGCAGATTCAAGACTGGTTAAATTCATGTGATCTTACATGTAATACAGGAAGTGCAAGACCAGAGGATGAAACTGAAGCTGGTCACCCACAGACCCACTCGAGTTGCCCCGCCCTGTGCATAAGGTAACACCAGAGTACTGAAAAAAAAAAAAAAAAAAAGCTGCTTAAAAAAAAAAACACATCCCGCCATTTTGTTTCTCTCGCACGGCCGTACAGATCAGGAAGTCACAACTCGAAACCAAAAACGAAATTGTATTACAGGAACGTAAATAATGATAACAATAATTATAAGTTTCAAAATTCTCTTGGCTAAATTAGTTCTCCGATTGCCTGAGTTTGTAATAAAAAAAGAAGGGGGCTCTTTGTTAATTTCTCAGCTTACTGTATAACTTTATAAGACTTGCAAGAGTTACAAAGGGCCATGGATCAAGACTCAGAGAATCCAGACACCAGCCATTTTACTTCCTTCCATGTTCTGCTGTCATATAGCTTAACACAGGTTTCTGGAGCCGTGATTTCAATAAGCCTATATTTACTGTAGCTCTCTCCTCAGAAAATAAAAAAGAGCAAAAATACAAAAGCGTAGCTGGCGTTGAAGATATCAAACACACCCCCCCCCCCACCCCCGCCCCCCACCTCCCCACACTCTCATTAGCAGAAACAGGCCACTATGTTGTCATCCAGAGCAGAACAAGGCCATCCTTGAGTAAAACTACAGTAACATCCACAGCTTGGCTGACACAGGAAAGGCACTCGAAGCCAAGCGCGGGCGCTTCCGAGCCGGACTCATCCAGCGGAGCGCGTCTGATTGGTACACACACTTCCTTTTTCAGCGACTGAATCTTCACAAACAGGCTTTTTAAAAACAACACTTAACTGCACTGTGTCCACATTTCATGTGAACCAGTTTAATAAAAATTTAAAAAAAAGAAAGAAAAAAAAGCAGACACTTCCAATGATTGTCAAGGACTGTTCCAAGAGCTTGGCTTTGCCAGAACACAGATCTCACAACTAAATCAAGTCCAAAGAATATGTACCATCTAAGCTGAAGTTCAAGTCATTCGCTCTGCAAAGTCAGTGAAACACAAGACAAAATACAATAACAGGCTAAATAAAGTTATTCCCGTTGGCTAGCTATGTAAGTGAAACGAGGCCAAAGATAATACAAAAAAGCGGTTGGATTTAAAGCAGCTGTTTTTTTTTTTTCTTGCTCACTCTTTCATAATTCTCTCTCTCTCTCTCTCTCTCTCTCTCTCTCTCTCTCTTTCCCACTGCCTCAACTCCTCATCTCTCAGGTAGAGGATCGAAGGTATTTCCAGACAAACAAAAAAAAAACATTTGAAGGAGGTTTTCCTACAACGAAACATCAATAACCAGCATATCTAGTGCAATCTGCCAAGAACAAAAGACGAAGAAAATAATAATAATTGCGCGAGTGATCTTGAAGGGTTGTATGACAATGCCGAAAATGAAAGAAGCACAGACCTGGTAAACAGACTGTGGGGGAAAAAAAGGCAAATGGAGTTTGCATATTCCCTTGAGGATAGACCTGAAGAAGACAACAAAAATCTCTCTGTTTAAAATGACGATGAGTGAAGCTGAAATTACTGGAGTCAATGTTTCAAGTCGAAAACCGCAAGACAGGTACCCTTCTTCAAGCATCAGGTAATGTGCTCACGCTATCCACATAAGATCCCCCCCCTGAAGGAACTCTAATATACTGTGGCTTGGCCACAGGCTTATGACAACTAAAACAACACACAAACACAAACATGTATTTTCTCATACAAAAAAAAATAAAAGAAAAGAATGGTAGTTATATGTACATTTTCGTGCGGCGCTGTAATCGATATACTGCAACAGAAGCGTTTATACACAGGCTAACGTGTCCGAATTTAAACAATCCTATAATAATCAGAACAACAATTACTACAAAAGAAAAAAATATTAGTAAAAGGGCATTGAAATAAAAAATGTTTTTAAAAATTTTTTTTTTTATTTTATTTATTTATTTTTTACATGCATTGATTTTGAAATGCATGTTAATGTCATTCAAAGCAAGTTCAATCATCACCTGTGGCCACTTCAAAAAAATAAAAAAAAATAAAAATAAGAGTGTGCCGTGGGGAATGACCCTGTGTTTCTAGTCTCAGTCAGCTGGGTCGGGAACCAAACACTACTGAAAAGACAACGGTGTGCTACAGGACCAGACCAAGGTGCCAGACAATGAAAACCCTGCCCACCCACCCACGTACCCCCCCCCCCCCCCCCCCCCGCAACCCCCCAGGTGTTGGTGCCCGGCTGAAGATGTGTGTCGGGATCATAAAAATGTGTGAGTGGAACAGTGCAAATCTTCAACAGGACGTGTACAGAGACGGCTGGGTCCCCCCCCCGCTCTTCAGAGGAAACGGCCGGACGGGGTACAGCGGAGGGGGAGGGGGGGCGAGACAACTATTTCGGTTTCAGGCGGCGATCGTTTAAGGTCTTGAGCCGCGCGCGTACGTGCGCTTACGTTCGCCCAAAGGAGTCCAAGTGAACCTCCCGCACGTAGTAGCTGAAGAAATCGTCCAGCTACATCGCCCACTAGCGTTGCCCCTCTCTCGCTGAGGTGTGTAGTGTATTAATAGCTGAATGAAATTAAATGAGTGTCGGAGGAGATGTGTAACACGGCTGCTAATCACAGCAGGCTTTACGTGTGGACGCCGGGGCCTCGTGGCCCATAATGCACTGCGGCACACAGCTCTGGAGAGTGCTTCAAAAATAAATAAAAAATGAAATACTAAGAGCCATTTTTTTTTTTTTTTTTTTTTACTAAGACCTTTAACACAAGGCAAAACCTTTTAGCAATCGCAAAACTAATAACACAACCACTGACTGGTGCGAAAACAAATACCATGACCAATCGTTGGTCACGTTATTGGTTTTGTGTGTGGCTATAAGGGTTTTGCACGTGCTGAAGGTCTTAGAAAACCAGGCCCCAGGCCCCTAATACTCAGAATAGTGAACAAAGGAGCACAGGGTCGAGCACGTCATGCGTGTTCGTCGCCCGACGGGGTAAGACTCTGGTCTCATTACACGTCCTGTTTAAATACGAGAAGCCGCTTCCTGATTGGTGGCGGCGTTGGGTTTGGCGTGCGGGAACGATGGATTTGATGGAATGCCTAAAACTATTGCACTGCTTCAGCCGGGAACCGCGACGGTGGGGTGCAAAAAACCGTCCCCCGCCAGGATCTTACGACGGGGATGTAAACAATACCTCTCACTTGGCCATTTTTTTATTTAAAATTTTTCTTTCTTTTTTTTTTTTATAATTCTTGAGTTCAATCTCAATAGCTACCAGCACTGCAATATCCATTGCAGAATCAACACAGTACACTGCATAACAGTCTTTTCAGAACGCGGCTTCTCCGGACCCTCAACAATCGCCCAAATAAAACTGACTCTCTCAACCCAGCGAATCTGCGCAGTAACAACTGATAAATTATCGCCTAAAAAAAAAAAAAAACTACTGAAGCATCTTTGCATCGCTTAGAGAAAAAGTAACATTTAAACAAAAAAAAAAAAAAATCGACAGGTCAAATTAAACATGAACGTGCAATTCCCCCCCCCCCCGCCCCCCCCATGAAAACTACTCTCTTTCCACTGTGTGTTCATCCATTTTTCATCTTTCGCATCAGTTGAAACACCTTTAGCCTACACTTGGGGATGAAATATAGGAATATGCAAAACTATACGAGGATGCACCTCAGGCCTAAATATGGTGATTCCTAAATGTCAACTAATTTAATTTTTTAATTAATTAATAAATGCTTTTTTTAAATTTTTTTTTTTAGAAAATTCTACAAATGGTACATACTGCTAAACATTCTACTGAAGCCAGTGTAAAGTACATGTTTTTGTACTCCTCCTTCTCCCCCCCAATCATTTTAAAAATCATTTTTACAAAAAGGGTAAGTTAGATACTTAACAAAACTGTACATCTTACAAATGACAGAATTTGCCTCCCGGTGTCCGCCCCCCCTCCTCGCCCCTCCCCTGTTGTTAGAGAGGCACAACTGGAACGAGGGGGGGGGGGGGGTGACAGAAACCTTGTTCATATGCCTTTCTGCCGCCCTCCCCCCCCCCCGCCGACTGTCAGTAAAACCATTTTAATCTCAGGTCATTCCACACTCCTCTCCCACCTGTCTGTCCAGCATTTTTATTATTAATTAATTCATTAATTTTATTAACTGTGCTCACCAGGACTGTTTTGGGTCAAACTCCTGTCTCTATAATGGTCTCTCTCTCTCTCTCTCTCTCTCTCTCTCTCCTAAGTACAATCTGAGCGAGAAAGCAAAGTGCCAAGGAAGCCAAAATGTAGGCTGACTCTGCGGGGAGCAGCAGACACACACACGAGCGCAGGGATCTGTGACCCACGGAGGAAGACGGGGATGAATTCTTCCCAGGGAATTAGCCTTACACCTTCGTAGTGTGTTGTAGTATTCACTCCCCCAAAAAATAAAATAAAATAAAAATATTCCCACTTTATTTACCCTGTTTTGATGTACACCTTCCTCATTTCCAAACATACGATTAACCTCCACACAGCAGACGGGACTGCACAGGAAACGTTCACATTACAATTTAAGTGTCTTCAGCGGTGGCTGTGAAGATCACTGCTATGAAAGTAATTAATCCAGACACTCTCTTTCACAAAACAAAAGGGTGAGATTCAATGGCTGTCGGATGGAAAACCGACCAGAAAGAGAGGTCTGTCTCTACCGTCCGTCTCCACAAGTTTTCAGCCACTCTGTGGAAAACTCCTCAAGCCATTTCCCTCGAGTAGGGGCTTTAGTCTGTGGGAGGGTAAGAGGGATTGTTTAGGCTCTGTTCTGTGTTAAGACATCTCACATGGCTCTTTCCTACGCACTGTTTATCACCTTGCCTCTCACTCGCCCTCCAATCTGCATAGCCAGAACAACAAACTAGACTCAGTCAGTCAAGTTCGTCTATTGCAAATTCTTTTCTACGAGTACATACTCATCACTGCTGATGGTCAATACTTTGGCTGACACCAACCACTTCTCTACACAATACTCATTATTCTGCAGTTTCTATATCAGCACGATATCGAAAACAGGGAAACACTGAACTCCTCAACTTCGTCTCCAGCCGAACGCTGAGTGGGCAAACCTGGTATTGCATATTTTAATACATTACAACAATAACGTTGGATGGAAGACAGACAACGGGCCAGAATGTTAATTATGAAAAAACACATTTTTTAAAAGATGAAATGATCAAATTAATTGGACTCATAGCATCAATGAGATGGGTAACAAGGAAGAAAACAACAAATAGGGCATCCGGCCCGTTAATTGCCACTACACTATTTCAGGAATTACCGGCGTCCTTTTATCACGTCTTTCTGTTTCTTTTTGAAAGTTCTGCTTTTATACAAATGGCAACCTTTATTTATCTTTGATAACTGGATAATGGCAAGCAATCACACATGCAGCATTATTATAATTATTTTGTGTCTTTATGGACAGTAAATCAATGGCTTTAAAAAAAACTGTTTTATGAATTATTATTTTTTGTTTTTTTAAACAAATGCAAGGCACATAATGTGGTTTTAAGTATTAAAACATCGTGCAAAGTAGTAGCTAAAACGACACAGCCAGAAAACCAGAGTCAACCAGAGGCAAAAAGGACACGCAAGCGAGCCCCTGTTTGGAAGGTCGGAGGGGGGGGGGGGGGGGGGGGGGTTGGGGAGGGGGAAGGGATCAAGGCGGGGTTGGGGGTTAAGGGGGGGGGGGGGGTCCAAACGAACGCGTCTCAGCCATGCACCCACAACAGCGCTACGCTGGTTAGTACGGCTAAAAATCACTTGATTTTCTTGTTTGAAAGCACCATGCATTATAATATATTATATATATATTTTTTTTTTCAGTACAATTTTATATCAGCACCTTTAAAAAGTCATATTCTGTCTTTAAAAAAGGGGTAGAAGACTGAACGGCAGCAGTCAACACCAATTCAAAGTTTGCTATCTGCCAAGCTGCAATCTGAAGGTTATCGCTATGTAGCTAAATGCTAAATGCACAGTATTACTTTGAAAAGCTGCTTATGAAAGCCATACACGCGCGCACGTACACACACGCAGGCAGGCACGCACGCACGTGTGTATGAATGTTTGATATGTGTCAGTTCGATTATGCGTCCGCTGTTAGCACAAACACAGGGCGTTTTGCGTGTTGTTTCCTTCGACTGTCCCCGCCGGTAGCGGTAGCCTCTGGAAAGGTGCAGCGCACTCAGAGCACTGTAGGACCTGTCCACCTCTCTCAGTCTCACACGATTTCCCTGTCTCACCTGTAGCCTAGCAGGAGCTAACTGAGGCTCACCTCTCTTTCACGCACACACTCACAGACACACAAACAAAAACAGAAAAAAATAAAAACTCTACAGAAAAAAATGGGCGGGAAAAATCATTATTTTAGGCACTTGTTATGGCTTCACGGTTTGGGTTTTGGTTTGGAAATCATTAGCCCTGATGTTATTCTTAATTGTTTTCATACTGGTATTCTCGAGCTACACCAGTAAGATGCGCGTACACTAGGCGACAACTGCACAAGGATACCTCCGCGATGTGAAATCGTTGTTTATCCTTGTGTGTGAAAATTCACATTTAGGGTGCACACTATGGATGCGATTTTGCCTGCTCTTTTTTAAGGTCCGCGTGGGCTTCTCTCCAGAAGAATTACGGGTTAGTTAGTGTTATTCAACAGCTACATGTATGCTTTCAAATAGCAATGTAGAAAGCTTGCTAACTGCAAATATATCATTCCAATTGGCAATTATAAAGTCTTTACGTGGAAAAAAAAATTATGATTTTTAACCTTTCTCTGGGGTAATTTTAATACTTCTGGTTTCTGTGTCATTTTTAAATGGTTTGTGGCTGTTAATTTTAACGGCACAAGTATCTGATTTTTGTCTTCATAAAAATGTTCAATTGTTCTATACCGATGTTGGCCCATTGGGGGCGCTAATGTGCAAGCGGCTTAGCACAGCAGCCAGTACACCTGGGGTTGCCTCAGAAGCTGATACCCAGATAATCCACTCACTCACATTCCCATTTCCCATCAGTGTGCGACATGTGATTTGAAAAATGTCATCATAAATTACTTTCTTTTTTGTTAAAGAATTACATAAAGAGAGCATCGTTTTTTGTTTTTGTTTTTTTAAAAAGGGGGAAATATCGAGTCTCCATTATGTGGGAACAAATAGTTAAATATAAGCAAACTGGGCTGGACAGTCCAGTCAATCCAAATCTGTTCATTTTTCCTGTACTTCTACACACACGACATGTTCTGGATAAACATACAGAATATTTAAGTACACTAGGGCGGGATAAAAAAAGTTGCAATACACTGTAATAACTTCAGAAAGCCAACGCTCACACATCATGTACCCTGCTACCAAATGAACACAAAAAACACTACTCCCTAAAAAACAACCCCTAAAAACCTACTTCTGACTTGCGGCATATCATATCGATTGCGCCAAACAAATAAAAAAATGAAAAGAATAAAATAGAATAAAATCAGCTGCTAAAGAAGAGAATTAAAATCAGAGTAGTGCAACGCCTTTCATTTCCAACGCAATCTTAAACTAAGTACACAAAACGAAGAATATTCATCCTCCACGCTCAATACTGCAGCACTAGTGACATAACTACTGTAGTAGTCACTGCTTCACCATGCAAAATAAACCCTGTCAATTAACCCCAGTACAAACTGTAATAGGGAGACAAGTCTGTGACTATGGGGAGGTTGGGGAGGGGGGGGGCTCCAGATGTTGGGATCTTACACAAACTAGGAGAAGAGAGCAGCTTTTGATCAGGAGAGAAACACGTTCTCCCCGGATTTACCAAATAGTTTTCTTTAAAAAAAAAAAAAATCTGCTTCAAAAGGTCAGAAAATCTGGCCTCAGAAATTAAAAATATAGATGAAACAGGGCCAGGTCTCCCTGCCAGAAGGGGGGGGGGGGGGGAGGGGGGGGAAGGGGAAGTGGGGGGGGGGCACAGGCTGTTCCTCAACACTTGGAAGAAAAAAAGAGTTTAAAAAGTGCCTCGTTCCAAGTTTCGTGCCTCTGCTTAGTGCTGCACATTCAGGCGATTCCCAGATGCTCAAAAGCCGAAAAAAATCTCCGGGACGGGAGAGGCGTTTGGGCGTCGACCCGCCACTTCCTGGAGTGGCGATGAAATTCAAAAAGGGGCGGAGCTACAACGATCCGTCAATCACTCTGTTTTGAACCAATCAAAATGTTTAGCTCTCCAACTGCTCAGGGTTCAGGTCACAAATGCATACGGGCAGCTCAGACTCGCTACACCACCCGCCCGCTCTCCTGTACGGTGAACCTTCCGGAAGCACAGGCGTGTGCACACGGGCTGAATATCCGCCTTAAGGTCTGTCTGCTCCTCACCTGTTCCGTTTTCCACCTGTTGCCGCTCTGTTCCTCAGCCTAGCGTCAGACAGCAGGGCCCTTAACTGCAGAGCACACTGCCATTCACCAACACGCCCACGCAGGCTAGCAGCGAGCCAGCTACTTCTGTGCACAACGCCATTCACCAACACACCCACGCAGCGAACCGGCTAACCTAGCGGCTAACCGGCGCACGGCTAACTCCCCCGCCCTTTTCCCCTGCTATGAGGGTTGGCTTCCCGTCACTGGTCATCACTGAGTACTGGTCTCTGAAGACGAAAACAGAACCACCCCCTCCACAACAACAAACCAGTTACTGTAATACATCTGGCTGCATACAAGGAGACCTTTTTTCCCCCCCAAACTCACCCCCCCCCCCCAAACAAAAAAGAAAAGTTAAAAGAAATAAAAATGAACAGGCATAAATGATTGTCTAAGGAACTCAATAAAACACAGACCTTTTTTTGTTATAGTCACAATTTTGGATAAAGAGGGTCTTGACCAGTTGTCAACTTTCCATCCCACCTAATCCCCCCTTCCCCCTCCCCTCCCCTCCCCTCCCTCTCCCCCTCCCTAGCTTCAATACAGGAACCATCAGCGTCGTCCCAAAACTTCTGGAAAAATATAATCGCTTGGAAACATTTCTTTCACTTTTCACTCTCTCGTCGATTAAGAAAATAAAGGATACTTGTTTTGCATATATGAGGAAGGAGCACCTGTAGCAGAGGAAGGATGATTAGGCAGGGGCATTGCAGAGGAGGTGGGGGGGCGGGGGTAGAAATTCTGCCCCACTGTCCATCCCAGTCACCCCCAAGCATCCTCTTCTCTCTCTCCTCTCTTCTCTCCATCTTCTCTTTCACTCTTTCCATTCGAAAAGGCCAGCTGCAGTATCTTTTACATCTCTGCATATATATATATATATATACATATGCATACGTACATACACACATATGTATATATACATATGCACACATACATACACACACACACATATGTATATATATATATACACATATATATGTGTTTTCCCTCTTGCATCTCCTTTGCAATTTTTTTTTCTTAATTCCACAAAAAAAATTTAGAATCTCAAATCTTTATGTCCATGCCCCTCGGGCTCATCCTTGTCTTGTTCAGTTCCCCAGATACCAGGACTAAAAGAGAGAGAGAGAGAGAGAGAGATAGAAAAAAAAAACAACAGGAAAAAACATTATTTAGCAAAAGTCAGACCAGAAGCAAAACAGGAAATAACAAACAACAGACAGAGAGAATGAAGAACCCGGTGACACCGCCCGGCTTCCTACATAACGCGCTTCGCCACCGCGTTCACTTTCACAACACTTCCTGTCGAACACCACAGAACGTGGTCTCTATTGTTTTTGTTTTTTTAACCTTCAACCCTTTAAGCCAGGCGCAAGATCACAAACAGGTGATTAGAATGCCCTCGGCTGAACATTCTAACGCTGATGATGTCACAATCACCAGTGGAGACTGAAAGCGGTGGAGTTCTAGAACACTGGCTCAGAATTGTGAAGAGAGAGAAAAAAAACATTAAAAAAATAATAAAAAAACCTACTCTTCAGAGAGTTAAAATAGCACAGGTTTAAGAACTAGCTGAGGAACAGCACCGCTGCCCCTGTTCTGTGATATGGAGATGGGTTGCAGTCTGTAGGAAGATTAATGGCTCTGCAGTGTCATATCCTGCCCAGGGCGGTACATGTAAGCAACTGCAAGTGCACAGACTCCCCTATTGCTTACTGATTAGGCCACATTCAACCTCAGCTGTGAATCCCAGTTCACTGTACCATCTCAGTAAAGAATATACCTTCCTCTGGAGCGCATGTGTGAGTGTGTGTGTGTGTGTGTGTGTGTGTGTGTGTATGTGTGTGCGTGTGCATATGTGCGCATGAGTGTATAACTCTGTTATCAGTCTTAAATATCCATTCCTCTGACCCACAGCTGAGTTTCTCAGAGCCCTGAAATGAGTGTCTTCTGCCCTACTGGGCCCAAACACCACCAGTCCAGAGAAAACCAGGAAACAAAGAGCTGCTAATAAAAATAATATGAAGGAAAAGTGATTCTGCAGCTAGAGAGAGAGGGGAGGAGAGGGGGAGAGAGAAGGAGAGGGAGAGAGAGAGAGGGAGGGAGGGAGGGAGAGAGAGAAAGAGAGAGAGAGAGAGAAAGAGAGAGAGAGAGATCCCAGCAGGATTCAAACCATAGCTTGGGAAAAAAAAAAACATGGCAAAATCCGAGTTTGGCTTTCAGCTGCAGAGACCGTCGCTGAAGTCTGTTTAAAACGTGACGCCGCTAAAATCGAAAACAGACCAAAAAATAAAAAATAAAAAAACGGGGGGGGGGGGGGGGGGGGGGGGCTCCGCTCCGCTCCTCCGTTTGCATTAGGCCGGGCTCGGTCGTTTTTACCGCCCTTACTGCAGCCGCCTCTAAACGCCCCGCACGGTATCGACCCAGCAGAACTACAAAAAAGAACAGCCCGGCCCATCCCCTCCTCCGGGACAGGACTGAGAAAAGCATCCACAAATCTCTCCTGCTTTTCCAGAGATGAGAACACTATTACTATATCGTTATTATTATTTGTTGCATTTACACAGCGCTTTTCTTTCACAGCGTTTCACAGTGATGAGGGGAAACTGCTCAACCACCACCAACGTGTAACACCCACCTGGGTGATGCACGGCAGCCATTTTGCGCCAGAAAACTCACCACACACCAGCTGAGGTGGAGAGGAGCGGGAGAGAATGATTTTTAGCCAATTAAACCGGGGGATGATTAGGTGTTAGGCTGAGAGAGGCAAGTTGGGAATTTAACCAGAACTCCGGGGAACCCTCTATGTGTGAGGGTAGTGGGCTTGTGAAGGCAGGTCCTTTCAGATTCTCCTTCGCCACACGCAACACGGAGACACACGCCACACAGCACTCCCATTTCTCGGGCTCCCGCTCAGCTCCAGGATCCCTGATCAGGGCTGATCATCCTCAGCAAACAGCTCAAACCACCCAGAGACACCGGCTCTCCGCTGACATCACTGACATCACTGGAGCGCAGCGCACACACAGGCCCCCTGCAGCTCTGGTTTACATCCACGCCGCCCGCTTTATGACTCCGTGCCATCCCCCGAGCGAAGCCAGCGCGACGCATAAATACATAATCCATCCCCTGCCAGAGGGGAAACTCAGGAGCCAGCGCTGCTCTGGTTTACATTAGAGGAGCTGAACGTCGGTTTGACCGGGAGCTGGGGGCTTTTCAGGCCAGGTTTTCATTCGGGCATTTCTCCGGCCACCTCCTAGGTCCTTCACCTCACCAGCAAAGTACAAGGTTTCCTCCAGACTTCCCCCCGCCCCTGTACTGGCGTTTAAACAGATTATGTTTGCATTAGTAAGCACTGCTAGCACTGCTACTTTTGCTAGCAAAACAGTGCGGCTGCTGATCAGTGAGCAACAGTGAAGCACTTGTGAAACCAGTTTTTAAAAACATCCTGTAAATGACCATTGGGGGTCTGAAACCAGCCCTATATAACTGTGATGGGAATCAAACAGCAGTCAGCATCTCTTTTCTGAGAGCCCGTCTCAGTCCTGCAGGACGAGCTCACTCCACTCTCTCAGCTATACCGATAAGGAAGAAAGGGTGGAAGAGATGCTATGTGGGCCCAGAGATAAATTCTCATTGGCTGTAATACACACTATGGCCTCAGGAGGGCAGCATCCTTCACTACTGCTCATAACTCTAAGTGTGGAGTGCAAGCTCAGCACTTGTGCACACGTGCGCACCCGTGCGCGTGCACGCTCATGCACGCTCGCACACGCTCACGCACGGCGTGACCTGCCGTGTGCACACACAAAGGGCCCTTGTTCTGTATGGTACGCTGAATTACAAGATCAGTATGCTTATACTAACTGCATTAGAGAGAGAGAGAGAGAGAGAAACAGGAATGGGATGGGGGGGGCTGGCAGGGTATTGCTTCAGATGAGAAGAATCCAACTATTCCCTCACTCACTTATTTCATGATCTTGAAACACAAATTCTCTCATCATCTCCGGAGTCCAAACCCTTTGTGTTCCCCGTATTCAGATGTCTGGCGCGGGGGGGGGGAGGGGGGGCCACCGCCGAGTTCTGTCTGCACACCCCTCCTCCCACCCTGCTGCATCTCTCTCTCTCTCTCTCTCTCTCTCTCTCTCTCTCTCTCTCTCTCCCTCTCTCTCTCTCTCTCTCTCTCTCTCCCTCTCTCTCGCTCTCTCTTATCATCTTCCTTCCTCCCTGCGCATAATTACACCGATGCAATCATGCCTATTAATGCCTAATTAACGCAAAATGCTGATCAGTGACTTTCATTTCCATGATTTGTACGCCATCGCCTTACTCTTTTGCAAGACCTGCAGTTCACTCCGAGGCACTTTGACAGAGGAGAGTAAGTGCTGGATTGGGCACTTTGTCCATTCTTAACCGAGCCCACATATACGGCTTATTGATGTGCAGGTTTACCCTAAATGAGTGCTTTATGCCTGCTCAGAAAAGATGAATAAAAAGCTAGCTTTGAGGGCTGCTACTGCACAGTGCGCCAGAAAATGGAGGGAAAGATTAAATATTGCTCCCTCCCTCCCTCCCTCACTCCCTCTCTCCTCCCTCTGCCTAACTGCTGCTCCCTTTCTCCCTGCTCCTGTCCTTGCAGACTGCTCCTCCCTCCATCTCGCGCTGCTCCTGCCACCTCCTTCAGGCGCCAGGTCAACTCTTTGCCTCAAAACACACTTTAATCACAAGAGCTAAGGGTACACATTTAATTTTGCCGCTGATCTGCTAATTAATTATTTTTTCTTTTTCTGCTATGCCCCCCCCCCCCTCCTCCCCCCTCCACCACACGCATACAAACAGGAGCAACTGAGGGTAACAGCTGACTAGGGCATAACCGCCCTCTGAAATAATTTGGTTCTTGTGAGCATATTTGCCTCGATGTGGGGAAGGATCCAAGGCGATGAGAGCGAGGGGACAGAAGTGTGCGGGCGCTCTGAGTCAGTGGTGCGGTAGTCTAACCGCACACACTGCACTTTCAACAGCGCTATCAAAGTGAACTGCAAGCAGGAGGCAGTGACAAAGAGCTTCAAGGTGCAGCTTCATACAAAAAATATTATCCACCTGTATTGTAGCACTCTAATAATATTTAATAATTTAATTAACAATCTGCACACGTACACAAACACACTGACGTGCACAAATGTGAGCATGTTTTCAAAACAGGCCTGAAAAATCTATCCCCTGCTGTGCACATCCAACAACCTGTCAGAACGGTACCTGGAGCAGGACAGACTTTGATTAGTTTGGTCTGTTATTACTTTCTTTCTCCTTACTCTCTCTCTTGCTCTCTCTCAGTCCCTGAAGTTCAAGTTCACCCTGCAATTACATCATGTCTCGTTTCCCCTAGCAACCAGACTGCCGTGGACGTGAGCATCCCATTGTGAGGGCCCTCCCTTCCCCCCCACCCCTCCCCTCCAACCTACCCTCCCTTCCCCTCCACTCCACAGCATGAGCAGGGCTGAGGCCCACAGTGGGAGGAACTCTGGGAAGGCTTCACAGAGCAGGAGTCCTCCAGCACAGTGTTACAGCTCTACTGCACAGTCCCGGCCACACTCTGCTGGGGCGGGTCCCTAGTGGACCGCTCGGGACGAACCCGCTCCTTTAAATCAGCCAGCGCACCGCTGTGTCTCTCCCGGTCTCCTCGTACCCGTGCTAACGCGTACCCCAGGGATCACCCAGGGCCAAGAACTGCTGGTTTTCCACACTACCTGGGAGTCTAGACCGTCCGGCTAATCAGTAAGACTAACTGCTCAGTTGACTGCCTGGGAGGAAAGCAAAAACTGGGCCGGATTTGGGTTCGAGGATCGGATTTGATGATTCGTTGCGTACACCATCTCTCAGTGATCATGTGACGCCCCAGTGTGTCACTGCTGGACTGCTTGAGCCTCATCTGTGTGTCACCTACATGAGGAGGAGCAGCCAAGGAACTAAGTAACTACCCATCCATATCAATAAAACGCACACACACGCATGCGTACACACACACACACACACACACGCACACGCATGCACACAGACGTAGGCACGCACACACACGTGCACACACACACACACACGTACGTACGCACAGATGAACATCTGCACCCGCACAACACACACACACACGTGTGCAGGCAAGCCCAGAACAAACATAAGCACACACACACAGACCCGCACACACACATGCACACAGGCACACACACTGGTGTGCTGTGTATGGTAAATGTGCACGAGAGAGACAAAGAGAGAAAGAGAGCGAGTGAGAGAAAGACAAAGAAAGAGAGAGCAAGTGAGAGAGAGAAAGGAAATGAGAGAGAGACAAAGAAAGAGAGAGAGAGTGAGAAAGAGAGAAAGTGAGAGAGAGAACAAGAGAGGGAAACAGAGAGAGAGCGAGAGCAAGTGAGAGAGAGAAAGAGAGCGAGTGAGAGAAAGACAAAGAAAAAGAGAGCAAGTGAGAGAGAGAAAGGAAATGAGAGAGACAAAGAGAGAGAGAGTGAGAAAGAGAGGGAGAGAGAGAGAGAAAGTGAGAGAGAGAGCAAGAGAGGGAAACAGAGAGAGCGAGAGCAAGTGAGAGTGAGAGAGAGCGAGAGAGAGTAAAGTGAGAGAGAGAGAAAGAGAGAGAGAGCGAGAGCAAGTGAGAGAGAGAGAGAGTGAGAGAGAGTAAAGTGAGAGAGAGAGAGCACACTCATTCACAGATTCACAGACTCTGGGCTGTTCCCCTTACTCAGCAGTCTCCTACCTCTGGTGCACTTGCAGTTTTTTATGCAGTGCGCAGGACTGCAATGCAGCAGGGCCACCGCAGTAGGCACACACACCGCAGCAGGGTGGTGTAGGACAATGGGTAAGGAACTGGTCTTGTAACCTAAAGGTTGCAGGTTCGATTCCCAGGTAGCATGGTAACACACTGATCATGGGTAACACACTGATCATGGCTTACACACTGATCATGGTGTACACACTGATCATGGGGTACACACTGATCATGGGGTACACACTCATAATAGATTACACACTAATCATGGATTACCAGTGATTATAGGTAACACACTGATAATGGATTACACACTGATCATGGGTTACACACTGATCATGGATTACAGACTGATCATAAGTAACACACTGATAATGGATTACACACTGATCATGGGCTACACACTGATCATGGATTACCACTGATCATGGGTAACACACTGACAATGGATTACACACTGATCATGGGCTACGCACTGATCATGGATTACCACTGATCATGGATATATGCATTTGAAACACATAAAATGTCTGTAAATGTTGGCAAAACTCCAACCGGGCCCAGAATTTTAAACACAAATGCATTTCAAAACAACACGTCCAGCTGTGCGAAAGAAGCGCTGGAGTCTCAAGGGTTATTAAAATATTTAAAACCAAACGATCTGGCGCAAGTCTGGAGGAGAGCGTTGCGTCACGAAAGGTGGAGCGAGACCAACCAGCCCCGCCCAGCGGGACAGCCTCCGCCTGTCAAGGGCGCCGAGCGGGACAGCCTCCGCCTGTCAAGGGCGCCGAGCGTGTCGAGCGCCTCTGACGCAGAATGCGCCCGCCCTTTACGGTCCGAGCCGTCGCCGGGGAGCGGCGATTACCCAGCTGGCACCGGGAGCGAGCACTGGAGTCTCGCTCCTGCCGTAACGCCCATCACCACACAACAAGCCAAGGCCACGATGCAATACGCAATGATACTAAATTAAAGCTGGGAGTACGAGAGGAAGGAACTCGCCGTGCCAGAAACATAAACGCGCCCACGTGTTTGCAGGTTTCACCGCCTGGAAAACCTCGTTTTTAGTATGAGAATCGGATTAAAGCTGTAGCGACAGGAAGGCGTGCGCTCAGGACGACGGTCAAGGCCAAGGCGTTAGCCAGGTGTGGTGCCCGTGCGAGACACACGTGGCACATGCCCGGATGCCACGCTGTAGCGGGCAGGAGCAGCAGCAGATCCTGATTGGCTGGAGAAGCCCCCTCGATGTGATAAGAATGTTCTCACCTGAACATTCTAATGCTGATGTAACAATCACCCCGGGGGGGGGGGGGGGTGACTGAAAGCTCCGGAGTTCTAGAACGCTGACCTCGGAATTTCCAAAAAAAAAACCCTTTACTCTTCAAAGGGTTAAGCGGTGAATGTGAGAAACAGGGCCGTCGGAGTGAGAGAGAGAGTGAGAGAGTGAGAGAGAGAGAGAGAGAGAGAGAGAGAGAGAGAGAGAGAGAGAGCTGGACCTACAGCTCCAGGTGAAGCTGGCTGCTCCAGTTCCTCCCCTCGTTCTCACTCCCATATTACTACCAGGAACGGGAATTCCCATGCAAACTGACACCGTGCTGAAATGGTACTTTAAGTACCCCACACTTTGGCACACCTGGAGTGTCATTAAAGTGCACGTGATTATAGTTCAGGTATGCTGAAGTATACTACCCTCATCACGTGCTACCAACAGCACCGTAGAGCTGAGTGAGATTTCTGAGTGAAAGCACAGAGAAGCACTTTAGCAGAAAGGAAAAGATGATGTCACACGTGTAAAAAAAAAAAAAAAAAAACATAAGGATAAGAGTCTGACCCCCCCCTCCCCCAAACCCCCTTACCTGCGCCTGGTAGAGCCCTCCAGGGTCCCGGGGTCCGATACCTACGAAGGGACGGCTGGCGGGGGGCGTCCCAGGGGCCGAGTATGCTGAGAGAGAGAGAGAGAGAGAGATTTTTGATTTTTAAAACCCCTTTTATGGAGGCATTGGTCCAACACAAAAAATACAAGACTTCAATAAAAAAAAAAACAGCCCACACAACAAAAAACAAACCCATGCAAGAGAGAGAGAGAGAGAGGGAGGGAGATTGAGAGAGACAAAGAGAGAGATGAATGCTTATAGATCTTATCTTGCCCAAAGTCAATAGTTAATATCAATATTACAGACTATTAATCCTTCAATACAATATATTTGCATTCAGCAAGCAAAACTAGAACTGGGGAAAAAAAGACACACACACTTACACACACAGACACACACACACACACACACACACACACAGACACACACACGCACACTCACACACAGACACACACACAGACGCACACACAGACACACACACACACACACGCACACACGCACACACGCACACGCACACACAGGCATTAGCACATTACTGCATTTGTAATTGAGTCAGATGCCATTGGATGTGTGTCAACGGGGCTCAACCAGGGAGCCGCTCTGCAGACCGTCACTCCATTAGTCAAGGTGTCAGAAATGTCACGCGTCCCACTGGCTTTTCACTCGGCTGAAATATGCATCTGCGAACAATCCCGCTTTCGCTGGGCCGTGAATGGGCTTTCAAGAGCCCGGAGACTGCAGGCCGCCTGCATGCATTGAGGGTGGGATTACCTCACCATCTGCTCAGAGTGCTGCGTTAAAGATCCGATGTCGGGCTAAATTACACTAACGACAAACAGGATGGAGCCGAAGGAGACTGCGGGTGTGTGTGTGTGTGCGTGTGTGTATGAGAGAGGGAGAGAGCGAGAAAGAGAGAGAGAGAGAGGCAGGGGGATCGGTCTACGAGCGTAAATGACTTGTTATGTAAATCACGGTCCTCGTTAATGAAAAACATGTCTAAATCCCTTGTAAATTCAATTAGCCTTCTGAGCCGGATAATTAGGAAGACCACTTCTCTTCCCCGGCGACGTCTTCCCAGGGATCCCGCGTCTGAGTTTATTACCACCGCTGGGTTTGAAGGCCGTATATTAAGGACCGCGCAGCGCGGTCCGCAGACGGACGCTGTATTTCTACGGGAGGGGAGTCCGACCGCGAGCCCGTCACCGCAGTTAACCACAGACGGACCTCAACAACGATTCAGGCCCGTGGCTATTTTTGCACGTAACTTGGCCCGTTTGGAATCGCCTGTTCTGGAATACGGGCAGTTCCCATAGTAACTGCAATTGGTGTCAAAGCAAGCGTAACTTCATGGTTCTGGAATACCACCCGTCCTCCCTGGATAACTTTTAAGACATTGACTCTCTAGTAAACTTGAAAGTCTGAAGCTCTTTTAAAATAATTTCTTTTCTCCGATTTTGGGGTCAGGGTTCGGGAAGAAGTATTGTTTACTAAGCGTTGTTCATCATCAGTTTTCGAATAAAAAAAGGTGTCGTGTTTTCTTTGTGAACTAACGGAAAAGCATTACTGCACAAACAAAAAAAAAAAACAAAGAGAGCAACAAGGCTGAGAAACAAATGTCTGAGAAAGCGAGAGGCAGAGAGAGGAACAGAGATCAGGGAAAATTAAAGACATAGCGCAGTCAGGTGGTTCTTACAGTATTCCGCAAATTACTGGAAGAAGGCGAAAAAAGGGGCCTGTATTTGTTTATTACGAAAGGGGTCGTTTCGAATCCCGGATGCTGATTGGCTGTGGAAGCGGCAGTGATCACGCCCTCACAAATGTAGCAATACAAGGGTGCGTGGCTCAACAGCTAAATTTAACACAGCGTGAAACGCTTCCCAATCGGCACGATGCACAGTACTCAACTTTAGCACATCTTCATAAACTGACTACTGATGTAGAACCAGCTCCAGGGTTCTGCAAATTACCGGTGTGCTTATTGCTGCAGAAATCGCAACATCGCTTCAGTCAGGTTTATAAATCTATATTAATAAACGCTTGCTCTCGCGCGCCTCGGTAATGAAATGAATGACGCGAGCTGATCTGGCGAAGGGACTCCGCAGGATTAAGAGACAGGTTCACAAAAAAACGATTTAAAAAAATACCTGCCAAGGATTAAGTGCCACTGTTTCTGATTCAAGTGCTTCGCGTGTCCGCGGCAACCCGGTCTTCACAGCTGTCAGTGAGCGTATTGAGCTGTCCTCTGCTCTTCTTAATTAAATTAGCGTGATTAATGGGGAGTGGGAGTTCTGGCGGCGCAGCGGATGGCTGCGTTCTATCGTTTTCTCCAGAGAAAAGTGCCTCTCGCTGCTGCGACGTTTTCCAAGAAAAACAAAAAACTAAAAAGCTGGAGTACTGGAGATCGTAACGATGCAGTTATTAACGGCTCTCGAATGTAACACACAACTTAAATTCAATATTACGCCTGGTAGTCTCGTTTTACAAAAGAGCAAAAAACACACATACACGTACACACACTATCTGAGGCGATGCATCCGGTGTTAAAATACAGATGAACTCTGACCCGTATAAATCCGAAGAAATCAGAACGCTTCTGCTTGGAGCCAACCCGCAATCTCCCGCCCCCGTCGGCACCACGGGACCCCCCCTCACCCGGCTCATTTCATTTAAAGAGATTTCTGCGCTGCCAAACGCCAACCGCTCCCAACAACCACGCGTTTATTAAACAAACAGCGTTCAGCCAAACACACACACACACACACACACACACACACACACAGTACAGGCGGTGCAGTTCTCAATCGATGCTAATTGCACATCACTGTAATTACACTACATTTCATGCAGTTGAAACAGTGTGAATGTGACTGTGTGAGAATTTTTTTGAATATGACACAGACACTCACATGAGCCACATATTAATCTTCAGGGAGGGGGTGCAAGTTAAGGCTATGAGAAGGAGACTGAGGGGGGGTGTTGAAATGGGGCGGGGGGCTTGGCGGTCCTCCACAGGCTGGAGCAGCAGGCCTAGGGCATACGGAAGGGGGGAGGGGCTTACTGGGAGACGTAGGCGAATTGGCTCCGCCCTCGGAGGTGGTGGCGCTGGATTTGGAGTCGGTGGGCAGCGAGAGGCGGGGCATGCCGGGGGGCGGCGGGGGGGCCAGCATCTGGGAGGAGATGTAGTGGCTGGGCACCTTCACCTGCCCACTGCCGTTCAGCTGCGGGGGGGGAGAGAGAGAGAGAGAGAGAGAGAGAGAGAGAGAGCACAGGTGAGCAGGGAGAGATTGGGAGGCACCTGTGGAACACCTGCAGTATGGGGGGGGGAGCCCCACACAGCCCCTCTCCAAGGCATCACTTTTACTTAACAGCCGTTCTACAGACACCATCATCCAGGGCGACTTTCAATGCAAGAAATTCCGATAAGTGATGGAATTATGAAGAATTCCCTGGGGGGGGGGGGGGGGGGGGATACAGACCCAAGAGAGACTGTGTAAGAAAGCAAAGCCTCCACTGACACCTTCTTGTCAACGACTCAACTGAACATGAAAGTATGTTATACAAACACGACAGCCCTAATGAGCACTAACCCTTCAATGTGTTACATCACTACTACGTGGTTACAGTGCTCTTAACTGAACATTCTAATGCTGATGTCACAATCACTGCTGGTGACTGAAAACAATGGAGTTCTGGAACACTGACTTAGTATTTTGTGAAACGCATTCCAAAAAAACTACACTTCAAATGGTTAAGCGATATTATGTGAACGTTGGGAGGACAGAAGGGAGGGGGCGGGGTCCCCAAAGCGCGGCCTGGGAATGTCCCGACACCGCCGCACTGCAGAGGGAGAATTTCAATGACTCTGCAGAGAGGGGCGAGCGGCCTGATAAATGTATTCTCTCTCTCTCGCTCCGTCTCTCTCTCTCTCTCTGCCTCTCTCTGTCTCTCACCCTATCCATCTTTCTCAGTTTTCAATATTCAATTTCGAGGCACTTTATTGGCATGACGCGCATTGTGTTGCCAAAGCAAATATTTCAAAGAACAACAATCTCTCTCGCTCTCTCTTGCTGTCTCCCTCTCCCCCCTCTCTCTCCCCCTCTCTCTCTCTCTCTTTCCCTCTCTCACTTGCTCTCACTCTCTCACCCTTTCTCTCTGCTCCCTCTCCCTCTCCCTCCCTCCCTCTCTCTCTCTCACTGGCATCAGGGTGGGAAACGGGGGACTCCTTCACCCCTCTCAGACTGTGCTCTGTCCATACTGCTCCCTGAGACTGCTTTGCTGAAAAAGGTCAATGCGCATCACCCCAATGCCTAACAGACCCGACGGAAGACTCAGCTACACCGCTGCCATTCTTCCTGTTTGTCGAAGCTGAGAGCCTCCCGTGTGGTTCGGGCCCAGCTGAGAGATTCAGACGGGTGCAGTCCCAGTGCAGCGTCACCACGGCAGCCAGCGAAGCCTTGGCTCCTGGGGGGCTCGTTCGGTTAAGGGGCCACACAGCGGCGCACGGCGGCGCACGGACGAGCCCCCCGCGGACTCGGATCGAATTCGGCCCGTCCCAGGGCTGACTGGCCAGTGACACCACAGGACAATGTGCAACTGCTGATTGTGTGGCGGGGGTTGGGTTATTTATGGGAGGGGCTCAGTCAATCAGGGGTCGGAATTTCATCGTTATTTAGAGACCCCCCCCCCCCCCCCCGCTGGTCGATCATGGGCCCGTGGACAGAATGTCATTAACACCAAATTTCACAGGTCCTCCTCTGACTCCACTCTGTGCAGGTTCAGCTGCAGTCTGCAGTGTGCGAAGAAGCACAGCTGGCGCCACCGTGTGTTTTGGAGAAAAACTGCGGGGGGCTACACTCCCCCTGAATGGGCAGTTGCAGTTGCAGGGACATTCCAAATTAGGGGAACTGGATATGCTTTATTATTTTTACTACTTTATTGGGGGAAACACAGTTCCAGTAAATGGCCAGTGGGTGGCGCCGTTCGTACTCTTGGTAATTACATTACCAGGGGGGCGGGGGAGTAGTCTCACACACAGAGGGACGAAGAGGTCCCACGCCAGCCGTCCTCCTGCTTCACAGCAGAGAGCCGGTAACTGGAGCCAAATTAAAGGCTGAGCTTCGGCAGGGCAGAAATGGAGGTCATGGTCCATGACCATCCACAAAAAAAAAACCAAAAAAAAAACCTTTCCAACCAAAATACGCTTCTCACAGTGCGGTCAAAGAACTGGCTGAACATGGTGGAGAGAAGCCTGAATAAAACGTTTGGGCAGACAGTTTATTCACAAAAAAACAGCTAGTGGGAAAAAAAGAAGAAGAAAAAAAAAAACAGCGATCCAGACTGAAAAGCTGTCTGCATACCCGCTATCAGCCACAACGCACCCAAACAGCCTGCAACTGGTATTCATTTCATAATCAATCATCATTGATCTTCCGCTGGCTGCACTCACAGCACTGTGTGGTGATATTATATAAGTAGCACTGCATGTCGGCCGTGTCCAGAAACCCAGAAACAGGACGGTGTGTGTGCGTGCGTGTGTGTGTGTGTGTGTGTGTGTGTTTGTGACATTTCTTCTCCGGTCTCTCGTACGGAGAGGCGTATCCGTGGAAACCTGAAGCCGCGCGGCGTTCCTACATGGCTGCGGCCTCCAGCCGGTCTCTCAGGTTACAGAGGAGAGAGAGAGAGAGAGAGAGAGAGAGAGAGAGAGAGAGAGATACAGGTACAGTGTGCAGGAAGTGGAGTAGAGAGGGGGAGAGGAAGAGAGGGAGAGAGATACAGGTACAGTGTACAGGAAGTGGAGGTAAGAGAGAGCGGAAGAGAGGGAGAGAATACAGGTACAGTGTACAGGAAGTGGAGGAGAGAGGGAGAGAGGAAGAGAGAGGGAGAGAGATACAGGTACAGTACACAGGAAGTGGAGGAGAGAGGGACAGAGAGAGAGAGATACAGGTACAGTGTGCAGGAAGTGGAGGAGAGAGATAGGAGAGAATGAGAGAGAGAGATACAGGTACAGTACACAGGAAGTGGAGGAGAGAGAGAGGAGAGAAGGAGAGAGAGATACAGGTACAGTGCACAGGAAGTGGAGGTGAGAGAGAGGAGAGAAAGAGAGAGAGATACAGGTACATTGCACAGGATGTGAAGGGGAGAGGGAGAGAGAGGAAGAAAGAAGGAGAGAGATTCGGTACAGTGCACAGGAAGTAGAGGTGAGAGAGGTAAGACCAAGGTGGAGGTGATCCTCAACCCTGGTCCTGGAGAGCCACACCACACGGCTGGTTTTCGCTGTGACTAAGCGTTTAATTGACCAATTAAAGAGGACGATTACACAGTTAACCCCCAACACCTCGCTCGGCTCCTTGGGCCTAAATTGGTTGCAGATTTTGGCAGAGGTTGGTGAAAATGAGAACCAGCTGACCCTGCAGACCATAGCTGCGGTTCCCCTGGAGTAGAGGAACCGAAACCAAGGTTGTGTTAGACTGACTGCATTGTTACAGGGTAGGGCAGCACCATGTGGACCTGACTTGTGACTAACTCATACACTCACTCACTCACTCATTAACTCACTCACTCAATCGCTCACGTTTAGCAGGCTGAAGGTTCGCCACTAGGGGGAGCTTATTAGCACTCACGGTGCTTCTAATCAATCGCACCGTGTGTCCTCGCGAGCTCGTTTGCGCGTGCTGTAGCGGTGCCATATGCGACCTTGCGAGCGCGCTCACTCACTGGGCCGGGCTGCTGGCTGGACGGGTCGCAGGCCAGGGACACCAGGTCTTTGAGCGGGTCCTGGGAGCTGAGGTGCGGTGGGTAGCGGATGGCCGTGTGTGGGAAGTAGCCGGAGGCCGACTGGTTCAGGATGGAGGTGGTGGGGAAGTGCAGAGCGGCGGAGGGGTGGGGACTCCTGGAGATACCTGCGGAGGCGGGAGACATTCGGTGAAAAGCGCGTTTTGGCAGGAGGGCTCAGTTATTGAGGAGCCCTGGCATGGAGCGCTGAGGATAATTGCATTTAATTTAATTTTATTTGGCTTAATTTGATGTACCTCGTTAAGCCTAATGCGCGCGGCGCGGCTGAGAGTCAGCAAAGCTCTGAACGGCGTCTCAGTCGATTCAACCGTTCGTGCAGCAAATTCAAAAAAGCCGTTTAAAGAGTAGAACGTGTCTTGTCTGCGTTCATGGAGCTAAACCGTAACGTAAGAACGTCTCGTGGCACAATATGTGTAAGCATGGGCGAGCTCAGCCCCCGTTGTGTTTGTTAACTTTCACTCTCAACAGTGCATTCTCAGATAAACAATGAGAAACCTCTGCGCGATAGGCCTGTTCCTAAGTCTCTCGCGACTGAGGGTGACGTTCAGCGAATTGTTCACCTTGAGCCGCGCTTAATGCTCCAGTCGCGCGGCGGATCTGAGCGCTCTGTTCACTGAGTACAAAGTAAGAGATAAGACTAGCCTACTGGACGGGCCATAAGGAAGGAGCTGACTCCGTTTACTTTTCTCGTATTCATTTCAGGTCTCGACAGTGCGTTGCACTGGAATACACATTTTAACACTGGGGCCTAACGAAGCTAAACAGGAGCGACTCCACAGTTTACCTGACAGCGCGAGCATCGTTAACCAAAGCACACTTATTCCCCTGCAGCAGGAGAGTAATTTAATTTCTTACGTCCGCTGCGTAAGGAGAAGCTCATTATGCCTTTCACAATGCAGAGGAAACCCCGCACAACCTCCTGATAATAACTCAGCACGCCGCGCATTTTAACAGTGATTCTCTCCTGGTGCTTGCTCATCTGGTTTGCTGGACGGGAACAGAGTCGCTCGCTCGTTATAGAGACGTTAATTTATGCCACTTAGCGCGGCCGGTTGTACTATCGGCGCAACGCGCTAATGCGTCTGACATATGCTAATTCACGGCCAATTCATTTTAACGGCCGCTTTAATTATTCGTGCATCGCCCGTCACCCATTACTCTATATTGTCCCTGCAAACAATTACGTGTCGGACCAGCCTGGGCAGCCTTGCCTGCTGTTCGACTCAATAAAAAAGGAGAGACGAATCCACAGATGGATGGCCTCCCTCTCCCTTGGTTAATGGTGTTATGGCTTTAAACAGGAACACGCACATTAGCGATGTTTGGATTAATGGGCACTCAAGCATGACCGTGAGAGAGAAAAAAAACTTCTGAATGCCTCTCATCTCTAAGCGTGGCTCTAAACTCTTAAGCACAGAAAGTGCATTTCCTTTAAACAAAGAACTCACCAACACTCTAAGCTGTAGGCCTACTTAAACCACACTACACTGTAAACAATACTTAAACATTAGAGCATTATAACATATACTCATGCTGTACTGCACTATGAATTTCTATGTCAAATAAGAAGTTGTTTTCCAATCAGTTTTCTGTGCTGAAACAAGGACATAAACTATGCTAAATAACCGTGTCTGTGCTTTTCTTAAAGTTCAGACAAACCTCTCCTCCAGGCGCTTTATAAATGCACTGACACTTGGGGTACATATGAGAGCCAATGCGTGAGTCTTAAGATAAATACAGAAAACCCACACTAGGATCATCGCATTTACTGTTATCTAGCACTCCACAAGCACCGTGGACTTACTGACATGACATAAAATGTCAGGTGCAACACTTAAGTTTCATTCAATAGTCTAAACCTGTATAAGTCACACAGTCCATAGACTACGTGCGGTCTACGTGCTGAACTGAAGTGGCTGAGTTACTGCACGGTTTCTCCCAACGAACCCGCCTACACTATAGAAACAGGTTCAGGCCATAGTGTTACGGTTTACAGCTAACCGGAATGCTACGCTATAGCCCTGTGCATGGCGCAGTGTGCAGACAGGGACGGTGTAGAGCACTGGATGGAATGCTAAACTAAGGCCTTGCGCCGTGTGGGTATCGATTGAAGACCGCTAGTAGGAATACTATGCTACGTACCTGCGCGGTATGCAGACATATAGGTTGTAGACCGCTAGCTGGAATGCGACGCTATAGCCGTGCGCAGTGTGCGGTGCACAGACAGTGTGCAGGGCGCGTGGTGGAATGCTATGCTACAGCCCTGCGCGGCGTGTGTGCCGGGCGACTGGTGGAATGCTACGCTACGGCCACGCGCGGCGCGCAGACAGAGGACGCTCTCTCCTGGGGCTCACCGCTGTGCACGGCGATGACAGGCCGGTGGTGCTGCGTGAAGCTGCTCAGGCGCGGGGAGTTGTCCTGCGGAGACGGGCTGTCCATTTCCGTCTTCTTAACGGTGGGGGAAATCCCTGCGGAGGGGAGGGGACAGCGCACGGGGGCGTGCGTGTTAGCGCTCGCCGCTAAACGCGGGAATTCCCTGCACTCCTGCGTTCACGAGCTCTCTGCAAACCCTGCAGCTAATAATCCAAGATCGTAAAATCATGGGGTCCTATCAGCAGATTCTGAGATGTTCAGCGTTAAAGCGTACACGTCTCATATCATCGTATTTTTTGTCAGGTGTAACGTTTTTGTTTTTAAAAAAAAAGAAAGAAAAACACTCATTTCAATTGTTTAATCTGCTGTATAGTAAAAAAATAGACTTAACAAGAAAAATTCCCACATAAATAACTCATTTAGTCAAAAATGCAGACTAATTGATAGTCTGAGCTTATAGTTCTGTTTGTTTCCACTTACTCAGCAGTACCAGCCGAAAAAAAGGCTGCACATTTTGAGATCCAGTCAGAGATGATTTACATTCTGTATTTAGTGTTTCCATACACATTAAATATTTTGCCTAAATAAGCCGCAGTAAAAAATTAAAAAAAAATTCACTCACAAAGAAAAGCAAACATGGTGTGTAAATCAGATTTAGACAGATTGCTGATCTGCACAATCTAGTGAACCCTAAAGATGTTATATCTGTACGTGACCACAAGGGGGCATAGATAGGCATTCCAGATGACGCCACCATCACTGCAGTGAACTGCAGTCAGGCCAGTGGATCTGAAATCCTTCTGGCCTGAACTGCAGTCAGAGCATTTTGACTCAAACACACCATTTTGGCTCAAGTTCAGGTTATAAACAACGACGAGCAACAAAAGCCAGGACAAAAACTGTGGCAAAAAGCAAGGCCACGTTTCTCCACCCAATCTCAATCTGTTTCAGATTAGTGCTTTCAGATTTTTCTTTTTTTTTTGGGCTGCTTTAAGTTCCTATGTTTAAACAGAAAAGTTTCAACACACTGCACACCCGATTACACCATACTTCAAATACACACTGTCATACCTCCCTTCCTCTCTCTCTCTCATTCTGTCTCCCTCTTTCTCCCTCTTGCTCTACTCAAATTCTAATTCAAATTCAAAATGCTTCGTTGGCATGACGTATATTGAAATACATATTGCCAATGCTCTTTCTCTCCCCCCCTCACTCTCAGTCTCTCTCTCTCTCTCTCAGTCTCTCTCTCTCTCTCTCTCTCTCTCTCTCTCTCTCAGTCTCTCTCACTCTCACTCTGACTCCCTCAGTGATGTGTGAGAAACAGTTTCCGTAATGCCCTATCAAAGAGCAGCATCTTACCATCAGACTGGTCAAGCAGCTAAATGCGCTCTCTCATTGGCTGTCGGTGCCCCCAAAGCTCGGCCATCGCACCACTCCTCTACACGTCAAGCACAACCGCTTCTGACTCCAACTGCCATTTTTGGGGGCCACATCGATTCTGGCCGCGCTCTCAAAACACGACGCCAATAAGATAAAAATCATGGGCTTCCTTTCAGTCAGAGCCGAATAATAATAACAGCTTCTGAAGAATACTGAGCGGGAGAAAGTCTCCAACTCCAGCAAAATGGGGGTCGATGGCTGCAGTGTTTTAACACAGAAGCTTATCCTGCTGGAACTGGGACAGGCTTACCCGTTCCACTTTGGGCCATCCAATTAAAGAGTACCTTGGGAGGGGGGCAGGAAGACTCCTGCAGGGGATTTAGGGGGGTGGGGAGGTACATTAGCACTGGTACCGCTGTAAGCTACAGCACTGAGTGTCGAAAGGTGTTACAGGATCACCACCTCCATAAACACGACTGCAGCCGCACCTCCTCCCTCCTGATCCTGCCTTCACACCATTCTGAACCTGAGACTGAATGAGGGACATCACCCGCACACCTCCGCACCCTCACACCTGCACACCCGCACACCTCTGCACCCTCACACCTGCACACCCGCACACCTCTGCACCCACACACCTCCGCACCCGCACACCTCCGCACCCTCACACCTGCACACCCGCACACCTCCACACCCTCACATCTGCACACCCGCACACCTGCACACCTGCACACCTCTGCACATTGTGCGGCAGGGCATAGAGTGCATGCTCTGTTGTTACGGCAACCGGACTGCAACAGTTACCGGCTCAATTAGGAGCCGCCTGACGTGCCAGCCGCACCCCGTCAGGACAATCAAGCGTGCCTGCCAGCGTCTGTGTGCCCACACACTCGCCTCACACATACACACCTCATATACACACACACACACACACACACACACACACATACACACACCTCATTCACACACAGTCACACACACACACACACCTCATTCACACACAGTCTCTCACACACACACACACACACACCTCATTCACACACACACACACACACCTCATTCACACACAGTCACACACACACACACACCTCATTCACACACAGTCTCTCACACACACACACACACACACCTCATTCACACACACACACACACACCTCATTCACACACACACACACACACACACACACACACACACACCTCATATATACACACACACACACACACACACACACACACCTCATTCACACACAGTCACACACACACACACACACACACACACACACACTCGCCTCACACACACACACACACACACACACACACACACACACACACTCACTCACTCAGACACTCACCACATTCACACACACTCACACACCTCATTCACACACAGTCTCACACACACACTGACACACACTCAGACACTCACCGCATTCACACACACACACACACACACACACACACACACACAGTCTCACACTCACACTCTCACACACTCAATAATAATTTCTCTGACGGCCTCGTTAATTACCCTCCTGCGTAAATATATTAAGTGACAAAAGAATATTTGTGTCCAGGGAGCGCTGAGAACACTCACGCCACTATGATTAATTTCAGAAGCACGGTAACGATGGTGGAACTCATAATTTAATCTAATAAATCATGACGATACTCCTGATTAATGGATTCGCTTTAAAGACACTTTGTTCGAAATAAAACGCTCACACTGTTATTTTACTCTCGCACGCCATTAAGAACGGAGGGGAAAAGAGGTTCAGCGATTTACGCCCCAAACTAACAGCATCCAGCTCTCTCCCAAAACCAGAGCAACACTAAAATAAATAAAAAAAACATGGAATAACTTCCGTAAGCAGAACAGCTAGGGGCTTGCACATTATTTCCCAGCAGCAACCAGGTACAGGGAGCGTGTCAAAACGGACAGAGAGTTTTACATAACGAACACACAGCCCCGGGGCCCTTGGAGAACTCAGCCTCAAACCTTTACTTAAGGGACCGAGGGCGAGTTACTTCCTTTTTTTAAAAAAGAAAAAAAAAAAACTTTCACAAAAAAAGAGAGAAAAAAACAAGAGGGCTCATGAATTAATTAAAACTTGGGAGTCTGGGTTTAGGAAATGGGAAGCTGGGGGCCTGTGAGCGTCCGGTCCGGCGGCTAGGGGGGCTCATCTTCCGCTGGCGCTTTGTAACTCGAGATATTCGTCTTCGCAGCGCCCCGTTCTTCTCTGCGTATTTTCGACACCTTCGGGGGACGCGATGGCGGCCGCCGCCCGCCCTTGAGTGGCGGCCCAGGTGAGCGACACGTTTCGGCTGTCAGGGTGATTGACGGCAATTAAGAACAAAATAAAAACGTCACGTCGCCTTCAGACTGAAAGGGATTGAGCTCTTATTTCCAGCCCCTTGGGTTAAAAGCAGAGGTGTGCAGATCTGAAAGGGTGGGGGGGGGGGGGTGTGTGGGGGGGTGGGGGGGGGCAGTACCTGCATTCAGGCGAGATCTGCAGTCAAGGCTAAAATAAAAACACACTTGACGCTGACTTGAAGGCTTTGGTGGAGGTGCTTGAACATCATTACGCAATTGCTGAATTTATGCAATTTTGAAGTATTAGATTGACGCATAATTTGTTGGCATAACATGACAGAGGGATGTGCAGCATGTGGGTGGTGTGGGGTTTTTTTCTGACATCGGTTTAATGACAGGAATTCCCCCGTGGGGTGCTTGGCAGCGGCATCGCATCGCACAGACTGTCACTCAAACTGAAACACAATGAGGTCACTCGGATATTTAAGCTAAACAAAGCGGTGTACTGGAATGCGCGTTCCGCGCACAAGTCAGCGACAGACGGAGGGAGGCCCGGCAAAGGTGAATCTGAACTGGAGCCAGGTAAAGGTGGCAAAGGTGAATCTGAACTGGAGCCAGGTAAAGGTGGCAAAGGTGAATCTGAACAGCAGCCAGGTAAAGGTGGCAAAGGTGAATCTGAACTGGAGCCAGGTAAAGGTGGCAAAGGTGAATCTGAACTGGAGCCAGGTAAAGGTAGCAAAGGTGAATCTGAACAGCAGCCAGGTAAAGGTGGCAAAGGTGAATCTGAACAGCAGACAGGTAAAGGTGGCAAAGGTGAATCTAAACAGCAGCCAGGTAAAGGTGGTAAAGGTGAATCTAAACTGGAGCAGGTAAAAGTGGTACAGGTGAATATAGACTGGAGCAGGTAAAGGTGGTAAAGGTGAATATAGACTGGGGCAGGTAAAGGTGAATATAGACTGGGGCAGGTAAAGGTGGTAAAGCTGGTAAAGATGAATATAGCCTGGAGCAGGTCAGGGTGGTATAAGATTAATCTTTAGCAGGTAAAGGCGGTATAAGATGAATCTTTAGCAGGTAAAGGCGGTATAAGATGAATCTAGCAGGTAAAGGTGGTATAAGATGAATCTTTAGCAGGTAAAGGCGGTATAAGATGAATCTAGCAGGTAAAGGTGGTATAAGATGAATCTTTAGCAGGTAAA